>VSDK01013952.1:58005-92367 GCA_009767595.1 Symbiodinium kawagutii
CAACTCTAGCGCCTCCTGGCAAGCCCTGGGGGGCCCGGGCCTGCCCACCCACGACCCACCATGGTTCCGGCCCCTGCTTCCTCGGCCGGTGCAGCACTACACGCGCTTCGGTCGCTGGCGCTTGGACGACCGCGCCTTGCTGGGCGTGGACGATGATTTGGCCTTGCGCCGCAACCGACCGCGGGCGTCCCGTGGTTGCAAGGGGCGGGAGCCCTTCCTGAGGAATGATGGTTGAGTGATGGATGATGATGATGATGATGATGGTGGTGGTGGTGGTGGTGGTGGTGGTGGTGGTGGTGGTGGTGGTGGTGGTGGTGGTGGTGGTGGTGGTGGTGGTGGTGGTGATGATGATGCTGGTGGTGATGATGATGATGATGCTGGTGGTGGTGATGATGGTGGTGATGATGATGATCAATCAATGGTGAATCAATGGTTGACTATGGTGGGGGTAATGATTAATAATGGTTAATCCATGGTGAATTATTGGTTAAAGATGATGATCAATGATGGTTGACGGTCAACACATAATAGTTCATGACAGTCAGCAAGACTGCTCATAGCGGTTATTCATTTGGTAAACCATGGTTCGCAAGCCGGTTTACAATGGTTGAGAAAGGTTCGTCATGGTAATACCGCTTAATCATTGCCTCATTTGGTTCATGATGGCCATCATGCCAGTAAGTGTTAACAATATTGGTTGATAACTTTGTCAACAATGATGCACAATGGTCTACAAGCTCACCATGACTTAATAAACCGGTTTCTGATGGTTCATGGGGAAGGGTCATCGAACACCAACCTTGTTGTACAAATTCGCTTCCTTCTCGGATCATCTTTGGACAGCTGTGCCATGGGTAGCCCTGGAGCCATGTTTCCATGGTAAAAGGATGTGAGCAACTCCAAAAACTCTGGTTAATTGCTACGAAGTGGTTCGAATCCAAGTGGTGGATTCGTAGGTTCTGCCCACTGGATTATCATAACGTTGGACCAGACTCCATCCAGAGTCGAAGCACAGGTCTTGTGACTAGCATAAACATTTGTTTTGACAGCTTACTTGCTTTGCTTGTGCGCACAAGGCACAAGTCTCTGAGCCAGGTCTTTACAACATATGGTTTGTGCATGGGTTCGTTTTGTTCGACCTTTGTAGAAGATGGTTCAGGATAAGGCGTGGTTTGGGACCTCCTTGAGCCACAAATCTGGAAACAGAGAGCTCATTTGTGACCACATCAACAAGCCACCATCACGTGTCCAGTTGCAGCTCAGGTTCATTCAACCACCACATGCGCCACCTTTGAAGCGAAGTTGGTCGGCAGAAGACATTTGGCGCTTGTATCTGTCCTTTGGCGACGGCAAAAGGGGACGGATCAACGATATGTCAAAGCCAAACACCATGAGGAAAGGTGGCCCTCCGCGCGCCTCCCATTAACTTCAAAGCAAACAGCTGGGGGGCTGGAGGATTTTCTTCAACCACAGTTATCCACAGTTAATATAGAGGTTCATAGTGATTAAGTTATATCGGTATAGTAGTGGCTAAGTTATTTAAAAGAATCAACCACTTACTGATGGTGAATCAGGGATAAGGACACTCAAGCAGCAACCATGGCGCAAAATTCTCCAAGGCCCGAATTAGACGAGCCACAGGGTCGAAGCTTTGCGCGAAACTTGGACTTCGATGACTGGCAGGACGGCTGCTGACGGCGGGTTGCGAAGCGAATCTGCTGGGTCAGTCATGAAAGTGATTGAAAGTGAAAACCACGAAGGATGACTTGGGAAATTTTGGGATTATGTACTGATCACGGTTAATGCGTGCTCCGCAAAACCCCAATATTTTTCGATTGCTTCAGTGGGATCAGCGGTTTTCGATGCAGGAGAAGGAGAAGCAGTGGCGCTGGTTGGCCGTAAGACATTTCTGCCGCACACGGCCTAGCCTTCGCCTCTGCTACTCTCTGCCCGACTTGGAGCTTGTAAAAGATCGTGCGCCCGAGGTGGGCCTGGTTTCTACATTTCTGCTGGGCCCCGTGCTGGTGGATGATCCGAAACTCAGTGGTAACCAACCCCAACCTCGGTGGTGGAAAGTGACCAGAGCTGCCAGTGCCAGTAGCTGCCAGTGCCGTTGCTGCCAATGCGCCCTGTTCAGGTAGATTTTTCCAAAGCTCCAGGGCGCTCTCCCAGAGCCATGGAAGAAGAGGAGGTGGGATGAGCTGCCGCGAAGATGCCAGCCATTCCTAGGCATGATCTCCCTTGTGGAAAGGACCATCGTCGAAATCATGCCTAGACTAGTAGAAATGGATGGTCCTATGAGCAATGCCTTGTTTCTAGTCATAGTTCTGTTAGATTGGTAGAGGCTAACCGGGGAATGATTTTGAGCAGCTCCTATGAGCTGAATCGAAGATCTTTGTGTAGAGTAGTTCGCTGTAGATTTCCACTGCAATTGAGACTCTGAGGCCGTTGCCGAAGATGTGACCAAGATTTTCAGAGTATGTTTGGGAGTTCAATTCGGATAGTCTCCAAGAGGAAGTTGTTATTCCCAGAAATGCTCGGGTTTATAGACGCCCTATTAGATAATGGTTGAACTGCCAGGGTAGCCTGTAGCTTTTCCTTCAACTCGCTCATCATCAGGTTGAGGGTGACATTCTGCTGCTGGACACCGATGCTGGACACGAGTTGCGTTATCCACGTGCGGTGTCCGCCGTGGACATGTCCAAGCAGTTGGGTCGTGACGATGGGAACGACGTGGTGGATGACTTTGAGGAACTGGTGCTGTCTCCCAAGCGGCCCTTGAAAAGGCCCAGCTGCTTTGTGGACATGGCGAAGGATGGGGGATCTCAACGGATTTCACGGGTTGAAGGGGGACAGGTAGTCAACACTGGTCGCAATGACAGGAAGGATCAGACGTCCAAAGTGACTACCATCAGTTGAGGTTTTATGGTCCATGACCAGCTCAAAGTTTACTAATGGCTACCCAGGATGAAGCTAAACCCCTGGTTGATTAATAGGGGGTATCCCCTGAAAGCCTTGGTTTTCCATTAAAATGGTAACCCCCCTAGTTAATCAACCAGGGGTTTAGCTTCATCCTGGGTAGCCATTACTGGCCATGAAACAAGTGATCAGCGGTTCACCAGCGGTCACTCAGGAGCCCGGTAGACCTGCAGAGCCAGCATGGGATCCGCACATTTGGGCAGAGGAGCCAGACAGGGTCTCTTGGCGGCACCCATTGGATCAAGCTATGTAAAACATCGGAAAACCACCTGGTTTTGTGGGGAAACCAATGAAAAACGTGGAAATATGGATCTGGTCATTAATCCACGGGCATGGTCATTGGATTGATTCAACTAGTGATCAGACCCATTCCATTATAGTTAATTAACCAGTACTGGAACCAGTGCCTCAATATGTCCAATAATTATCATCGTTGGTATCCCCTATGACATCTATGACCAGCCAGCTCATGAACCAGCCCAATGGCTTTCCTCCTGGTGTGAGGTCTTTTGCTACCACCCAACCACTTCCTTCGAAACGGAGGATGTTTTGGACTTGTCCCCTGGCTGCAGCTCCTGATGTGTGTGTCCCACCCTGGTGGGTGCTAAATGGTGGTTTCGCAAGCCAGTTTGGGAACCCCAAAAATGGTTGGTTTCTTACTATGAATGACACGTATGGTGTTTTCCAAGCATGGAGAATCCCCAAAAATGGTTGGTTTATTGCAATAAATAATTAAGAAAGGATGATTCGGGGGGTACCACTGTGGCTTGAGAAACTATTTGGGGGTACCACCCCATTAATGGTTTAATTATTAATCTAAATGAATGATATTGGATGATTCGGGGGTACCCCCAGCAAGAAACCACCATTGCATGCCTCAGCCAGTGGAGAGCGTCCAAGGTCACAGCCAGGGAATCCCGGTCGCTTAACGGTGTTCGTCGTTGGGCGCTCGTTGCGCGCTCGTTGTTGAGAGGCAACTCACCCCGAGTCATCTAGTTGTGATGGGTTCTGGCCTATGTTTATCATATGTTAGTGTAATCAAATCATAAGATTCAATTGTTGTCGCTTATAATGACTCGTGATGGGTAGTGGTCATGAATTGACAATTTTTACACAGCACAAGTCATTGCCGATCACGGCGCTACAGTTTCCAACGGGAAGCATATTATTACTACCATATGATTACTGTACCATATAAAAACATACACTATTATTGCTATTAACTTGTTACTATTGCTATTGTTAGTACTTGTTATTTAGTTTTTAGTATTATTGTTGTTACTATTATCATCATCAATATTGTTACTATTATTATCATCATTATTATCATCAGACATTACAATATTATGAACGATCATTTGCCAGAAGTATCCCGGTCCTTGTTGATCCAGGGTCGTTGCGCTTGTTATCCAGTTCCGACCAACATGGCCAGGTTCACAGCCAACCCGAGACGGAGCCAACAATGACTTGGCTACACATTGGCCAGTGAGGTTGACATCGTTGGTTGTCATTCCACAGTCTTCAGCAACCATAGACCTCGATGTCAACAGGTGTTAACATTCAGTGGCCAATCTGGCTCTTAAGCTACATTTTGGTGGTCGTTGTACCCCCAGTCTTGAGCAACCATTCTTGGTAAACATCGTGGCCGAGAACTAGGGTAATCAAAAGCAGCTGTTCATCAAGTAGTCATTCATATGCCCTTAGTACTTAGCCATCAACAGCAATTAATAGCAACCATGTTAGTTCATCAGCAGCTATGAATGTAGATGAATGTAGTGAGCAATTCACATTTGTAATCAATTGGGTAATGGAGATTTGCGTAATTAATGATAACAATGATCACCAAGCTGTGTTAGTCATAATGAAGTATAGTAGTTGTTTAACCATTATTGTTGGCGAGTATCCTTTTTATCAACCACGATTATCCCTGTGAAATATTGAGAAGTTCCCATCTTGTTTGTATTTAATTTCCACTAATAATATCAACCATTAATACTGGGATATCTAAACCCATCTTTATTGAGTTGGTCACCCGAATCAGAGGCGTTTCCACTCGTTGCTTCCGCAGCCGCGCTGGTCGCTCTGCTGAGAGGTCGGTTGCTTCGGCCCAAAGACGGCTGCAGCGACGAGTGCCAACCTACGACTGGGCGCTGTGCATGGGTGCGCTGACCGCTGGGGGACTGGTGATCAGCCAGAGAATCAGCCAGAGAAGGGTGTTCAGCTCAGTTGATGATGATGATGATGATGATGAGAGCTGATGAAAGCTGACGGTTGGTAACCATGCGTAGTCCTTCGTTCCTGCAAGCGAACGCCACAAGGGTTGGTGATCCCCACCAAAGATGGTGACGCGCCCATCGTGGGGAGTAGCTGGCTGGTGGTTCTTGACCCTGAATGACAAAGCCAAGCCAGCTACTAGTTGATGGTGTTGTTCTCAAGCTGGCTGGTAGTAATCTCAAGCGGGCTGGATGGTGCTCACTCAAAGTCAGGCTCTTGTTCGTGCTTTTCTTGAGGGGAATGGTTTTGCATCTCACCAAGGCCTTCGTTGCAAGTGATCACTCAGCCATCAATCATCAGCGATCAGTTATCACCAGCCGTCAGTAGCCACTAAACAACCACGGACTCACCATCATAAACCATTTTTTCGGTCGTTATCGTTTAATTCACCGCTAATTAAGCATCCACAAGCCACCATCAACCATCATCAAGCATCATCAACCATCATAAATCCCATGATTGATCAATCACCAATGATGATGGATTGAACCAACCCTAAATCCCCTACAATTTTTCTCCCTTAATCAACCACTAACAACAACCATTGCCATTCATGACGGCTCGACGTGAGGTCGGCCTGGTCACGATGTCCGAGTTGAAGATGAGGAAAATTCCGGTGGAAAATCCGGTGTCCGCAGTTGTTGCTCGCAAAAGTGTGATGATTTGTTTATGTTTTTGGTGACAACCAGCAATTGACAAGTCTGAGAGCCATCATTCTTGCGAAAAAGCAGAATTCGGCTGCTCCCAACAACTGTTGTTGAGGGCACCATGGTAGACTATTATCACTATTCACCATTATCACTACTGTATTCTGACCATTATCACCTTTATGACTGTATCACCATTGTTGCCAATTATCTATCATTATGAACCCCATAATTACAATGGTTCCCTTATTATCCTTATTGACCATTGAGTCATTGATTACATCATATCACATCCTTCTCAATCATCCCATGATCCCCAGCTCGCACCCTCCGCAGGAGTCTCCACCGGAGTCGGCGCTGTTGACCAACTGGGAAGCACCCTTCGTGGCGCCAGCGATCCCAGGAGCGCACCAAGTGGGTGGTGGTGGTGGACTGGTCACGAACTTGTGCTTCGGAATGGTCAATTGGTGCTTGGGAATGGTTGATTGAGTGTTACTAGTGGTTGATTATACAATATCAGGTATTAGTGGCAGATGATTGTTAATAATCGTTATATCATCAATTAGTGGTTAATTCATCATTTATTAATGGTTGATAGTTGTGAATTAGTGGTTATAATGGCTATACATTAGTGAAGCATAAAGGGTTCCTACTTGTTGCTGAGAATGGTCAGGTAGTTGTGGTTGCCTTTTTGGTGGGTAGGGCATACCTGTTTCCTACCCCCTGAACTATTGGTGACAGCGAACAAATACTTCCATGCACAATGCTGTAGAATTGAAATCACCACATCTACTCCACACAAGGCGTATGTATGTACAATCAGCTATATCTACATATACCTACATACGTCCATACACGTGAACGTAAATGCATGACACATGCATGCATGATACATGCATATTGAGAAATATACCGATTTGCTGTATCTACGTCTCTATGAATCATTTTGTATCCATCTCTCCATCCATCTATTTATCCATTTGCCTTGACCTTCGGGATTTCGTCAACCAAATTCGGCATAACCCAAGTCATTTGCACCACCGCGAAGAGGAGATCCTCGCTCTTCCAGAGTCTCGGCAGAGTTATCACCGCTGGAAGATCACCAATGACATGAGTTGCAGATAGTTGCAGGTTTGATTCGTCCGACGGGAACTTCCGAGGGGAAACAAGTGGAGGGATCAAGCGCAACAAAGTGACGGACGGCCAACCAATTTGGGGAACTTTACTCGTGGCCATCTGGGTAACTCCATGTGTACTTGTCATTTACTGAGCTGGAGATGCACATCAAAGGAGGGTCACCCCAGCTGCAAACTTGGATGATCGGTGATGGGGGAGATCCATAGATCAACCAGGCCGACACTTTACCATCGTTTGTTTCTCAACATATGGATCATCAATCCCTACTGAACCGGTGATGAACCCTACTTTTGGTGGAAAAAACTGAACCGTGGTCATAAACCCAATGAAGATTACCATGGTTGAAGGGGCGTGGTTCACCCAAATTGGTTGAAACCACCAAGCAGTAATGATCATTATCAACCATTGTAGCCATATATAACCATTATTTACCATTATTAACCACTACTGGTTCATCAATCCCTCTCTGGTCAAGCTCTGCCTTTGTGAATGGTTGCTCCCAGGCGGTCCGCTGGAGCTGCCCTCGCTTCCAGATGCGCCACCAGATCCACCGCCAGATCCGCCACACGTGGCTGAGCTCCCATGATCCACCCGGAGTTGGGGGGCATTGACAGTGATCAAAGGATGGTTCATGGTGCTTTCTCAATATAGGGAGCCCCACAAATGGCTGGATTATTGCTACAATTGGTTAACAGTGGATGATTTGGGGGTCCCCTATTTTGAGAAACCACCTCATGATGTTCATGGTAGTTAATTAGTCAATCATTAGTATGCACCATTTCCAATAGTAATGATTATCATGATAGTTGATTATCATGAATAGAGGTTCATGATAATTAATTAGTGAGTGATAATGGTTCATTCGATGGTATTTATCACTATTAGGTGGCATTCATCATGACAGTTCATTGGTAGTTTCTCAAAATAGGGGAAACCCAAGGTTACGATTGGTTTACTACTAGAAATGACAAATAAACTGGATGACAACTGGGGGGTTCCCCATGAATTGAGAAAGCCTCAATTAGTCTCTACGATAGTGGTTAATTAGATGGTATTCATCACCATTAAGGGCCAATGAGCTGGTGAGTTAATGATTGAGAATGCTTTAGCGGTCAATGATGCTTCAAAGTGGCGAGTAATGGCTGATGCTTACGGACCTCTTCAGGAGGGTCTGTGATAGCAACTGATGCTTTGGGTATGGTGAAGGGTTAAGAAAGTTGTTTTCATGATGGTTGAATGCTGGTTGATCGTGCTAGCATGGGCTAGAATCGTTTTAGCGCCAAGACCGGATTCACATGTCTCGAATGAGGAGAATCCGGAGCTTCCGATGACTCTGCTGCCAAAGGAATGCAGCAATTTGCATGAAGGAATTCCCCATGGCTCAAAAGCATGGTAGCGTTTTTCGCAACAGCTTTCGAGGTAGAACTTTCAATGGGTAGCATGATCACCAGCTTTTTCTACCGCTTGTGTGGATAATTTTGAGCCAAATAAATTCAGCAGTTTTGATGATTTTGTGGAGCCAGCCCCCAGCGCGAGCTGGAGTTCGTGCTTGTGGTTGGCGTTGTACAGAGAGTGACCTGCAATGCATGGGCAAAAATTGCCTTGCGCCGGGCTGCCCAAAGATGCCTCCCATCACTTTTGGAAAGGGCCCGACAAGCAAAGCGATCGATCTTCGGACTTCCGAGACCTACTGTATCTAAAACTTGGCACAGCGGATTCTTGGACTGGTGTCAGTCAGCCTTCCAGAGTCGTTTCTTGATGTTTTCCCGTAAGCTACTTCGAAGCAGACATGTATTGAACTCACCCTGATAGTGATGGTTCATGATGGTTCCCTAACTCACCAACTTTTTTTTTAAAGATGGAAACAACTTATACTTAGCAACTGGCAAAACAAATCATGGTGAGTTTCCTTCGGCTCTAGTGACAACGTGCCGCGGCAGCAGAGTTGTGGCACTTGGCTCCCGCCATGTTGTCGCCTGCGCGCGGCGATGCGCCGAGCCCCAGGCCACGGGAGGGCGCGGTGTCGCACTGGTGGAGGGCCTGGTGAAGGCTGCAAGGCTGCACAGGGAACGGTTCACAAAGCTACCAACAGTAGCTGAGTTGAGATTTTTAGTACATCGCTTCTATGCAACCACAACAAGGAGCGATTTTGTTTCAGCCATTTTTCATCATTCTTGTTGTAAGACATGATGTTTTGCGAAGCATTTTTGGCCATAGACATCCGTAAAGCAGCACTTCTGATACCAGTTCTATATCAAGTCAGCAATCTTTTGCGGCACAATAGTGTTTTTAGAAATGGTCAGCCAGGGGTAGCGAGCAACCACCGAGTTTGTTGCCCTGTCACCGCAGGACAGATGCCTAGCAGAAACATGATCATCGATTGGGATATGGCCATTGTAACGCCATAGATATACTATGATTTTGCATGATGAACCGTGAGCAAAGTATCTCAAAATATTCATCAGCCACCATCTGAATTAACTATGAGGAAGGTGCCGATCAACCAATACCATCTACAAATCAGCCATCACCTGCTCCTTCAACACTATTAACCACTAGGGATTACAACTAATAACAGCACCATTAGTTGTTGATTATATAACTATGATTTATGAACCATGATTGTCAGTCCGTTGTTTACTACCAACATTTGCAGATTTTTAACCAGTTATGAACCACTAGGCACAACCTTTAAACACCTTAACCATCATTAACTATTTACCATTGACCGCATCAACCGTTTACATTAGCCATTCGTCACTGTTATCAATCACTACCAACCATCATTATCCATGGCAACATTTTTCAACCATCGTTACCCATCATTGATCATCAATCAATTGTATTAAGCAGCCATTATGAGCCATTATTAACCACCGCTGGCTAACCAGTTAAACAATATTGACCATTCTTGGTTGGCAACAACGATGATTGACGATTACCACTACTACCCGACCCAATGGTTGTTTAAGTAGTCGTTCAACCACCTGGCTATGGGTGACAAACCCTGTACCCCTGGTTCCCCTATCATTAACAATTGTTTTCCTCATTATTGTTCGTTATTATCCCCCATTATTGGTTGGTTAATATTGATCCATAGCCATGTATAGCTGGTATATCACCTACTATTGGTACTTATTACCCCCCATTATTAACCATTAACCAGCTATTTTTGCTGGTTAAAGCCTTGACCCATAGCCACCTATCAACCACTCACCAATCATTTCCCAAGCATTCTGATTTCTTCCAGCCAGGACGCCCAGCCCTTCTACTCAGCTCGTTGAGGCGGGATACTGTGTCCACTGATGGTTGATGGCTGATTACGTTACCCTGGTGAGTTGGGTGCGGGTTTATGAACCATTGATGGTGGTCAAAATGGTGGTTTATTCATCAGTGTGATCAATGGCTTGTTAAGGTAACCACGGTGAATTGCAGTTAGCTACTAGTAAATGGTTGAATCAATGGCATGGTGGTCATTTATAGGAATTGTGATATCCGATCATGGTGAAGTAGCTGCTTAGAAATATTTGATTGTGGTTCAAAATCGTATGGTCATGCTTCATGAGTTATTGAGTAAGAAGCTGCCAATGGATAATCAGCCATGCTAGTCAACAACGATATCAAGATATCCACAGTAACGGCTACCACGCACCCATCCATCCTGGGGCAACTTCCGGCGGCTCATTTCTGGTGAAGCCAGCCTTTTTTGGAGTGACTATCCCTAGTCATGAGCCCATATTTGGATGAATCTCTTTCAGCATTTCAGGTTGGAGACTTCAGGGAGCAAAGGGTTTTCAGATTTGTGAGGGGCTTTTGGATCCCAGGCAACACCTCCACCTTTGATCACCATTGCTCACGCCAGGCATGCGGAACTGCCTGAAGCTCAGCAGCCTGTTGTCCCATCGGAACGTCGACGGATTGGAATCATAGCCATGCCCAATGCCTGGTGATGGACCTGAAGTGATGCTTCACTGTAATTGATGGTTGATTCATGGTGGTCTAGTGGTTTATGAATGGTTGACTTATGGTTGATTTATGGTTGATGGTGGTCATTTAGCAACAGATTTATTCTTAATGACGCTTAAGAACGGGCATTTATATATTGTGAACGCAAACACATGATGGTGGTCAATGGTGGTTAACTTTGTTGGTGATTCCAATATTGTTCGCAAATCACTTTTGTTTCCAGTGCCATGGTGGTGCCGTTTTCTTGTATACGAAGTCATGATCATGTCTAGACAATTCATGGCATTTTCTTGCCTGGGTACATTTTCAGTGCACAACTCATGGCATTTTTTTGTCACACCATTCTAAGTGGGCATTGAGGCCTCGGCAGATGAGCAGGACGCAACCGGCAAGTGCTTCATGCTGGGGCAGCGGCTCATGGAGTGCCCCAAGATTTCAAGGGATGCGAAATCCGATCAACAAAGATTCATGACGTTGGCTGGCTGGTGGTTGGGAGGGAGCCAAGAGAGCCAGAGGTATCCGACTATAGCCCTTTGAAGGGGGAGGTTGGGGTTCTGATCGCTGACATGTCACTCTGCAGTCACTGGGAACTGGACTCTGTACCAGAGATATGTCGAAGAGAAGTTCTGCTGCAAGATATCCTGCGGGTAAGATTGACTGGAAACCATCGCCACTTAAAAAGATCTGTTGTGTTTGCTTGACAGGTCCACAACTTTCAAGCGAACGTCAGGGGTGCAGGGATTTGGGGCTGGATTTGGGGCTGCAAAAACCATAGTGAAGTTGCAACATGGCTCTGTGTCGCCATGGTGGTCCTCAGCTCGGCTCCAGCTCCAGGAGCTCAAAGAGAAGATGTTCATCCTGCTTTGCGTGGAGGAGCCCCGAGCTTCAGTCGTTTGAAGGTTTGCTTCAACAAAAGATGCCCCTAGCGTCAGTTGGGGGAAGCCATCAGCCATGGTAGAGCCATGACCTCAAACGGATCCCTGCTTGGCCACAGGTGAAAAGGGTATCCTGCTTACCACCTAAAGTAGTGATCAGTTTATTTTCATATCAAAGGAACCCCCTCAATTCTCAGGGGCTCTGTGATGCTCCCTTCCAATCATTATCAAGCAACAATAGGCAGATATGGTTGACCATCTTGATTCTTGCTTCAAGCCAACCATGCATAGCCATTCTGAAACATGATACAGCTGACCTATTCAGTTTTTGTACGGGTCATTCATCATCATCAACCATCGTGAACCATAGTTTACCATTATCATCACTCCCTACAAGTGGTTCTCGTTATTTACACACCTCGAGTTCAGTATTCACCATCCTTTGTGAGCTTAGTGGTTTGTTGATTGACTTGCGGAATGGTGACCAACCACCCACCAGCTCACCATGGATGAATCTGCCATGGCTCCAGGTTCAACGGCACTTCCAAGAGCTTCGTGAGCGACCTCCAGGTGCTGCGAGGGGGGTGCACGGCACGGATCGATCCACATCCAACGGTTGTAGCTGATCCAGATGGAACTTTCAAGATGTATCAGAATACTTGAAAAGGTACTGTAGCCATTTTTTTCCTGTTTGAACAAGAGTTTACAATAGGTTGTATGCTTACAATGGTAGCTAGTCAAAAAGTAGCTTATATTCCATCTCAATATGATAGTTTACAATGGTTTACTATAGGTTCTACGCTGATATTTGGTAGCTTACCATGGTAGATGATCCACATTCAACCGTTTCTTTTTAGACAGTTACAGTACGTGATGTTACATAATTGTTTTATCCACATCACACATAACTAGACCGTTATACAATGATGCATATATAACTATGACCATGGGCGTTGGGGTCATGCATAGACGATGTAGAAGTGGATACAACTGGAATATGGGCACAATCCGGGTATAACAGGCATCACAGTGAATTTGGCTTCCAATCTTGTTTGCTACAGATTTGCTTCACGGTGGAAAACAGCGAATACTTTGGGGGACCCAGCCAAGCGTGGCCATCTTTCTGCGCTTTCCACGTGATAAGTCGCCACTGTCATCAGCTTTGAATCCCCGAAGTTGACCAGCCGATCATTGAAAAATGACAAGAACTGCAGGGGTGGATAAGACCACAAACCAGCAGCCATTTGTTCCGAGTAGTAGGTCAACCACTGGCATTCTAACAATTCTTAGCGATAGCCCAAACATTGAGCAGCTGATTAACCACCACTAGCACGGCATGTTGAAACATGAACAACCAGTAATTAACAATTATTATCCATGACTATTGCAGCGAAACATTCTCAACCCGACCACCAGAACTGCCTCACCGCTTGGCCAAGGGGATCATGAAGCAGCCGCGTCGAGGGTCAAGGTCGAAGCCGCAAGCGAAACCAGCTGATGGTCTGATGATGAATTATGTATGGTTGAAAGATGGGGTTGAAGCTGATTAATGCTGGTTAAGGCATGGGTGATGGTGAAAGGCTGATGGTGATACTGGTTTATAGTGGTCAAGCTGGTGAAAGCATTTTTTCGCTTCCAAAATGGCAAGTCACTGACCTAAGTGAGTGTGCAGGTGCAGAATTCGGATGGCCGGACCTTGAGCTACCACCCCAAATTATCATCCCGGAGACAGAACAGCCCCAATTTGCCTACAGAACACCCCCAATTCGCTCAATCATGTGAGTCAAGAATTCTCAATGACATAGATCCATGGTCCATAGATCATTCTCAATCATCGAGCTGAATCATCGAGCGCATCTCAAAACGCCATAGATCAACCCCATAGATCCTTCAGCAACGATCCTCGACCCGATGCTATGGCAAGGCGCTGGCAGAGGAGATGGCCCAAGAACTGGACGACCATTTGCAGGTCTGTCAGGTGGGGCTGCATCACAGCCACCCATTTCCATCGGCAGGGGCGGCGTCCACAATCTGCTGGTCGAATTTGGCTATGGGTCAATATTAATCAACCAACCGATGGTGGATTATCACCAACAATAATAGGGGAAACAATGGTTAATGATGGGGAACCAGGGGTACGGGGTTTTGACCCACTGCCATTTGTGCATCAAAAGCTTGGCCTTTCACATTCTGATTTGTTTTCTCGAGGTAGAACTGTTTTGGCCTGTGAAAGTACTTAATCCCATACTTAGCACAGTGGTGCTTCTCAGGACCCGCACCCTGGCTGAATAGCTTGAAAGTGCTACCCTCACGCCACAAGCAGACTGAAATGAGTCTGTGGGTAGGCTGAACGGCTGTTCACATCTCAGCTCGCCATGACCAGAATAGCTACCGTGTGAAGGGTGAACCCATGGCAAGCTTGGACGGGAGCTGACCATCATGGTATCAGGACGCTTCAAAACTATGCTGGTGGTTGGGAGGTACCATCACTTGAGAATCAATCAACCATTAATTAATTGCGAATCATGGCGAATCAATTCATCAATCAACCAATCAACCACGAAGTGACCATAAAGTAACCATCAATGAACCATCGATTCACCATCCATTCGCCAACATCCCAACATGTTTGGAGCTTCACATTGCCAGGAGCTGGCCCGGACCAAGGAGGAGGCAGCTCAGGTCCATCAGTCCCTTGGACTCGCGGTTCACAGCGGTTGTCGCAGTGGTTGGGCATCGATTCAGGGGGCCATCATTCGTGGCTACTGGATGGCCACCGGCTACTAGGCCGTCCCCCAGCTGAACCCAGGCTTTGCGAGGAAGAGTTGGCGGAGTTGGCCAAAATTCAAGAGGCCAACTGGGAGAATTGGTCCCTGAAATGCCACCAGTCGCATCCAGTCACTAAAGTGATCGCTTTGCTGAGCTGTTTGTTGTGGAGGTACGATTGTGGACATCCCCTGGCCTGGTGTGTCATTTCGAAGCTAAGGTTGAAATGTATTGAGCATGTGTCTTTTGGAGCTTGTTTTGATGCCGTGCTGCACAACTCAAAGGCAGTGCAAGTAAACTAGATCAGCGAACAGGGGTTACGAAAGCTTGTCAAATGCTTAGTGGTGTTTTTGCCAAATTGCTGTAATCAATTGTGGCAATTTATGCATGTACGCATGCATATATGGGTGTTTCTTAAAATGGGGAACCCCCCAAAATTGATGGTTTATTTCTACAATGGTTGATAAACCCACATGCATACCTCTATTATATTTATATTACCTCAAGATGGCAGCGAACAATCAAACCGAATACCTGCTTCAGAAATCTAGATACTGCTTCAGTGAAAGGATCCAAGTACGGTCCAAAGACATGTCACTTGCTCCCGTACCCCTTCTAAGAACCCCAAGTTCGCGCATAGGCGACTCATCTAGTTCGAGATTTGGCTATCGCTCAATGCTGTCACTGCCCAAATTCGTGCTTCGCCACATATTTTTAAAACCTTATGAATGACCCTACTGGCAAGCTAATGGCCATCAGCGATTACTAGCCTACGAATCACCCAAGGTATAGGCAAGCTAATGGCTAGTGGTTTTTCAAATCCGATGAATCATTCTATATAGGCAAGCTGATGGCCAATACCGACTACTAGCTTATGAATCACCCTAGGTATAGGCAAGCTAATGGCCAATAGTAACTACTAGCCTCAAATGGTTCTCGGTTCCCCAAGCTCGCTACCCAGTCTCCTGGAGATCATGCCAGGAGGAGGATGGTCAGGAGGTGCGATGGCAGGGGAGACATAGATAGGCCGGGGGTTCTCAAGCCAGCTTGGGGACCCCAAAAATGTTTGGTTCATTGAGTTTATTACTACACATGGTTGATAAACTGTATGATTTGGGGGGCCCCTATTTTGAGAACCACCATATGGTACATAGGCATTAGGGTATATGAAATATTATGAAATATTCAGGGTCTGAATGTAGACAAGCTGCTCAATGTGAGATTCTGTGTGGATCATGTCACGAATCTTTCTGAAACAGGGTTTCTGTGGTTTGACATCAGGGGAAAGGGATACGTATCAGCAAAAATCTTGGTAGAACAGCCATCCTAACACAAAGCCGCCATGGCGTTTTTTGCCACCCTGTTGAAGCAGTGATTGGTACTTGGTTGATAGTGGATAATGATCGTTAATAACGGTTGAATCGTGTTGATGATAGTAAATGATGATAACAATAAGCTGGTTAGTGCTGATTTGCGATATTCATTGTGGTTCATTAGTGATGGTGAGTGATGGCCAATGATGGCTAGTGACGGTTGATGATAATGAACAATGACAACAATCAGGAACCATGCAACGTCAAGGCATGATCGCCAGCGTTTTCCACGACACCAAGGGACGCTATTCGTCAGCATCGGACCTTGCATTGCATGGTAGATCTAGATCTAGGAAAACAAATCCTAGGATGGATGGATGGATGGATGGATGGATGGATGGATGGATGGATGGATGGATGGATGGATGGATGGATGGATGGATGGATGGATGGATAGATCAAGACCAGAGTCACCATCCTGGTCCTAGTCATCTATCCAGTCATTGACCATTTGTTCATCTACCCATCATCCTGTTCCCATCAACATGTTCATTCTTACCCTCATATGCCGTTTGATTCAGGCCAAGCGACGTGCCTGTGCATTCGAAGAGGAAGAGGCAACGACTTGAAATCGCAAGAAGCAATGGTATTGGCTTGCAGCATGAAGATCCTCAAGATATGTGAACTTTCCAGTCAAATCAAGGGAACAAGAAGGTGGACTCGCCATCCAATCTGGTACAATGCCCCCCTTCCCTCAGTACAGTCGCGGACATAATATCAGTTTCTTTGGAAGCCTTTGTCTCGAACCCCAAGAGGGAATCACCAACACCTTCCTCAAATCTTACCCAACGTGTAGTTTAGTGGTGCTGTATGATTTGATATGCCGTAGAAGCAGGTGCAAATGCATATGGTAGATGACGGTACGACGGTACATGGGATCAGACACATCCTCTTCAGAGAAGTCTACAGAGAGAATGGGTATTTCAATGCATGTATTAATATATTTTATTGTGCCATATGCTATTGACACCAGTATCATTGTAAAAATGCCCCACTAGGCTATTCATATCGATAAACCATATGCTAGTCACATCATCCATACATATCGTATAGCATTTTATGCAACTTCCCAACCATTCTACATGGACGAATGTACACTCCCGGAAGCCAACAAAGACCCTCCTGCATAGGGGAGTTTCCTATTGGCATACCCTTTTGGTAGGCTCCGGCTGTTCGTTTCCCGGAGGGTCGCATTCTTATGCCCCAGCATTGTGCGTTCGCTGCCGGTTAGGCTGCGCTAGCTGAGCTACTGGCCTTGGCCAAAGCTGAAGAAGCAGAGGAGCCGACGTGGGGCCTGGTGGATGGTGGTGACCTGTGGTGACCGGTGGTGACCCGTGGCGTCAGCGTGGGCCATGGAGCCTTTACAGTCAATGTGAGAGGATGCCTTGTCAATGATGATTTGCTTCGTTTATGATGGATTTTTTCGTATGGTCAGTGGTTTGAAGGCAATGGTTTGATAAACAAATACTTAATGATGATTGATTAACGGCTCAAAGGCACAATCTGGTTCTGATCGTTTTATGCAGTGCATGGATTGATCACTGCATCTTGCAAGTCGCTGATGTTTGTCGCGTTCCGTAAATCAGTAGACTCAGCAGATGGGTTCCGGTGACTTCATGTTTGTGTTGGTCAGATAGAACAACACAGAATAAACAGTTGCTTGACTTTCAGATCCATCAGTTACCATCATTTGCCATGGGACATGATTATATAACCATGCTGTACCATCACTTGCCAAGACAAGTATTGAAGTGAAGCGAGTTGCTGTGGGCTCTGGAGATTTTCCAAGTAAGAAAGGCCTGAAGTTCTACCGGTCCAAGGGTGTTAGTTTAAGCTAGGGTGCTACCGTCCGACTCATTGACATCATCCTGCTTGGTGCAAGTTGTTGGTGGATTGATTTTGACAGCTCTTGCACTTTTTCATTTCTTCAAGTCATCATTCACATAATTTGTTCTACTGCAATTCATTTGCATTTCAATATTTGGGAGTTGCAAGTAATGACCCACAATTAGAAATGAACTAGCATTAATTAATTGATGAGGGGCATGCCCTCAAGATGCTTGGTGTAAACAGTGATGGGATCCAAGCATTCCACAACTCCCAAAACACGTGTTGAATGCGCAAGTGTCATTCAGCCCAGATTATCATTGGTGAGTAGTAGCAATGCTTAGCATTATTCGGCATCATGGCTCAAAGCAGTTGTTTTGAAAGGAGACAGCTGTCAGACAATCGGAGTGTTGAATAATGCGCTTCGCAGAGCACTTTTTTCCGGACATCAGACCAACATTCACGGTCACGACATTGCAGCACTATTCAAGGAGTGGCGACTCGTTCGTTAGAATTGTTCAGGAGTGGGTATCCTCAGGATGTCAACCTAACCTCCCCAGTCAAAGCTTCCCTGAAACAACCATGGGCCAGCATCATAAAACAAGATCATCCGTCATCAACCATCAACCATCAATCATCATCAATCATCATCAACCATCAATCATCATCAACCATGAACCATCATCAGCTATCAACCACCAATCAACCATCAACCATCCGAACCTCCCAAGCAGTCCATCCTTGTCCCAAGCTGAGCATCGCAGGTTTCGCGCTTAAAGGCCCTGGTGGACTTCGAAGAACAGCTGGGACTGCCGAGGATTGATGGCAACCGGGTGGCCCCACCGACTCCAAGATCTCCCAGATCGATCCAAGATTGAAGGGCATTAGAGTAGATTCAAGTAGATTAGATGCCCTTGTAGTTAGAGGACGTAGATTGAATAATTGTAGTTAAGATCCGCTGCTTACTATGATTATGTAAGTAGATCAGAGGAAGTAGATTTGATTGGATGGAAGATAAAGTTAATTTAGATGAGATTAGACCAGAAGCTCTTGTTTTTTCAGCAAGGACGGTGGTCCGCCACGCTCGAGTGCACGATCATTCGGCCTGCTTTCTTTTTCACCCATCAGGATTGAAATCCAAGATGATGTCGTCGTCTTGGGCAAGCCCCTGGGCTCATCAAGGTTGTTCCTTGCCACCAGAAAACCCTATTATAGAGGGACTGGAGATGTTTTCAAAGAATGATTGTCATTATTGCCACAGCACATGTCTGGTTATTGTAGACAGCCGCTGGAATGAAAATGTGTCGGGTTCAAACTCAGCGAAAACGCCTTGACAGATCGTCATGTCACGGTTGATATGTCAGTTGTCTTCTCTTGTGGGTTGTTGTGATGGTTGAAGCAGTTGCTGTCATTGAAGGGTGGCAGGTGAACCAATGACTACATCAGCCGATTGTTCATGCATCTTTCGAGCACGAGCAAATTGCATATCGATAACACGCACCTGTTTCCTTCGTGGGGTCACCCCCAAATGGTCGAGCTTGTTTGCATGTGTCATGGTTGGTTCTTGGTTGGAAGCCCCGTACTTACCTGTGCCTTATCTGGGTAAACCGGGTGAGGCATTCAAGGGATTGTCCATAGATGGAATGCCACCCCAAATCCAGATTGTGATTTTTTGCAGCAGCCAGCTGAAGATATACCTCCAACGTATTCATATACACCTGGTCAATCAAACCTGGAATCCCAAGAAGTCCTAGGCATCTATATCCCACAGTTCAATTAACGAATTCTATGCCATTGGACCATTCTGAACCATCAATTAACCATTTTGAAGCATTAACGAACCATCAACGAACCATCGCGCTGTCCCTGGCTTTAACCATCAACCATGAAGAACCATATAAATCACCATCAATGAACCATTCTTTACCATTTATCGACCATCAACTCAGCTATTAAGAAAGACTCATTAGCTAAACACGAATAAACATGAAAAAACCTTTAAAGTAAGTATAAGTTTAAGAATTAAATCCAACCATAAACGGACCATTTACACACCATAAGACTATGACTCGTTAACCATTTATTGACTAACCATCAGTATCTCATCAACTAGCTAATAACTATCCATCAACAAACCGTTCAAAATCCTCCGTATCTCCCTCAGTCGTTGGTTGTTTTATGGCGATTGAGGTCCGAGGATCCGTTTTGCCGAGTGGAGGTAGCACCGGGAGCGGAGAAGGGTGGAAACGGGGTGCCCGGGGGAAGGGATAGACTAAGCCTTGGGAATTTCCAAGATGTTGATCATTAATCAAGAATATCAATTATTCATAAAGATGGATGAGGTGATATCAATTGATCGTCTTTTTTCAGAAAGCATTGAGCATCAATTAACAATTCAAGATGTTTTGAAAGAAAACATCAATCCATATCAATTCACTTTTGTAAACAGCTGCAGAGCCCTGAAAGCGGCATGAAACCGCAACATAACAAGCAAATTATCATATGGGTTTGTCCATAAGTGGTGGTCCCTAACAAGCAACCAGCAATGATCCAGGTTTGTCCAGAGGTGGTTTATCCAACCGACCCTAAATGGTGCTTGCGGAAAGTCCACTTTTGAGGTTACACCGTTTATGGACACATCCATATTCTGTAATCAGTATGATTTCGAAGTGTCTGGAGCATACCAGTTGGCACGGTACCGTCAAGTGTAAGTGGCCCGACTGCATGTGGTTGAGGGCAGGCGGAAATGTATCAGCAACTGGGCGACCGTGTTGAATGTTGTCCATGTGATCAGGGCTCTAATCACGTGCTTCTCAGTTTCTGGCTGCAACAGAGTATGTATGCGTATCTGTGTGAGTGTCTGTGTGCACATCCCCTTGCTAGGTCTAGCTTTGTCATCTGCACTGATTCACCCACCATGCCAGCCATTTGTTCTCCTCAGAGCTCACTGTTGTGCGTGCAGCCTCAAACCCAAAGAATTTAGTTTAGCTAGTCCAAGGTACACATCAAACATAGGCACACTCACTGCCGATGCAATCAAAAGGCACTAGCCTTGGTAATTCCTGACAATTCATTGACAACTCAATTCCTTGGATTTTCACTATTAGGACTGTACATATTATCTCTTTATTGATATTGTTTAGATTTTCTGCATGTCATCCACTATATAAAATTCTGCATATTTCTGCATATGATTGTGCATATTGCCATGTGGCTATGGGTCAAAACCCTCTACCCCTGGTTCGCCCATCATTAACCATTGTTTTTTCTATGAATTTGTTGGTCAGAACCCGCTATTATTCTTTGGTTGATATTGACCTATGGCCATGTGTTACCCAATATTTCCTGGATGGCTTATACCCACTAACTTAGTTTTTTAGTGTTTTTGGGATATGATTGATTTACCATATAACCACTATATATATATATATATATATTACATATATATATATATACTATATATATATTGTATATATATATATATTGTATATATATATATTGTATATACATATATATTGTATATATATATATATTGTATATATATATATTTATATTTATTGTATATATATATATTGTATATATATATTGTATATATATATATATATTGTATATATATATATATATTGTATATATATATATATATATTGTATATATATATATTTATTGTATATATATATATTGTATATATATATATATTGTATGTATATATGTATATTGTATTTATATATATATATATTGTATATATATGTATATTGTATATATATATATTGTGTATATATATATATATACATTTTTTTTAGCAAGGGATCTAGTTCAGCCACCAAGTTTCCCATGTGATTTGTTATCTCTGTGACATGCATAATCTGGTTACACTACCGTAGCTCTCCAGGGCTCGGCAGGTGCAATGGGATGCCACAAAAGGACGACTCGTCTCAGCGCAGCCCCATCCATCGTACCGCGACGGAAGTGTGGTGATGTCATGGGAGATCCAGTGGTTCATAGTATTGGTTGATCATTGTTCATAGTAGTGGTTAATGATGGTAGGAACCATGGTACTGGTCGGTGCAAATAGTAGGTTGAGAACAGTGAATAGTGGTTGATAATGGTTGATCATTGTTCATAGTGCTGGTTAATGTTGGCTAACAGTTCATGGTTCATGATGGTTAATGATGATTAGTACTGGCGTTAATATTTGTTACTACTGGTCAATAGTGGCTCGTGCTGGTTAGCAATGGTTTATACTGGTGAATAGTGGTTAGGGATGGTCAATACTGGTTAATGTGGCCTGATAATAGTACTGGGTGATAGTAGCGAAAGTGGCTGCCCGTCCATGTCTTGGCTGGCAAAAAATCTCCTGGATCCCTGCTAGGCGCTGGTTCTACTGTTCCGAACGTCTTGACTTTCAGCCATATGGCAGGGCCTGGCTGATAGTTTTCATCACCAGCTATGCTTGAACTGCGGGTTTCAGCTGGATCTCCGATTGAGGTGTCAAACCCAACTTCGGATTGGGACCAGCCTGTATAACACCAGTGAGGATTTCTATCTGGCCCTTTTGGACACAAACTCTGAGACAACATTTTTGGGTTTTCAGCAAAAAAAATCGGAAGACTTGCCAACAATGACTATTCACCCACATTACTGGGCACTACTTCTCAGGAATCATGAGCCAATCATCAAACACTCAAACCAACCGCAAGCATTCAAGCAAGCATAAACCGATCATCGCCACGAAAACCAATCATTGGCCAACCATTGGATCCACGACCATCCACTAATCAAAGACCATTTGGACAACCAGTTGCCCAACTGTTGTTCACCAACCATTTAATCAACAGTTCTGAGCTGACCAAAAACTGTTTAATGTTGGTTTCTGATTAGTATCTACCTGTTGGTTTCATCTATTTTCATTACTTTAGGGGGGTTACACTAATCAGAAACCAACATTACAAACTATTCCGCCAGGCTGTCCCTTCCCAGGTTGCAATTGGACCTTGAAGCGGCAAAGGCCGTGGAGCAGGATGATCTCGGTCGACTGTGCTCGACCTCAGCGGTTTGGATCTCGCGGATTGGGAAAAGTGGTGACACGGTGACTCGATGGTGAATTAATAATGGTGAAGTATTGGTGAATTAGGGGCAAGGGATGGTTGAATAATAGGTAATGTACTTAAGAGTTAAGAGTGGTTGGTGAATGACTACTGGTGATTCATGGATGGTGATTCATTGCTGTTGACTAATGGTGATCCAGTGGTCATTAATGATTGAGAAGAATCATTGGGGATCGTTTATAATAGTTGCTGACTGATGACCGCAAGTGTGATTGATATGACTTAATTAATTATCATAATTTGCGCCAATCGCCATTGAGAGGGGTAACGCACAAACGCTGTGTTCATCAAAGTCTCGTGTGTCTTCTTACTTCGCGAAACTTCGTGATTTGCAAAAGATTTCGACTGCGAACTCCAGAGGCTCAGTCGCAGCCAGAGCTCGATAACTTTGCGAAGTGACTGGTGAGGTGAATGGTTGGGTGATGGTTCATGGTTGGTGGGTGATGGTTGGAACTGGTGATTGGTTCTGATGTTGTGTGCTTTGCAGCTCTGAGGTTGGTTCTGGTTTGGGACCGCGCGGCTGGAGGAGCTCAGTTTCATTGGCTTCGCTCGGTGCTATCATGTGCTACCATCAAATGTGGCTTGGACTAACGTGGTTCATATGTTCAGTGGACCAGCCGTATCTTATCAACTGGCCTCGTGATCTCCGAAGAGGTTGGGGTGGATTGAACTCGTTGTGATTCCAGGAGTGAAGCCTGCAGACTGAGACGCTGGTGGCAGATGGGTATTGTTCAATGGTGATTGTCCGCCCGAGAAATCAAACGGATGAGGTGCCCATTCGCGAACATCCCGCGGACCAATGATTTGTACAGTAATTCATCAAGTGATTGCGATCTGCGCTCTGACATGTAACACATTGCCGCATGTGATGTCTGAAGTGATCAATTTGACTGTGACAGGTGGTATATTTCTATCCCACATAGGAGGATGAACCCACTTGACAGCTGAGTTTGTTGCCTGGAAATGCACACAGCGGCAGTCGCATGCCAATCAGAGAGTACTGAAACGTGGAGATGCGGCGAATTCGGTCAGACTCGAAGTGACTTTCGGGGAAGTGCCACGGAGTGGCATGGGAGTGCTGAGATGCTGGCCACATCCGGCGCCGACGAAGACTTAGAGCGGGGAAGCGGAAAGTCAGCGCTCAGCTGTGCCATGTGTTGATCACTGTGCGACGGTTGGTTGTGAATGCTAGGCCCTTGCACCATCAGCTCATCTCAGACTGGAGATCATTGTTGCGAAAATCGACTGAAACGCTTGACCTCATTTGCAACAGAACCAGCTCATCTGAACGAAACAACTCATTTGAAACAAAGCTGAAACTTTACATTTGAAGTAAAACTTAATTCAAGCATCAAATCTTAAATCTTAATGCTTGAAGTAAAACTTTGTTCATTTGAATGCTTGAAGCTCAGCCAGTCAGCCCTCTCTGGACCAGGCATTTCGCCTCAAGCTCCCAGGGCAGCTTTTCAGCAAGCATATACGAAGCACAGAAAACAGAACCGCCTCACTCGTGATCTTCGAACTGCAAATGACGGACACACGCTTTTGTATGGCCGGCACCATGGAATCATTCAGAGATTTCTGGAGATTCTTCATGTTTTGTCACTGTGTTCGCTGATTTCATTCCAGGTAACAGGAACTGCCAAGGACCAGACTCACATTCTGACGCTGAATCCCAGCAGCCGCGCGCCGCGGTCATTGTGCCATGTGCCCGGGATGCGTCTAATCTTTCTGGATATCGATGGGGTCCTCGTGACACGCCGACCATGCATCATGGAAGAGACCCTTGACTTGCATCAGTGGGATAAGATGAACAATGGCTTGGTCATGAATTGCTTTGAACAATTGTGATCAGCGCATCACCCCAATTCTTTGATAGCCAATTGATGCCAGTAATTGTAGACCTCATGTGGATCATGAGCCAATTGTGAGTTGGGGCGTGACCCCATATGAATTGCTTATGATCGCTAACAGTTGCTTTGAAAACTGGTTGGTGGTTTCAAACATTTTTTATTTTCCCTAGTAGTTATTAACAATTGGTTGGTTGACTGACTTTTTCATAGGGGTTGAAACCACCAACCAGATAAGCTCTGGATCGATATACATACTCCTGTTCTTGCCGCAAGCCAAACGGTGCCCCTCTCGGCATGCGGCGTGTGTCGGGCCTAAAATTGTGCCCCGTAAGGCCCAATTGGTTCCGAAGTGGACCAGTTGGCAGACCAAAGCCACTGCAGAAGTTATCCAAGTGCTACGATCCAAGCCAAACGGTCATTGTTATGGTAATGGCTTGTTATGGTTCCAACCGCCAAACGGTCATTGTCATGGTAAGGATTGTTCTTGATGATTGGATCATTGATCAAAACATATTTTCCATTGTGAGGATGCGATTATCAACCTACCGTTGGATTTAGATCATGTCAGGATGACCAGGGCCCTGGGAGCCAACCTGACGCTGAGGCTGGTTGAATTCGCAAAGGTTCAATGACTTTTTTGCTTCTCACCGTGCTTACTATTTCTTCCTCTTTGATATACATTTGGATGTGCATACGTATCCATACGTATGTACAGAACCAATACAAAACAAAGTTCCATTCTCAAACTTAATGAATAGCATTGGTCATATATAACACCAAGCCTACGAACGCCGTAAAACATAGCTGGCCAAAAACATACCACTTCGAAAATACTTCTTGGTTGAAACAAACGACACCTATGATTCTTGGCTACTGGTTGGCCTCTGGCTATAAAACATACCACTTGGTAAACAAACAAATGAACAAATAAACTTCATAAACCACCTATAGTTCATAAAAACCAGTGGCTTCATACCACTTCAGCAAATGGTTTTTGGTTGCTTAGGAAGCATCACCAGGGCACCGTATTTTCGTCCACATCAGAGGGCTCCGAAGTGCGACCCCGCGAAGTTGTTGTCCACCTGGGGATTCGAGCGCGTTGATGTCCCATCACCTGGTATAATAGATAGGGAGCCCCAAAGTTATGGCTGGTTTATAACTATAAATGATTAATAGTTAATAAGTGTTTCTCAAAATAGGGGTACCCCTGAATCATCCTTTATTATAGTTATTTCCAGCAATAAACCAGCCATTTTTGGGGTTCCCCATTTTGAGAAACCACCATATGTACAGATCAACATCTAATGCTTAATTCTGATGGTCGATAATAGTTGATGATGGTTGGGGGATGATGGATGATGAATGATGAATGATGCATGATGAATCATGAATCAAGAATTATTAATGATGAATCATGAATTATGATTGATGAATGATGAATAATGAACGATGAATGATGGAAGATGGAAGATGGAAGATGAACGATGATGATTGATGGTCCATTCTTAAGCTGAGGGGAAATCGATGGCTACTACAGGCAAGTTCCATAGCCACCTTCAGTATGTTAGCGGACAATCATCAACCGATTTCCCGTCGAAATAGCTACCAGGAAGCTGTTGCAGAATCTTGCAAGGGCCCGGGCCTCAAAGGCTAGGTTTCAGATCCCATCTTCCCTGGATATGCATTTGTGGTATATCCATCAACGGTGGTACTTGGAAGTGCAGTTGCTGTTGGATCCCTGGCATATAACCCTGGCAAATAGCTTTATTAAAACATTTTTTTCGCCCTTTAACCATGCTTAGTAACTGATGACCAAGTGGGGATGCACATCCAAATGAGGTCATTCATTCCGTCAAACATCACAAGCAATTGGCAGCTTGCATTGCCATTGGTGGTGATTGGTCATATCAAAAATGGGACGTGTCGTGGCTTGTGCCGTCATGATTGTTTGTGCTTTTTTATTTCATGGCCAAACAAGAACCAACCGATATTGGTAGTATAGTATTGGCATCAGCATTTAGCCCAAACATCTGCTTACCCTCTGGTGAATGATGCCCTGGCTTGAAAATCCGGCATTTTTTGATGGGAAAGCCTTTGTTGAGCTATATGGTGGTTTCTCAAGTCATAGGGGTACCCCCAAATCATCCAATATAAACCATCTATAGTAATAAACCAAGCATAACCTTGGGTCCCCCAACATGGCTTGAGAAATCCCCAAATCGCTACTGGTGGAACATCTCCCCCGCGGGCGCGGAGCGGTGGGTTCGCCGCGAACGTCGCTTGAGGTCGCCAAGGAGACGGGAGCAAAGATCGTCCTCTCCAGTGACTGGCGTTGCTTGGCGAAGTCCGGTCGCTTCACGCGACGGGACCGGCGGATTGTTTTTCCCCAGGGGGTTAGTGGTTGCAGTATAGAGTCAGGCACCGAACGTGGTTATGAATTAGCAAGTTAACTACTGGTTAACTACTGGTTGAGTAACTGTTCAAACCAGAATTATGATGAAACACTGCTAGTTACAGTGTTTTCTCTCAATTTTAGTGGTTCTACTGTTGAATAGGTGGCAGTCCTTGAGTATGTGGATACTATGCTGAACAGTTGGACTTAGTTGGTTCATTCAATCCCACGGTATCCCAGTAGCCTTGTCGGCTGCACATGATTTCTGCTGCCTTGACATCAACCATGATTCACCGTTGGTTAACCATCACCAACCATTTCCAATAATTCATTGTTAGTGAACCATCATCATTTAAACCATTGGCTAATGATTATTGCCAATCAAAAACCTCTACTTAACCATCATGAACAATTGGTTGTTAGTCAAGCGTTCTACGTTGTTAGTTAGTCAACATCAACCATCATGAACCATGTGCAAACCTTTAGAATCCATTAATTACTCCTTATAAACCCTAAATCAACCCAGCATCAACCATCATCAATCATTGGGTTGATGGGAAATCCACAAGAAAGCCTTGAGTCACCACTGATAGGGGTTTCCATTCGATTCACTTATCAACAATTTCTAGGAGATTTGATCATGACCATAAACCATGAATTCACCAATGAGTTACTCATGACATTGCCCTAAATCAACCGCAAAAATCAACCATCAAGGTTGACGATGGGTTGATGATGCTTGGTCAATTCCTACAAATAACTACTAAATAATCCCTGTGAGGTGCCCTACATCAACCCTAAATCAACCATCAATTTATCCTAAATCAACCCAACAAATCACCACTCAATCAACCACTAGTTATCCACTAGTTAGCTATCCTTAGCCTAAACCATTATAGTCCATTAATAAATCCATTGTAATCCAGTGATTAATCTCTATAAACTTAAAACCCATCATCAAACCTTAATAGAACCTTAATCAAACCTTCATCAAACCTCCATTAAACTTTAATCAAACCTTAATCAAGCAGATCAAACACCAATCATGCCTCGAAATCCACAGCAAAGCCTGGTGTTACCAGCCGCGGCTTCCTCCAGGTCGACACCCCGAAGCTCGTGCGGAAGCGCAGCAGGTCTTGCAGTCCGTGGGTGCGGGCGCCCGGATGCGCTCAGCGCGCCCGGTGGTTCGTTGATGGATCAACAAATCGGGTGATGATTCACCATGGGTTGTTGGTGGCTGATGGGGAATTGTGATGGTTGATGATGGTTGATGATTAATGGACCATCAATGAACCATGGGTTGATCGATGATGGTTGATTCACCATGGGTTGATTGATGATGGTTGATGAATGCTCGATGGTTGATGAATGCTTGCTGGTGGTTTATTCATGATGAAGGTTGATGAAATTTGATGAAATTTGATGATGGTTGATGACGGTGGTTGATGATGGTTGATGATGGTAGTTGATGATGGTGGTGGTTGATGGTGGTTGATGATAGTCAGCCAATGGTTAACTAGTGGAGATCAAATGGTTGAACCAATGGTTGATGGTGGTTGATGGTCAATAGGTGAAGTAATGATTAATGATGGTCAAGTAGTTAATGATACAAAACAAACGGTGTACAGTGATGGTTTGTGGTTGGTGATTAGCTGGTGGACTGGAAGCCGTATGATTGTCGATGGTGGATATTAGGTCACGAGCTGAATGAGAGTACTGTAGATGCGCTGGATGATTTACAGGAGATATTGAGCAGCAACAATCAACTATATGGTTAATAAACATCTTAAGTATGGCTGCTTAATGATGAATCATGGTTGTTAAGAATGGCTTAGCTTGCAGACTAGCAAGGCGTTGTTAATGAATGGGTAACCATGATCAATCATGGATGAAAACAGTACTAGAGGAAAACAAACAACATTTTCAAAGAGCCTGTTTGACTCTCAATGTGGGACAACTTTCATCGCCTACCAACCACTCAATCGTCCATCTTGGTTCATATCAATATCATTGACCAAGAGTCAACCAACCTGGTTCACCACCACCCATGGTTCATCAACCGACCAGCCGGGCAGTTGGCCAAGCTTCAACACCTCGCCAGCGCTTGAGGCTTGGAGCTGATTGGATGTACACCTTGCGGGGAGGCTCAGCGCAGCGCCGTGGGATATGGATTTTTAATGGGTGAAGCTGTTCACCACTTTCCGCCAAGCATCACCAAGGGAATTTTGTTGTAGAGAATCAATGTGTGTGATATGGATGTATTCTGATCTCAAGGATTTCTGAATGTATGTGCTATGTTCAGCCGTTTTTTTGATTATGAGATGGCCATGGCGGCTGGTTACACTGGGGCTGGGGCTCGCTGAGGCAAAAGCCCCTACTTGGCGCAGCGACCTACGGAGATCTTGGAATGGAAGAGAGACTTTCTGAGGATCCGCTGGGTTCAACGCTGATGACTGCGGTGTCCTGGTACATCTCCTTGCTGACGGTGAAGTCTTGACAACTCGAGTACAGCTTTACACCAGTTGAGGTTTAACAATGTTTAACACATCGGCCAGTTGCTGAGAGCCCCAAAGCTCAGCTACAGCCACAAGTTGGCGATTCCGGATCTTCACGTTGCAAGTCTAACAGCGTACTGTAGTGAAATCGTCCTTCAACGTTGCTGGTGGAAGCCAGCGGGACATCTTGCGAATCCGGGAACATGCCCTGCGCTGCTGAGCTTTAGGGGAGCCATTCTGTCAGGACACCTGGTGGCGAAAGGTTGGAAAACTGGGTCTCTTGGAAGCCAAACGGTACATGAGAACTGGCTCAGGTGCCATGGTGATGATAGTGATGATAGTAATGATGATGGTGGTGGTGGTGGTGGTGATGATGCTGAGGATAATGGCTGGATGAAGACGAGAATGGTGTTCGGGACTGTGTGTAGAGGACATCTCGGGGGCGTATTGATTGCGTTCGGCACAGCGCTGAGGGTTTAAGGTGACTGCGCTCCTCTCTGAATGTTGATGGACTACTTCACTACTGAAGTGATGCTGTTGGGATTTTGGGCACCCAAGGTTTGTGCATATTCGATCCATCGTTTCCCTGTTTGGAAGGTAACTTCATAATCCCATTTCCAAACAATTAGATACAGTAACTTCTATTGTTGATTGTCCCCCTTCCTTTCATCATCATTACCGTGAAGAATCACCAAGCGGTTTATAAACCATGCACCATCTTGATTCTTTAACTACTGTTCACCATACTGGACTGGTATTTCGCCATGACTCATTAATCAGTTAGTCCATCCTTGCAAACCATTTGTTTCAGTAAGTAACCATGTTTATTGACCAACAACCATCATTGGAAAATTCACAACCATCATTAAATTAACCATCGTCAACCAGCATTGACACTCACCAAGCAGTACTAGCCACTATCAAACAGTATTAACCAGTATTAACCGCATTTGCCATCAGTAATCACCATCATTAACCATCATGGCTGTGGGTCAAAACCCTTAGTCCCCCTGGTTCCCATCATTGACAGGCTGTTTTCCCTATAGTTTGTTGTTTCTTATCCACCATTATTGGTTGGTTAACTGCTTGACCCATAGCCTCATTATCAACTATTAAGCATCATTAACATCATCAGTAAGCATTATTATTGCTTGATGCTATTAACATTATCGCTAACATTAGTGTTCAGTATTAACTTAATGGTTAATGATCATTAATTATCATTCACCATCAGTGAGCATCATGAACCATATGAACCATCAACTCGTGGTGAACCATCCTTACTGCCCAGGTTGCAATTGACGATCGGGAGCTTCTAACTGAGCAGAACGGCCGCTTCTTACGTGGCCACTTCGTGCCCTGGCAGGGAAGCCGTTCGTTGTTGTTTCTTTAGCAGGGGCTTAAGTTCTAGCCAGCCATATCTACCCACTATAGACTATAGTATGTTATGATCTAAGCATTAGCACTCAGCTGTTGGTTGATTTTTACTCAGCTGGCTGTTCGTTGATTTTTGTAAGGCCTAATTACTCAGCTCTTGGTGTACTTTTACGTGGACTTTCTACTCAGCTGTTAGTTGATTTTGAAACCCTTGTAGCCAGTAGTAGCTGGATTCATAAACAATGGGATTCTTGAACTGGGTCGGGAATCATCCATGGCAGTTGTGGGTGCTTTGCTGGGTCGAGGTGTTCCTACAAAGAGCTCGTTACGCTTGGCTTTTGAAATAGTGGCAGCTCAGTTTTACGAGTTTTTGGAAGCAACCGACAAACTTAAACTCACAAACAACGAAGTGATTGGAAGCTCTCGGGCTCTATGTCATGGTGTCTGGGCTGGTTATCTTCGCAATCGAACCAAGGAGCTACACCAGACATACCAAGTAACTATGCCAGACATAGCAGTTACTTTGACCAGAAGTAGGGACCTAGAAACTTTTTCCTTGCAATATTTCATGTTTCCTTGCACCACTCATCCCTGGGATACACGAATCATTGACCATCCATATGCCATCATTCGCCACCACAAACCATTTGATCAACATGACTAACCACTCCTAGCTCTTGTTGTCACAGATTTAACCAACATTAACCATTATTTAGTCAAGAAACCATCAAGCTACAAGTATAAGTATATCATTTGCAAGCATGATTGGCTGCGTGATTGACCTTGATTAAGAACATGTATTATCAACCCTTGATTCACTTGATTCACCGTTCGCAATTAAGCACTATCGTCAAAATTAATTGAAGCATGTACTTCATTCTTACTAAGCCTATCGACCATCAACTCACTATTGTCTCATTCATTAGCCAATGCGTGACCACCATCCACCGCCATTATGAATTGACCGATGATGATCGACCATTATAGTCTCTGTCAACTATCAAATATCAATGCGTTCATGATCAATTGAGTAACCATTTTTCTCATCACAAACCATTTGTACAAAATAATCAAAGTTAGCTATCAGATGGTGCAGTCACGCTTGACAATTTAGCTAAACTAAACCAAGACATTGTGAAACTCTGGTCATTGAGAAACTTAGGTCTCAGCCCCTCATGGGGGATCAATATTAACAATCCCCTAGGTTTGATGGTAAATCACCAGCTATTGTTTATGGTCAAAACTGATGGCTGTTTATGAAATGGATCTACCATTCATTTCCATCATTCACCACTACTGTTGGTCACTGTACCATTCATCAAGCATTTATTGACCATTCATTAACCATTTTCAACCCTTGCACGTGGGGCGGACGACCGACTGAAGCCAACCATTATTAACCCTATAAAGCTAAGCTTTATCAAGACCTTATAAAACGTTGTAGCAACTTCGCAAAACCCAATAAACACTTATAAAACCTATAGAAATTGAAAACCCAATAAAAACTATAACACCAATAGAAATTCAAAACCCTAACAACATCCTGTAAAAGCCCTAGCAGATCCTCTAAAACCACCACAAAACCCTATGGATCCACGATTCCTCGCCGTACCTTTGAACACTGCGAGGTGCAGACGCATCCCTTGCGGGGCTTGACGCCCGAAGCAGCGGATGTGGCTGAGTCAACCATGCTGGTTGGGAGGGGAAGCTGCGCCTGGAGCCAAGGGAATCATAATAAATGGTTGTTTCTCAAAACCATTATTAATCATATGGCTGGTTTATTTCTAAAGATATGCTTTAAACCATTATTAAACAAATTCTAATTGTTCCTCAACCAACCAGCATAAGGATTATTACTGGTTGGTTTATTACTAAACTGATTGGTTTAATCAATCTGGGATGATTTGGGGGGTCCCCTATGACTTGAGAAACCACCAGATAGCCCTTTAAAGGGGGATGGAGCTACCAGGAGTGCCTGAAGCAAATGGTAATGATGAGCGATGGTTGATCATGATTGAAACATGCTTGCTTAGTAGTTGAATCATGGCTAGTTCATGGTTCATGATGGTTGTTAATGAAAAATAGTTGATAACGGCTTAGTTTTTTGGTCTTATGATGGGTAAAAGACAGTTTGATTAACAGCTCTCCCTATCATGGCCATTTTGATTGGCATTATGGTCAATGATGGTTCATAATGATTGGGGGCAATAGGCCACACAAATCAGCAACAACCAACAAATATATGTCGATTAACAATGGATATAATCGCGTAAATGGTTGATCGCAGAAACTTCGTAGGATTGCATGGCAGCAAGGATCAAGTCGCCACAAGCATTAAACACGGGAAGATATGTGGGAAGCACTTCAGTTTGGAGTGCAAATCTGGTGGCAGAAGATCACTAAGTGATTGGTTTCTTGCAGCTTCGCACCCGGTTGGCACCCAGTTGGCAATGTTGACGAAGCCTCGAGGTTTTTTCAGCACTGTTGATTTACGGGAGATGGATGACCATCCTGGGCAATGAATGTGCCGCACCAAGGCGTGCATTGAAATTCTGAAGAAAGAGCAGAAGGCTGAACCACCATCAGGCCTGTTCTAAACCCTTGGGGTGGTCATCCATTGGTAGAGACAAAATGAATGAATAGTTGGTGAAATCAAGTGAAATCAAGTGCCATCAGGCCGCTTTCAGTGGAGAAGTTGACGACTGGCACTTTCCAAGAACTTTTTAAGATGGTCGTGGCTGGTTGGTGCTTTCATTTTTTTTCATTTTCCTCCAATGACTTTGGGATGATTAGTTATTAGGAAAATGCAGTGAGACTGAAGAACGAACTTGCTGTGAACAGACAGACTTGCCTCCTCTTCGCTGCTGGCTGGGGGGAGGCAATGGGACAAGAGCGCGGTTGATTGACAAGCATATTTTTGGGATGGCACAACTAAGCACCAGAACTTTTAGCGTCCGCATGGTCAATCGTAGAAGGGTACAGTTGGTCAAGGGTACCATTGTCAAGAACCATCATTAACCAAAGTGATAGTGAATCATCACGGTGATAGCCATGTTGATGGCCATCATCAACATGTGATTCTTGAAATAACAGTCACCTGCTAATGATAGTGAATCATCACCAACCTTCATTACTAATTAACCATCCTTAACCATCCTTAACCATCCTTAACCATCCTTAACCATCCTTAACCATCCTTAACCATCCTTAACCATCCTTAACCATCATCACCTTTCATCACTACCCATGGAACCGCTTGGCTCCCGCATGCGCACCCTGCGATGCTGCCTGCGAAT
>VSDK01013955.1:7908-20424 GCA_009767595.1 Symbiodinium kawagutii
AGAAGAAGAAAGAAGAGCGAGAGAGAGAAAGATCTGCAGATGTCAGCGTTTGAAGATCTAGATCTGCAGACGTCAATTGTGAAGATCTAGATCTGCAGATGTGAGGGTGTGAAGATCTAGATCTGCAGATGTGAGGGTGTGATGATCTAGATCTGCAGATGTGAGGGTGTGAAGATCTAGATCTGCAGATGTGAGGGTGTGAAGATCTAGATCTGCAGATGTGAGGGTGTGAAGATCTAGATCTGCAGATGTGAGGGTGTCAAGACTAAGACCTAGATCTGCAGATGTGAGGGTGTGAAGATCTAGATCTGCAGATGTGAGGGTGTGAAGATCTAGATCTGCAGATGTGAGGGTGTGAAGATCTAGATCTGCAGATGTGAGGGTGTGAAGACCTAGATCTGCAGGCGTGAGGGTGTGCAGGTGTAGATCTGCAGATGTGATGATGTGAACATGCTGATGTGCAGGCATGAGGGTGTGCAGATGTAGGTCTGCAGATGTGATGATGTGAACATGCTGATGTGCAGATGTGATGATGTGAAGATGTTGATGTGCAGATGTGATGATGTGAAAATGTTGTGATGCGCAGATGTGATGATGTGATGATGTTGATGTGCAGATGTGATGATGTGACTGTGATGATGTGATGATGTTGATGTGCAGATGTTTATATACGGGTGTTTTTTTACGAAGAACCCTTCGCAGGCGCTCTCGGGAATAAAAAGATTACAGCTATTTCTTTGCATTTTAAAACTATTTTGTTCAGATCTTTGAACACCGTTTTCGAAAAAATGAAAATTGTAAAGATCGTTTGAATAGACCTGGAAAGCACCTTTTGGAAAACAATCGGATTGGGAAAAGGTATCAAAATTTCAAGAAGAAAACAATTGGGATTGAAAAACAATTCGCAAAATAGAATCTGAACGAGGTTCTTTTGCAGATGATAGTGGATAGATGCAGATGGATGTAGCTACATTCAGGTGCACACAGGTATAGGTACGAATAGATGGACATAGATGGATAACGCTAGATGTAGATAGTTGTACACAGATGCAGATACAGATAAACATAGACAGATAAAAAAAATGATAGATAGATAGATAGATAGATAGATAGATAGATAGATCGATAGATAGATAGATAGATAGATAGATAGATAAATGCTATACCGTGCGGGTCAGAGTCAGGTCTGAAAACCAGATGTTTGAAGAGGTAGCTGGTATGGAATTTCCAGGAACGATTTTCAGACCGACTTGTGAATTCCAAACATGGCTTCGGTAGCAAAAAAAAATTGGCTTTTAAGGTCGCTATATAACGCGCAAAGCGGGCGGTGGGCTCACTACCCCGCACCTCTGTTTGGCTTTTGCTCCGACAACTTTGGGGATTCCAATTCTTTTGTAAACGAATACATCTAAAAAACGATGAATATCGTGCCTTTCAATGATCTATCCGTGCCTTTCCCCTGGCAGTCGGTGGCAGTCGGTGTCCGGTTTGTGGGTTGAACATGCAGCACAGTGAATGGTTTCAAAGTGCACTTGTTTTGACACCTTGGCTCAAAATGGGTTTAGGCGCGGGATGCAGGAAAACAGTTTTGTCAAGTCCTTGAAAACCGAGCGGACTCTTTTCGTGAAGTGCAACTTGTGCAACTTGTGTTTCCTTTCTTTTTCTTGTTCTTGGGACATGCTCAGTTTTGAGGCGTCCATGCCGATGATGCTGCATGTGACGCGAAGCCGACGCATAGCTCTACCTGTGCTGGTCTGGACCTCAGCTGACTCAATTGGTTGAAAACTGTTGCGCCTGTTGGCAGCATGCACTTCCTAACTCAGTTTGCTTTAAAAATGCAGTTTACCTTTGCCAGTCTCAACAAGGCGGTGGTGGCAGCATGCACGCAACTACTTATGGCCGGTGTTGCATTTACTGGCCCCTTGCAGCCGCTTGAGCTTCTCTCAAGCAAGGATCCTTGTTTCACGTTGTGATCAATGATGATGTGAAAACAAAAGACCAAGCGACACTGGTGTCCAGGACAACGGACGCAGCAGCCTCAATGTGTTTTATTTAGTGTTTGTTTCTTTTGCTTCCTCAACTATACACTGGCTCAAAGGCTGGGGGATTACGCATTGGGTGCATGTTGCTTTGCTCCTGTGCAGACCACCATGTTGAGTGGTACCGAGGTTCTGTGAATGTTGGCATGAAAATTGGATACACGCAGGGTCCTTGCAAGAGGAAGGCACGTCGTTGAAATTTGGATTGAGCAGCATTCCAACAAGACTTTACCTCGCTTTGAATCCCAGAAAGCAAATGCGTTTGATGTTTGCCTTGTTCGCTTTCCTCGTGCAGATTGGCAAAGCACCTAAGAATCCGAATCAGCTCACTGTGAAAGAAAAGCAATCTCAGCGATCCAAGGCCTGTCAAGTGCGGCTATAGCAATGTTGTTATTGTTTTGAGAGGGCACGAAGTCAATACAAAATCCTTTGTTCGGTGTGTATTTTTATTCACCTAATCATTATTCTCTTTATACCAGGCTCGGCTGACATCAGCAGACAAAGACAAGGGCAGAGGAATGATGCAATGGCCCGCCTTGGACCTAGACTTCAATTTGCATTGTATTTTTTTTGTGACCGTGTTGCCCCTAGCCTAAATTGAAATAGTTGTGCAGGCAATCCTGAGGAAAGTGAGTTCTGTGAAGCGATAAAGTCCAGGGGGAACACACAAACACGCCAATCTAAAATTGATCTAGGTACTCCGCTGATCCCAATTGCAAAATTGCCCCAACTGATCTATTTCTATCAATATGGGAGACCCAGAAAAAGTTGAAAGCTGGTACCCCCTAGATCTAGCTAAAACTGCTTCACTCTTGCGATTGCTAAGATACACGATGGCTGGGGTTATCATGTACAGGCACCTTTGCTTGCCTTCATCGGGGAAGGATTTAGGATCCCCAGAATGATGCTAACCCTGTCTATCTTTAAGGCTTATGTTCCCTTGTTTGGCTGTGGCTACCTTTGAAGTCAACACTTGTCTCCTGTGGCTGTGGCTTTGAGAGGAATGAGGTGGCCTTTTGGGCAGTTGAGTTCTTACTCTGGGGGGAGTCACATTCCTTGAACATTGAGATCGCCTTTTTGGCGTCTCTTGATGTGGCAACCTCGAAACAGGAAATGACCTATCTCACATTTGCCTCTCATCAATCTCTTGGGCAACTTTGAGACGATGAAAACTACCTGTCTCTCACTTCTTCTTCATGCCTCCCTCCACACCTATCTGCCCCCTAGCTCCGTGATTTGAATTTTGAGACAGAGCCATTGACCTGTCTCCTACTGGTCTCCTCCACCTTGACCTGTCTCCTGCTCACTGGTTGCTTGCCTGCTCAGGATTTGACGTGTATCCCACTTGCCTCCCACTTGTTCCGGTGCTCACTCCTTCCAAACCGTTGCATGCTTCGGGCAGATTAATTTGCACTTCAGAATTTCACTTCCTTGGGTAGACGCCTTGAGATGGATGGTTTTGGGTTCCCCTTCCATTTGTCCCAGATTAGTGCTGTTGTCTCCCAAGGGTTGTTTTCTGTTGTTTGTTGCTCTGCGAGGATGGTTGGGGTGAGTGAGTTTCTCATTTTTTCCACTTGTCTCCGATCTCTTGCTTTAAGATTTCCAATGAACAATGCTTCGTTTGCAGGGTCACAAACGCAGTGCTCTCAATGCTCTCCGGTGGGAAGACCGCTTTTGGATTCATCACCTGAGACTGCGAGTCGCGTCACTTGCGGACCCGTCTTCTGGGGCCAAGGATTGGTTTGCCCTGCTTTCATCTGCTTTCAACTTTTCAGTCTTTCTCAAGTTGGGCTGAGCTGCGTCTGAGTGGTGCTCTTTACAGGCTGAAGGAACCTGAAATGAGGCTTTTTTGGGTAGCAAGATACACTCGGCGGTCAGAGTTTGTGTTGTGTTCTATTATTGTAATGTCTCGCCTGACCAGTTAAGTTAAAACAAATGTTTTGGGGCACAAAGGAGGATTTTCACTAATTAGCTTATCTTTTACTGTAGATATCACTTTTAGTTTAGATGATCATTTTTACTAAGCAACAAAAACTTATCCGGAATTCAAGTTTAGATACTTTTGATCTGTTTCGAACAAAAATAGTTTCTGTATCTATCTTTTTACGTTTTATCCAAACAATCTCAACTTTTGATCGATTATTTGGAAGAGGTTTAATTGACATTCTGATCAAAACTTCAAACGACAAACAGCAAAACTTGGAATACACTTCCTTTTACAGTTTATTATTCCTTACATTTCAGATACACAGTTTGACATTACAGATATGAAGTTTGCTGTACTTCGGGTATGTGGTCTATGATGGTCTCAAGACAAATAGGCGTGGGAGTAGAAATCAAGTGGTTGCTCCATTGCTCCAGTCTTCAACAAGAAGGGAAAGCCAAGCCAACACGGCGACCGCAAGCCTCCATCAATTCTCCAGCTCAAATCTCGTGCTGTAAGGTAGAGCCTCCAGAGGGTGTAACAATCCTCCATGTGGAATATGACGTGGCGTGTGGCACCAAGTCATCATTGCCCATGCGCTGCATTTCTTGCAAATGTCATGCCATGTGCGTGTCCAGGCCAACAAATTCAGCGGAGGCAGACTTTGCGCGAAGGACAATGCTGACGGTAAAATGGAGTAATAGCAGCTAGTACCACTGCCAAACACTTATTTATTGCCTGTACTGGTGCTAAAAGCCTTCTTTTTTTGTGACCGCTAAAATTATGTTTGTTATTGGCGATGTTTTTTTAAGCTACTACTATTATTACTGGTACTCTGACAAAGAAATCAAGAAATACCAACATGAGATATCAACAACACCGTTCAAACGACAACTGGGAGACACGCAAGCACAACATATTCAAACGACAACTGGCACTAAGCAGAACGCTGCAACCAGAAACAAAGAAGAAACAAATATGTTTTGAACATGATAACATCAAAAAATGCCGAAATGAGAGGGCGCAATTGCATGCAATTGCTGACCAGGTATGGGTGGTTTGATTATGACAGGACATGGAGTGCCTTTCCGAAGCCTGGCAACAAGGCGACCCATTGACTGCAGTTGGAACGCGATGTTCGATTCCATCAGTACTGCTACTCGAAATGCAGTGCTACTGACAGGAGATTATGGACTTCTACAAAAAAACCCAAGACACCTTCGGGCCCAAGGCAAAGATTGCTCGCGTGAAGATGAAATTCTATTTTTCACACGAGATGGGCTGGGTGGGTCAACACAGCCATGACAGGTCCGTGTGATTGTCAACGAGCCACGCGTGATTAAGGACGCTGTCTACGAAACTGTTGTTATTGGCAGCGGCAAAGCTCACAGTTTGGCAGATCCCCAATACAGAAAGCGGCATAGCTCAAGCATTGAGTTGATGTTGTTGTCGTTGGAAGCGGGGGGTTGGAGTGCATTTGCTCCAGATTTCTACCACTAGGCTAATCACAGCCTTTGGATCTCCTTTGGATCTCCTTTGCATCTCCTTTGCATCTCCTTTGCATCTCCTTTGGATCTCCATTGGATCTCCATTGGATCTCCATTGGATCTCTGTTCCTCCATGGCATCTCCTGTTTTTCTCTTTAGCAGCACAGCTAAAGATGCAACAGCTATGGAATCTCCAAGGCACAGGTTGGGATCACCACTTCTGGAAGCCTCCCGAAACTTACAGAGTTCCACGATGTTGCACGGTGACTTTGGTCAAGTTAAACCTGAGAAGTTCATTCTCAAACTTTTAGCCATTGACGTTTCAGGTCTGTTTTTCAGGTTTTCGGAAGTCCCTCCGAGTTTCCAAGGTTTTGGTAGAAACGTTAGCAAATTGGAAACTTGATTTCCTGGTTTTATGGTTTCGGTATGTGTTGGTGTTGCAGGGCCTTGCGTATTGATTTTCTGATTTTGTAGAGGGCTTCAAGGTTCCATCATTCAGGGGGTCCATGGATCCAGGTGGCAGGATTCCACAGGCTATTTGGCGCGAGCAATTCAGAGGTGGAAGTATTTTCGATCACTTTTCTGGGAATCCTGACCGGGTTTTTTGGGCTGTAGATGGCTGTAGTGATTGATAGAAAACACATTGAAACACATAATTGCCAGTTTTTGTTTTGGGCTTAACCTTTAGGAATAGAGCAGGGTTTCATTGTGTACGTCCCCAAGCTTTCCAGGGTCAGGTTTCCAGAGTCTGCTTGTGGAACTGGCTTTTTTGCGGCTTGTTGTGCGCAACAAGCAGGAATGAAGGAATACTAAGCATCAACACAATTCAAAAATCAAGGAAACATTTAGAAAAACATATTTCGATTTCAAATTCTTCCTTTTATTTTCTGAATTCGTCTTCTTTGGAAGCTTGCGAGGAGCTACTTCCTGAAGGCATTCCTCTCAGATATCGAAAGGGAGCTTTCGAAGCTGCTGCCTGAGCTCTCTGTAGTAGGGGCAGATGTTTGAGCGGCACCTGACGACTGAATTTGGCTTAGGTGGTGAACCTGAATACCGGCAAACTCCTGTTTTCCAAGCTACAAACTGGAGCGTCACTGCTTTACGAGGTCCTGTGACAAGCCTTGGTCACAAGACTTGTTCATTTTGCCGCAATGCAGGGCTACTGGGATGCCTTTACGAAACGCTTGGAAGAACAAATGCCGCAAGCTGCTTGAGGCCACAACTAACAAGACGTGCAGAGGGTTCATTCATGACTCTAATCAGGAGCACTTTTTTGTGATGTGGCAAGGACACGCCTCGAATGGGGCCTGTGCTTCTTCGTGAGATAAAGTGAGCCTGCCTGACATTTGAACAGTCCATGCCATCTATGCGCTTCAGAATCATGTTTTCAGACCCACCGAACATGATCAAAGACCCCAACATCCAACAGTCCAACAGTATCTTGGTACGCAGTTCTCAACACGCCCAATGTGTTTTGGTTTTCGTGCGAGATCACTCAGCATCGTGATTGGGCAGAAAAGACTCATTTGCGCGTCTTGACTCGTCTTGACAGCATCTTGGAAACAAACCTGTGGCAGGCAGCAGTTGAGACTGAAGTGTCGCTTCGATTTTGGCTCTTCTCAAGTACGAAGAAATAAAGATATGGAAAAAAAGAGACCGAGATTTTGCAGCGGAAGAACCGAGTGGAAAAGGTAAGCTCTTGAGTCCAGCTTCAGGAAACCCCCAGCACTCGACATCTCTTGAGTCCACAAGGTATGTTAAAAGCACTTTGAAATGCAGACACTGTATGAGTCGTAGTCATGGCAAGCCCACCTCCTTTGGAGGCCTGGAAGGGTGAGGATTTTTGCATCGTTCCCCTGGTTCCCCTGCAATGTTTCGGTTGGAAGCTGCGAATCATGGCCTTGGAAGTAAAACCTGTATTCCCTGGTGCAGCTGATGTAGTACCGGATGTACCTTTATGATCCTTTATAAACTTTGTAGCTTGCACGAGTCCGCATCATTTTCTTCTCCAGGACTTCGTGCAACAACTGATGTCAGTCTGGATAGAATTACAGATTAAAATCGTATCCCTTTGAGCCAAAACAGTGGAATGCATTGTCACGATCTTTTTTCAATTTGTTTTGTCTTGTGGAGGAAGTTGACTGCAGCGACCTCATATTTTTCTGTCCGTTTCTTTTTGCACGCTTGCAGTGTCTTGAGCCAAAGTGCAGCATCCCAAGTTCAACAATACACGTGCTCCATACAAGGTCCAAGCGATCAGCCACAGTTGATTGGATCCAAATCTGCTGGCTGGTTGCCCTCCATTCGGCCGCTTTCGGGGGCTGGGGCCTGAATAGCTTTGATTGTGCAGCACATGCAGAACAAGAGCAGAGCACATGCAGAGCACATGCAGAGCAAGACAGCTGATTCAGCCGCTGACAGCTTCAGGTCACACCTTCGCGGCTGCAGGCGAAGTTAGCGCCAAAGTCTTGGCCTTGGAAGTGAAGTCTTCTGAGTTGTGGATCTGATGCTCCTCAGTGGCAGGGGCCATGGCCATGGCCATTTCACTCCAGCTACGCAGACTCCAATGGCAACTACCTTGGAGGCCGGCCTTGATGGTGGGGTGTTGTCATTCAGCATTTTCTTTTCCAATCAGTAGCTGATCGGTTTCAATCTCTGCGACTCTGTTTTCCAGCCTGGAACCTTGGACCCTCCCCTGAAGCCCGGAATTCTGAAACCTTGATACCCTGCCACCTTGCAATCCTGCAACCATGCAATCTTGGAACCTGGAAATGATGATGCAAGCTTGGAGCGCTGGAACCTACCAGAAAACCCAGGAACCTTGGAAATACGTTATGGTGGAACCTTTCCAAACCCCAAACACCCTTGCAACCGTTCAAAACTGCAGCACTGTGCGACTTTGATTTCTGGAACCCTGAACCGCTGGTGCAGTGGAGCTTTCAACCATTGTTGCCCCCTGCAACTCGGAATGACCCTTGCAAGCTTTCAGCAACCTTTCATTATCTGCAAACATTCATGTTTTTGAGCCCTGCAAGTGTGGAAGGGAACTACACAACTTCTTCAACGCTGGAACTTTGCAACTATGCAACCCTGGAACAGTACACGCATGTATTCTCGGAACAATGAAATGCCTGGAGCCTTGCAAACATGCAACCTTGGAACTGTGAAACCCTGCAATGGAACTTGCAACCACGCAAACTTGGAACTATGCAACCTTTGGCAACTTTGAATCGCTGGAACCTTGAAAGTGGCCGTTGACAGCACCACCCACTATGCGACAGTGGAACTGGATCATTTTGGAACCTGGAACCCTGGAAATTTTGCATTCCTGCCGCCATGCACCCTGGGAATGGTGTAAACGTGGAACCCCAAAACTGGGAACTGTTGAGCCTTTCAACCTTGGAACTCTCAAACTCCCCTAGAACTTTGAAGTCTTGCACCTATGCAACCCTGGAACCCTGTAAACCTGCAAGCTTGGAGCGCTAACACCTTGGGACCTTGGAATTATTCGATTCTGGAACCCCTGGAACCTTGACTTGTACAGACTTGCACATATCGAATTTCACGGTGTTAATAGGTTACCAAGTGAGGATGCGAGTCAAACAGATGGGGGCAAAGATCCGGTGAGGATTGGACCTTCTCTGACGGCTGGGGCACATCTTCGAGCGCATTTCAGCAGGTGCTCCTTGCTGGCAGTGCTTCTCTAGCTGTTGCAGTTTCTTAGCTTTGAATAGCTCTTGTGAACTGATAGGTCTCTGGCTTGAACCAAAGCAACGTAGCCAGCCCAGAGACTTCCTCCATAGTTTTGTGCAACTGCCGAAGTTGATTGAGAACTTCCTCGAGGTTGGGCCTGTCGGGCTTCGCACAAGCAAGTTGCCTTCCCAGTTTTGAAGATTTCAGATACGCTAGGGCTCAACGTTATTTCGACTGCTTGAAGGGTTTTTAGCACAGATGGTGAATGTGATCCGAGGTCAGATGGTGCCTTACACGGGCTGTCACCCAAGGCTTCCTGCGAAAATGTGCCGATCTCAGCTGCGATGCCTTCCTGGTCTCAGGAGTCAAAAAAGAGTCATTTTTCGAGTCTGAAAAGGGAGTGCAGATCCAAGGCCCGAGCTGGAAGTAGCATTTTTCACCTGGGAAAGCAGAAGAGATCTGGGGCGACTTCATCAGGTGCACATGAGACATGATTTCTTTGACCATGTGGGCGTGGGCATGCGTAGTTTGCATATGTTTGCATGACGTGCCAGGTAAGACTGAATTCATTGACCAGGCCTGACAGATGTAGTAAAGGTGTGCAACAGATCACAGAAATCCTTTTCGCAGAGAGAGCTCACCGGGGTTTATTGCTAGGCCGATGACGGGCCAGGTATGTAGAATATGCAGAGGTTTCACAAAGATATCCATCCTTCAAAAAAGGAAAAGCCAGGTTGTTCGACCCTTTTAATGGCGTATATCATACATCCCATATCGGGCTCAAAAGTCACTTTCAGCCCATCAAACGATCAAAAAACAACTTTCCAACTTTACGGTTTTCTAAGTCGCGGAGGATTCCCCCAATCAAAGCAATGGGCTCTTGTGAAAGCAACCTGTGAATGAACCATGAAGCATGCTGCCTCGGCACCTTTGTGGCTGCATTTTGAGCGCACACACATGCCATACATCTGCATAAACGCCTGCCCGCCGTCCAGCTCCTTTTTGCAGCATGGACCAGTTCTTTGAACTCTAAACTTAGCATGAGTGTCGCCCAGTGAGAACCACGGAAGGTATATCTTAGTGTGAACGATGTGTGGGCAGAGAGGTCAGTCGAAGTGAAGTTTCGTTCAGATTTGACTCCTTGTTAGGGAGGCCCTTGATTTTGCAGGTACGTAGCAAGAAGCACCTCACGGCCAAAAACACAATTTCTAACCACCCAGCTGCCACGCAGCTTGTACGCCACCTGTTTACCTGTAAGCCTTTTACAATCAGATTGTACACTGTCCAGGTTTTTCTCCAACACCAGTCAGCTTTTCCAACAGCCTTTTAGACTTGCATACTTTTGCACCCTTAAAAAAGAATGGCATCTTTTGCAGCTAACTTTTGTACGCTCAGTTCTGACACCTTTCAAACTCCCTCACTTTGATGCCGACATACTATTCGGCTCGGCTATAGTCATGTTTTTTCAAAATCTTTTTGGAGTTCCAAACATAAAGCAATGGTTTCAGCCTCTCCTTATGATCTTGCTGCCTATGAAAGGGCCACCTTTGCAAACTCTCATGATATCCTCTAGAATTTTCAATTTCTTTTGAAAGCAAGACGTAGAACATCGTATATGACTGCTCAAGATGAGTTTTCAAATGGCACAGGTCAAGTTGGTGAAGGACTTCGACAAGTTGACTTCAGCCTTGGGAGAGGTCAAGAATATGTTTGAGGCGGGAACTTGAAGAACTTGCAAACTCACAACACATGGCCACCTGGATTGACCACGTGCAGGGCTTTGATCCTCGTCGATCACCGAAGAAAAAGAAGACCCTTGGCCATTTCCTCAGAAAATCAGAATCTTCAGAATCTTCTATCTTTGAATTTTCTATTTGTTTCTTTATTTTAAACTATCTCTTTTTATCTTTCTCTTTCATCTTTCCTCTATCTTATCTTTGAAAATGAGGCAACTCGGTTGCACTGAGGTGATCTGCTTGCAGGTGCCCAAGGGCAAAAGGAAGACAGTGGGAAAGGCACCCGACACCGAGATCTCTGAAGTGATCGCTGTATCCACGTTGAAGTGATCACTACTGCCGCGCAGGAGACGATGGTGATGAAGGAGAGGCATTGCGAGAGGCCAAAGAACGTTTGGCCGAAAGGCTGCAAGCCCGGAATCTTAGTCAGTGGGTAGAGCAGACTTTCAAGAGAACATGTGAACGTATGTGAAACTATGTGAAATGAGTTTGGAAAACCAATTATCTTCTCAGACTTCATCGAATGACGTATGAAAAGAACATTGTTGAAGACATTTCCAAGCCACCCAAACTTGCCGAAAAAATGTTTGAAAATGAATGGGACACACATATCTTTTGAGTAGATGTACATATCTATGGGTGTATGTATGTATGTATGTATGTATGTTATGTTATGTTATGTTATGTTATGTTATGTTATGTTATGTTTTGTATTGTTTTGTTATGTCATCTTATGTTATGTAATGCAATGTACTGTACTGTACTGTAGTGTACTGTACTGTAATGTAATGTAATGCAATGTAATGTATATTGTAGCTGTAATGCAATGGCATGCTCTCAGTTGAGTCGTTTTGTGGAGCCAACCGCGATGCTCACCGTTGAGATTGCGAGGCCTACAAGTTTGCTCGCCGAATAGAACCTGAAATGCCTCCGTTGGTGGAGTCCTTGGCCTCCTTTCACGCTGCACCGGTGCCACTTTGATTTCATGAATTTGGTAATTTTAATTCAATCATATTACTATCATTTATTTCTATATATATATATATATATTTATATGTATTTACATAAAGATATATATATATATGTTCGCCATCTCATGCATGACAGAGTGAGTCAATCGCTGGCACAAGATCTTTGGGTTCAAGCTTTCATGAACTTAGCCTGGTGGCTGCCTGAACTGTTGAGGGAGTTCAGGTGGTACGCATCCCCAGGCTGTCCGTGGGGGGCCATCTTGCTTGCCATAGTGGTTTGCTCGCTGGCTAGCTGCTGCTGCGGGTTCCTGTTGGGGGCCTTTGCCTTCTCATCTGGGTGCCGCAGGTTCCTGGTTTCTTTGGCAAGGAGCCTGAGCTGGGAGCTCCAACCTGTGGTCAATCAGCTTGACCTCAGGGGCCGCCTCGCTGAGTACCATCGGGGCAATTGATGAGTGGGAGTCCTTCCAACGCTGTGGACGAGATCACACTGCGGCTGGCAGGCCTTGAACTCACTCTGACCGTTCGTCGAGCGGCACCTGAGGCTGTGGGGGCAGGCACCTACGGCTTTGAAATTGTCGAGCCCATTGAGACCGGTTCGGCAAGCACCACAGCTCCTTCATCGGAGCTGATCACCCTTCCTGCTCTGTCAAGGGAGTTGGAAGAGCG
>VSDK01013955.1:20545-45650 GCA_009767595.1 Symbiodinium kawagutii
CGACCTGGAGTGTCAGCTCGCCGTCGATTGGACGGCATCTATCACGAGGCAAGCTCACCGGCAGTTCCTTTCAAGAACTGCTTTTACATCTGTTTGCGTGCTCCTCGAGGGGAGCCACCTTTTTGGACCAACGACTACCAGATCTACTTGGGACGAGTGCGGGGCCCATCAGGCTTCCACCCTGATTCCATCATTCAGGCATTTGCGAGCCATTGCGAGGTGCAGGCCTTCTTGGTCGGTGCGCAGCAGCAATGGCCCCAAAGAGTTTGAAGATCCTGAAGCCATGCACACAGGCCGTCGTGGAGGACTTGGTTGCCAAGAGCATCCCTGGTCGCGCCTTGGGCGCTTTGCTGCTGCCCATGGACACTGCAGGAAGTTCGGCAGCTGTGTCTCGCCTGTGTGTGGCTCATCTGGTCTATGTCAGGCCAGGAGGTTTTATGGTCCTCGTTCCAGCCGCCGCCGATGTGCGCGAATGTCTGGTGAACTTGGATCCTCTGGGACAGACAGAGGAGGCAGCTTTCTATCCTTGCACGGTAGAGTGCGAGACAATCCGTGGAGGCGCTTGTGGAGCAGCAGAGGTCGAGCTCGTGGATCTCAGTTGGTCGGTAGTGGAAAGCTTCTTCCCTGGAAGCTTTGCCAAGCAACCTCGGTTCAAAGATGCAGAGGTGGTGCAGTTGGGTGGGCCTCCGGCATGGAGACCTATCAAAGCCAGCGTCTATGCGTCAGCCGACGCGTGGATCGAGTCGGTGATGGATCCAACAACTGCAGCCGACTATCACACGGCCGAGGAGGAGGCGGGCGCCGAGGGAGAAGAAGTTCCGGATGGTCAGGAGCCTCAGTTTCTGGGCCCAAGCGAGTCGGAGGAGGAGACAGCAGCTCTTCGTCAAAAGGTGATCGAGCTCGAAGCCGCTTTGAGAGCCCGAGATTTGCCTCCGATGCCAGAACTGTCAGGACGCCCCTCTGCCATGCGTCAGAAGACGCCTCCTATGTTCAGCAGCCAGGGTCAAGCAGCGTTGAGCCCAGCGCAGATGCAGCGGCTCCAGACTTTGGCAGGTGCACCCCCTCCTCGAGTCAGTTTTTCAGAAACTCGGCGGAAGGACTTGCCCCTGGCCACAATCGAGCAGGACAACATGTTTGCAGAGCTGGAGAAAGAGATCGAGGAAGTGGGCACCACCGAACTCGCCCTGGACCGCGGCGCAGGACCTCAAGATCCTTTGCAGAGGATCCTGTTGAGTCAGCTGCAGCAGAACTCGATCCTCCTGAAGAAGCTTGTGGCACCTCGCCACAACGATCCTATAGTGGGATTGCTCAGCGGAAGCAGCGATGGGGCCAGCGGAAGCGGAGGTGGGCCAGGTGTCAAAGGATGTCTTGCTCGAGAAGCATTCATTCGCACAGCCATGGACTTGGATCAGATTCAGCTGGTGGTCCGCCGCAATGCTCTGACAGAGCTGGGGTACACTCCGGACCGAGAAGACGGCAGTCTCCTTCGAAAATACATGGAGAGACGGATGCCCCTCGCAGACCATCGAACTCTGGCTTACATGGCAACTCTTGTAGCAGACGGCTGGGCGATCGGCTATGCGTCAGCCAACACCGAGCTGCTTGGAGTGCTGGGGAAGATGATGATCTTTCTGGAGCAGTGTGCTTTGGATGGGGGCAAGCTGCAACTGGCTTGGTTGATGACTGGTCACCAGGAGCCAGCCTGGCAGATGTTGACCAATCATCGGAAAAAGCCGGGCCTCCAGCCATTCTCCTGATTGGCTGCACCATCTTGGGTGAGTGCAAACATCGCGTTCCTCCGCGAGCTGGATTTCATGGAGACCAGGATGGCTTCGCTCAGCAAAGTGGGTGCTCCGGAAAAGCCCGAGAAGGATCCAGAGCAACCTCGTCCAAAAGCAAAGCCCAAAGCAAAGAAAGGAGCTGGCAAGGGCTCCAAGACAGAAAGCAAAGAAGACCCAGAGTAGACCATCAGACTCACCTCGCCCCCTCAGGCCAGGGCGTTTTCGATGAGATCCCTTCACTTCAAGATAACCATGATCACAGTTTCGGGGACCTCCCAAATCTTAGCGCTGAGTCCGATGAAGTTTTTAATCCCATTAATTTAGTGCATAGCATGTGTAGGGGCTTTTGGTTCTGTAAGTCAGCTCTAACTGCCTTTGCTGCAGCATCCCTTGCTGCTCCAAAATCCTGCAATGTTGGAAAGGTCCGTCCTGGACCTTTGTGGCCCATCCCCCCCCCCAGGTGGAGTTGGATGGATTGCAAGCGCCTCAGTCCACGTCGGAGAAGACGCCTGCGGTACTTCAAAGCTCGTCATGAGCTTTAGTGATCATCGTTTGTTCACTGAATTTTGAAGTGCTGGGATTTCCAACGAGTCCCCCAGCCAATGCTCGTTTAGGAGCACCAATCTCAGATGCACAGCATGATGTCCTTGAGAGACTCGAGTTGATGCTCGACCATTTCATGCACATGCCATCATGGGTACCGGATGAGCTGGGTCGGCCAAGGGAAAAGTTTGAGGTGTTAATTCAGCAGATCATGGAACTTCCTAAGTGCACACTTGGGTTACAGGACCTGTTCGACTGTTTACATTCATTGCATGGTAGTTTTGATCCATATAAGTCGCATTTCGCGCATCCGCCAGCTCAGTCAGACCCAACTTCTGACGCTCACCAATGCAGTGCTGCGGGCTTGTCGCTGGCTACAGCAAATTCATTTGCCAGCGCGAAGCCGGTGGTCTCGTCTCGAGTGAAGTGGGAAAATCCGCCGTCTTTTAAAGCTGATGACTTTCTGGATGATCCACTTTTGAAAGCTGCTTTTCGGGACCCCGAAACACTTCGTAAGCCTGCTCACCTATGGGGTAATCCACCTAAAGGTAAGATGCACTGCTCAAGAGAAGAGTTCCTAAAGTTGGTTGATAGATGGGATTCCTTAGGAGCATGCTCACTTCTCCCAGTAGAAGAAAAGGACATGTCCGAAGCCGTAGGCATTTTCTGTGTGCCCAAGGATAGTACCCATGACCGACTGATCATAAATCCCCGAACAATCAACAGCTGTATGTTCAGCATTTCACGCTCTACCAAGGAACTAGCCCCGGGTTGCCTTTTAGGTCTTCTTCACTTAGGACCCGATGAATCGTACCGGTTTAGTGCAGATGATCTCACTGACTTTTACTATACATTCATCATCAGTGATGAGAGATCAAAAAGGAACGCCTTTCAGTATTGTTTCGAAGGATCCCAGTTTTCACACTTACAATGTTTCAAGCCTCACCTTGCCAACAAAAGGTTCTGGTTTGCTTGCGAACATTAGCGATGGGGGACTCCCTGGCTGTGGAAATTGGACAACAATCTCACTCCAATGTCCTCCGCCAGTTGTGTGGTAGCATGGTCCAATCCGAAACTCTCCGGTATAGGCACCCCATTCCTAGAACTCCTTTTATAGAGCTTTTAGCAATAGATGATCACATAGGGGTCCAAAAGCTAAAAACTGCCGAACTTCGGAAAGAACCCTTTCTGCGGGATTCACAAGTGTTCAAAGCTGCAGAGGTTGCTTATAAGAGAGTAGGCTTAGTGCAGCATCCCAAGAAACGGAAAAGAAATCTTACGCAGGGAGTTCTACTTGGAGCTGACTTCGACGGGGTAGCAGGCCGAGTGATGGCACCAAGAAATCGCATAGCTGTCCTCATAATCCTCACCTTGAAAGTTGTATTCCAGGGAACATGCACTCCTAAGATTCTTTCAGTTCTTGTTGGATGTTGGGTCCATGTCCTGCTTTTCAGAAGAGCCATTTTTGCAGTCCTTGACCAAGTGTTCCGTGAGGGCCACGGGTTACCCGCCAACCAAGTGTTTTGCCTCAGCCGAAAATCTCGCTCAGAACTTCAACTTGTCTCCATGCTAGCCCCGCTGGCCCAGAGCGACTTGAGAGCACAGTACAGTAGCAAGATTTATAGTACCGACGCAAGCCCCTTGGGGGGCGCTGTCATCAGCGCTGCAGTCAGCGAACCTTTCACTCAGGAACTTTGGCGCCATACTGAACAAAGGGGATTTTATACCAAACTCCTTAGTCCAGTTGCTGAGATCCTTCACGAAAAAGGTTGTAGCACCGAAGCTGATTTAGACCCCCCAAAACATTTTCTTGATCAGATGAATACTTCCGACCTGTCCATGTCTAGTGGCATCCCCCCTAGTCTCAGTGAGGGTATCCTGTTTGATTGTGTGGAAATTTTTCGGGGTTGTGGTGGTTGGTCAATCGCACATCAAAACCTTGGCTTGGTTGTCCATGATGGTTTCGACATAGACTCTCGACGCATTCGCATCGGTGACCTATCGAGCTCTAGCACCTGCCATGAGCTCATTAGCCTTGCCTTGCGCCGAGTGGTGTTGGACTGGCACGCTGGTGTTCCGTGCTTGACCTTCGGCACCCTGCGCCGCCCTCAGCTGCGATCGAAACAGCATCCGGCTGGCTTCGACCCGACTGAAAGTGTCACAGCATACCATAACACCCTTGCACGCCGTACTGCAATGATCTTGACCATAGCTTTACTTCTTGGGCAATATATCAGTGTTGAGCAACCGGGTAACTCTCGTTTGTTTTATCTCCACTGCTATAGGATGCTTGTCGAATTAGGCTGCTTGATCACTCATTTCAACTTTTGTGCTTATGGGAGTGCCTTCAGCAAACACTCGAAGTGGCTCCATAATAAACCTTGGTTGATTCCTTTAGAAGCACGATGTTCATGTCCATACAAGGGAAACCACTTTGTAGTTCAGGGGACTTTCACTAAAGAGAGCATCCGTGAGTTCGAAAAGAGATGCCAGCCTTCAGCCAAAGCAGTTTACGGCCGGGACCCAGTCCCCGGTGAATCTGTTGCCAGCTACTCAGGTGCGTATCCTTTTGCTCTGGTGCAGCGCATGGCAAGTGGTCTTGTCGCAGCGAAGCGGGGCACTCTTCCGAAGGTGCCAGCCAGTGCAGTTGAGCGCGCCATGAATGAAGTAGGTTTGGTTGAAGTTGGCACCCATAATGCCGTAGCTCACCACAGTGCATACCCCCCTAGGCCCTGGCATGAGGGTCCAGAATGGATTAGTGAAATGTGTAACAGTCTACCTTTTAGAGAACTCTTTAGGTATCGTTTCAAACGAAGCGGTCATATCAATGTCAATGAAGCCCGTGTTTATAAATCTTGGTTGAAATCCATGGCCAAAACAGATCCTGATAGTCGTTTCGTAGGAGTGCTTGACAGCCGTGTGACAATCGGCGCAACTGCTAAGGGCCGCTCTAGCAGCTTTGCAATCAGCAGAATCCTTCAAGGCTGCCTGGCCTACACTCTGGGGTCAGGCCTCTATCCTGGATGCTTGCATTGTCGGTCAGAAGATAACCGGAGTGATGGACCTTCTCGTGAAAAGCCTTTAGCACCTCCTACTCGAGAACAGCCTTCGTGGATGCTGGATTTGGTGGATGGTGACACAAAGAAGTTTGACAAGGTGGTGGCTGCAAGCAAGTTCAGCAAGAACCCAGCTCGCTGGCTACGCTTCCTTTTGATGCTGTGCGGCGACATCCACCCAAATCCAGGACCTGCTAAGGGAAGCATGTCCCGCAAACCACGAGGGCCTATGGATTTAGCAGTTGGCTTTGCTACTGAGACTTCGCAGCGGATGAAACGCTGCGTCGAAGCGTTTGCAGCATGGTGCTCTGAGGCCTTGGACAGTCCTTTGCAGCAGCTGGTTAAAGATGAGAAGGCTGCTGCTTGGGCCTTGCGAGCGTATGGACTCCACTGCTTTGAAGAGGGCCTGCCACGCTATCTGTACGTGTACGCCATCGCTGGCATGCAGGAGTACTATCCCAGTGTTCGACCTCACTTGTCAGTAGCGTGGCAGATCGATAAGAAGTGGCAGATTCATGAGCCAGGGCAGTGTCGTGCCGTTTTGCCATTGGTTGCGATTCAGGCAGCCCTATGCCTGGCAGCGCTCTGGTCCTGGCCATCATGGCTTGGAGTGGTGTTGATAGGTTTCAGTGCTATGTTGCATCCATCAGAAATGGTAGCACTCTGCAGAAGAGATTTGGTTTTTCCTTCAGACTTGGGCAACACTTGCCCCAGTCTCTTCATCCACGTGCGGGATCCTAAAACTGCCCGGTTTGCTCGTCGCCAACATGGTCGTGTCGACGACCCCGAGGTGATCTGGATCTTTGCCCGGATTTTTGGAAAACTAGATTTGAGCCAACGTTTATATCCTGCATCGATAACGACTTTCCGGAAGCAATGGGATGCCATTATGAAGCGGCTGGGGATTCCCCACCGTCAAGCAGAACGAGGAGCCACACCTGGAGTTTTGCGTGGGTCAGGAGCAACTCACCTATACACCCATTCGGAAGATGTCGCATGGGTGGCCTGGAGAGGCCGTTGGGCCCGAATCCGAACTTTAGAGTTTTACCTTCAGGAGGTTGGCGCTCAGCTGCTGATGCATTCATTGGATCCCATTGCTAAAGCGAAGATTTATGAACTTGCTGCCTCTCTTCCCGTGATTCGAACTTTACTTCTTACGGAGTAGTACCTCAGAGATGGATCTGACTGCCAAGCCCAAGTCACCTTTCACTTGACAGAGTTTGAGCCGCAGTGGTTTGGAGACGCAGTTACGATCGAACTGGGGCAGCACAGAGTTTTAGCCTCCAGCCTAAAACAGGCTGTGGAGTGAATCACGGAAGCCTTTGAGGAAAGCAGGAAAAGGGAGATGTTCACCATCTCATGCATGACAGAGTGAGTCAATCGCTGGCACAAGATCTTTGGGCCCAGCCCATCCCGCCCTGATCTGACTGCCAAGCCCAAGTCACCTTTCACTTGACAGAGTTTGAGCCGCAGTGGTTTGGAGACGCAGTTACGATCGAACTGGGGCAGCACAGAGTTTTAGCCTCCAGCCTAAAACAGGCTGTGGAGTGAATCACGGAAGCCTTTGAGGAAAGCAGGAAAAGGGAGAGATATATATATATATATATATGTATATATGATTTTTTTAAACATATTGTTTGTTTTATATATATATATATATTTAAAACATGTTTGTCTATTTTGTTTGGTAGTCTGAGTGCTCGTTGTTGGTGCCATGCCCTCGCGCAGGGGCCACTTCCTCCTAGTGGTCTTTCACCCAGGTGCGCTGAGTATTTTACTCCTGCCAATGCAATGCATGCTGAGTACTGGGTTTGTACAGCCTTGCAGGAAGCCACCTCTCCAAACTCTTGTGGTCCGCAACACGTCACAGGAGGTGACAAGAAGACACAATCAGAAATGCACAGAGGTCAACGTCAAAGAAGTCAGTTTGCAAAGAAGTGGGTTTTCACAAAGTCGTCTTGAGTTCTTCTTGAATTCTTCTTGTGGATTCTTTTCTTATCCGATTGGCTGCAAGCCTGTAAGAAGCTCCGGGTGCGTTGATCAGCACTTCCGATGCACGAGTGCGAAGGCCATCCGGGTATGGCTCCCGCACAATCGCAAAGAGAGGATCTCCATGTTTGCTGAGGACACGCAGCTTCTGTTTCACCACCCGATGCAAAACGTTCTGCAGTATTGCAGTCTTGTGTTAAACTCGAGCTTGGGGGTTGAGCAACATCCAAGACAATTTTTGCTTGCAATGTATCAAGAATGCTGGTGACTGAGATGAGGACAGAGATAACCGTTCAGAGCTTACCAGTGAATGTTTCCTAACAGCTAGACGTCAGAAGTTTGGAAGTTGTAAAAGGTCTTCACTTAAGAGGTGGCACACCAGGACGTGCGAGTATCTGGGCAGTGCGCCAAGGTCGCCGGTTGTACCAGAGCCAACGGATACAGATGATCGAGGCATCGGATCATTCTTCGAAGAGTCCCTTTTCCACTGGCTGGGAAAGGCATCAATATTCCCTTTTCACATTTCACACTGCTATTGGCCTTTGGGTATCTTTGGGCATCTTTGGGCATTTTTGGGTACTTTTGGGCCTCTTTGGGTATCCTTGGACATGTTTGGGCATGCAGGAATCTGCAATAGTCTTACAGGAGGTGGGTCTGAGCCTGCAGATGCAGAAAAGATGTGAAGCATGACTGAGTGTTTTCTGAAAGTGTGGACAAACGATACATCGAATAGATCTACTCAGATCGATGCCGTGCAGGAACTGGCAATGGATCCGCTGGGTGTTGTGCTTTTGCAAGTATATGTGGACACATCTATCTGCATATATTTTAAATACACATACATGAAGCATATGTGTATATTGTGTCAAGACTACAAATATGCATACATTTATAACACATGTATGTTGACTGTGTTAATAGATACATTTGACAATATATGCATGACAGGCAGACATATTTTAAGTAGCTGTTCGCCCTTAGTCCTCTTGAAGAGTGCACCCTGGCATCTGTCAGGACCTCGAGCGGAAAGACCAACAAGCCAAACATGCTGTAAGGGTCTCATTCTGTGGTCTTCAAGCAACCCCTGCTGTGAAGTTTCAGCAACGATTGAACCGATGCTTGCAATTCAGGTGGAAGCGCGAAAGCTTCAAGCCAAAATGCGAACGGAAAGCAGGCCATGACACAGAAAGAGTATTTGGAGTTCAGCAATGCTACTGCGATTTGCTGCTTGTGGACAGGGACTTTCCTGCAGCAAAGTGGTTCACGCAAGCTCCCTGGAATCCCTGGAATTTGTTGCAACTGATGGCACTTGTTGGTGTGAGCAAAGGCTGATATGGGCGGCTGGCTTTCTGCGGCAGATCCAACAGGAGTTGCAGTGAAGTGGGGGAAGTTGGGAGACGGGCCTTGCTGATCAAGCACTTAAGGAGCTTAGGGTCAGCAATGCCCAAAGAATTTCAAGAAATCTTATCATGTGGACTGATGAAGCATGATGAACATCCCACGATCCTTGTCCATGTAAATGTCAATGCACAGATCTACAGTGGGTTATGTGCAGACCTTTCATGCGGGGTAGAGCAAAGAAAAATGGTCAGTGGCATTCTATGTATGCCACGGAGATGTGGCAATGTATAGTAATGTTGCATAGAAATGAGTGAAAACAAATTGGAATGATGTGTGGCAGCGAATCCAGTCTCGGATTTAAGCATCAATGCTGGATCCACAAATTGTTAGCCCGCAGCTATGGCGAGAACTCTCTGTACTCAAGGATTCCACAATGTGACTTCCCACACTCCGTGTGACGGTCCCTGACAGAAGCAACCGATTTGTTGGGAGGACCAGAAGCAGCGCAAAGTGCCCGTGCTGGAGCGCCACAAACACAGAACTCAAATCCTTTGCTTTGCATTGATACAATTTCATGCAATTGATGCAATTGATGCAATTTGGTTCAGCGATGTTCGGTGTTCGTTTTACTTTGCCAGGTTTGCTTTTCACAGATGGTACTAAGGTGTGAACTACTTGAAAGAGAACCAAGAGAGTTTGCTCGTTAAGAGGTGCATACCAGAAGTTTGTCCGTTTCTCTTTGGATTGAGACTTCCTTGACCTGTGAGGTCTAAGCTAACATCTCCGCAGTTGAAGGAGGCCCTGAGACTTTTGAAAGCCTTGACCACGTCTTGACTACCACGTCTTGACTACCACCTCTTCCTCTTAAACTTCCTTCAGCAGCTGAGGCACTTCGTATGGAGACCGTAGTGAGAAGCCCTGCCGTGTCAAGGCGCCGATGCGAACTTTGCTGCGTTGCATGATCGGTGTTCTGCCTGTCAGCATGGCACGTGCTTTGACTTGCCAAGGCTTTTTACTAGCTACGTGGCATCTGTCAAGGTAGGGAGGATGTGACTTTGGTTTGACTGTCGCAACAAAATTTTGAGACATATGAATGAAGACTGCTGAAGACTTTATATAAAAGTCTAATCTAGAACTTACTTTGATTGACTTTTTATTGGTTCAACTTTTACGTTTGACCCAACTGCTTTGTAGAAGCCAATGCCTGCCTTTCACAGTGCACTGCTCAGATGCGGCGAAAGATTACACAAGCGAAGCTCAATGCACGAAAGGCCGAGAGATCTATCTGGGTCGGTGCCGATGGCCGTTTTTTTCGATCTTCCCTGGGGACAGGTCTACCAGGCAATGCGAAGCTGGCAGGCACCGCTGTGTTGATGCACAGCCCTGCAGATGTTGATACATTGCGCCCGAAAGAGGTTGCTGGCCGGGTGATTTTTGCCCTGAAGCATGCGACCCAGAGCTCTGCAAACTGTGGCCTCTGCCAGTTTTTTGTTGCAAGACTTCCGCGCTTCTCCGCGCTTCTCCGCACTTCAGGAATGTGGCTTTTCAGGCCTCGTGTGTCAAACTGCGAATCAGGGTCTCGTGTGAATCCGTTTTTGAAAGCTATCCTGCCAGCAGGCTCGGAAGCTCCAAAGATTCTGGAGAGCCTGCTCAGTGCTTGCTTCCTAGTGTGCAAGATGCAGATGATCGAAATTGCCGATGAAAACATTTATCAGCACTTTCATTTTTGAGTGGTGGTGATGCTCTAGTTTACATCAATCAGAATAAACGGATTTGAGACAAGAGGGACGTAGAGGGACAATGCTGACAATGCTCCTGTTGTCTTAGAGCTTCTGTTGGCGCTACCTTCCCCCGAGGCGCTTACATGACCAACGCGAACGGATTTCTCAGCGTGAGAGCCGCAGAGTCTGCTAGTCAGAACGTTTCAGAAAATATACATAATAGAATTTCTGTAGAATTCCTCTCTTGAAATCCTATATCCATCCTTTTTATCCCTGGCTGACCCCCTTTTACACATGGTAAACTCGCCAGGTTGGGAACGTCTTGAGCGGCAAGAACTGGCCCAGGAGTTTTCCAAGGCTCTGATCCCGGTGATGTACACAACTACAGTCATTCAGGGACCGAAGTACCGAAGTCGCTTCGACTACAGTAGTGACTACAGTAACTCCTCCAAGTCGTGGCTTGTTTCTGGCCTACCTCAGTGCCTGACCTCAGCAGTGCCACATTGATAACAGTGAGCATCATGTAACATCCATCCATTCTGATTCACCATTAACTGTCCTTAACCATCATCCAGCATTTGCGTCCAGTGGGAGCGCCCACCTGCGGCTGGCCGTCGCGGTTCAACGGCTGCGGGCCGAGACATGCAATCCATTCAGGGACCCTACAAGGATTACATTTTTTACAGAGCTGAGAGCAGATTCTTTTTTAAATTTGAAACTCCTCATTTGCAGAATGAGTCTTGTTTATTTGTGCAATTGGTCGATTGATGGATAGCAAAAATACTACGCACGAGACCGTCTGAGGCATCGCTGTCCTTGGAAGACAGGATCTCCTACGAAATGGTCTCGAAGGCTGACAGTGGAATTGCCTACATTTCTTGCGCAGCTATATTGCTCCGAGAAAGCTTGTCAGGCTGAAAGAACAACATTCTTAGAGAATGAGTTGAGGGCAAGACGTTACTTTTTGTCGCACATCTCAGAAGTGGAAGATGGCTACAGATCGAGCATTGAACTTGTTGCTTCAGTCAATTCGTAGAAACTTTTGCACAAAAGGCAACTTTCAAGCCAAGGCTACCTGCAATCGCAAATTGGGAGAAGGAGTGCGAGCAATGGCATGAGAACTACAATCGGTGCAAAGCTCAGATGGCAATTGTCTTTGTCCGTGGACTCGACTTTGCATAGCTTTACATTCTTGCCATCATCCAATCTATCTTCGTTGCATTGCCAATTTCAGAACAGCAAAGACACAATTTTCCATTCTGTGTACTGTGCAGGAGACTTGAGTCGAAGAAGGCCTACCAAGCGCTTCGGCCTTAGAATTTCCAAGCCTCCTGCTGTTTCTTCACATGAGACTGCACAAGCTGAGGTTGGGTCAAGAGAATTCCTTGCTTGCTTGAACTCATTGCGTTGTTTGCACAACAAAGTCTTCAGTGAATGCCAGTTTCATGTATTGTATGAGTTTGTACGATCTATGAAATCCTTTACATGTGTATGTATTCTATATCTGACATTTATTAAATGGTTGTTTTCACTTGTTGTATGGCCCTCGCCAGGTTTGAAGAGTCAACCGAAAATGCCTTCTCCTTTCCACCGAGCCGACCCATGCACTTGCCACCTGCACATCCCGTGGGCGAGGAGACATCGCAGCCGCACATCAACTTGTCACGCTTCGGCAGAGATGTCTCCTCACGTCCTTCTCTCTTCTACTCTCTATCATACTCTATTGTCAATTGTCTCTCTATTCTAATTCTCGATTTCTTCTAGATTTCTTCTCTATTTCATTCTATTTCATTCTTTTTTTCATTCTCGATTTTGCTCCTCTTTCTCTGAGCGCAGGCCACCAGAGGAGCGATTTGTTCCATCGGCTGTCCTGGTCGGAGAGGTGACGAGGCCATGAGCAGCAGCCGACCTCTTCGACACAGCAGGATGCACCGCCACCAGGAGATCTTGGACATGTGGCGTCGGTGTAGACAAGATCCACTCAGCTGGAAGCCTGTGCCAAGGTTGGGCAGGGAATTCAAAGCTCTGCCATTCTACTTTGCTTATTTTTGCTTGAAATTTTCGTGGAACCTCATACTTTACCCTTCTTTTAAAAACTATGAAGCCCTGAATTTGTTTGCGACCTCTGAGCTTACAGGACCGGTGTCAAAGAGTTTACGGTCAAGCGGGAAAAGAAGACAGTCCCTGTGGAGGACATGTTCAGCCGTGTGTCCTGGGATCACTTGGCCAGCTCTCGTGAAAGAATTGAAACTGGGAAGTTTTCCAATGCAGAAGTTTCCCGTGGACTGTGGAGGAGTCTCCAAAATTTACATCGCTTGCCTGGCTCAATTGCACTGTCTAGCAGCAATTCTTGCATTTGTTTGCTTATCTTTCCTCAATTCTTATCCAATCATTTGACGAAGATGCATTGAATGGTCTAGTGAAGAGCCATAGACACAAACGATTCACTAGATGCAGGTTTCATTTGCAAGTTCTTTGACACGCCATGTTGACGCTGACAGGCTTGATGCGCTGCTAGACAATGATAGGGATCAGTTTTTTGGCGATGCGCCAGACGCAGAAGCGTTCCTTGGCCACACTTTGAATCCAATGCGAAGTGTGTGAGGAATCTGTTGATGCATAGGATCCATAGGAATTTCTGTGGGAATTTCCATAGGAATGATTGGTCTTGGGTTTTGATGGCTCCGCTAGTTCACCTAGTTCAGGTGATGCAAAAACTGTCGTATGCATGGATGGGGACACACATGTAGCTCAGGAGAGCCTTCGGTGTTGATGCTGCGCTCATGCCAGGCAGATGGCTTTAAGATTTCATCACTTCTGAGTCCTGAGTCTCTTTTGACCTTGTGAAAGGATTGCAAGATGCTCGGGTGGGGTCCGGTTGCAGAGTATGAGACAGCTGAGGCGGCGAGCCACCAGCAGAAGATGAAGCGTTGCCTGTGTCACTGCCGTGCTAGTTATGATGGGTTCCTGAAAGTTTTTGAAAGAAATCTTCTTGTTTACTGTTGCTGTTGTTTATACATGCTTATACTGTAGACTTTATGTAGACTCTGTGTAGACTATTTCCTCAGATGTTTTGATGCTTCGGGACTTAGTTCAAATCCAAGTGCAGTGCCCAAGGCATGCACAAGTAGACCCAGCTTGGCCAATGGGCCGTGGGGTCAGTGTCACCGTGCTGGCAGATGTTCGAAGAACACATTCGCCAGCTGGACATCCCCAGCTGGTTGAGTATTTGTTGTCTCCACAAGCACCCACAAGAAGCACAAGAAGCACAAGAAACACGACCAGAAGCGCACGCCCATTGCCAGAAATGACCTCCGTGCAGCCTGCTGCTGGCATTTGGCATTTGCTTCAGCATGCATTTCGTTGGCTCAAACTGTATTTTCATATGCCCTGCTGCGTTTGGTTTAAGCTTCAAACTTTTTAAATTTCCAAGATGGCAAAACCCAAGCCGTTCGGCCCTAAGCTTTAAAACAAGATTGAAACCTCTTTGTGCCTGTCATACAAAACTAGTAGGGCTACGATTCTTCGCAAGGTCTGACGTTGTTGGGTGGTCGGACCCTCGAAGCGAACGGATGCTGTCTTCTTCCGACATTCCAACATTTTTAATTTCTTTCCATTTTTCACATGCTTGAGATTGCTGGAGATTGCCTGAGAGCATTGGGTACTGTCAGTAGATTGTGCAAGGTATGATTTAAGCTGGTCTGGGGGCAGCTTTCCTATTTGCTTTAGACCAGTCGCAGCCTTGGACACAACGGTGGGGGCGAATTGTCTGCGTAGCCTGTGAGTCGTGTGAAGACTTGTGAGCAGTGTCAAAACCCTACCATCTCTTGTACCTGGCTGCACCCTTTGATGAATTCCCATGAGGCAATTAACTGGTAATTCTTGGGGGGTTTGTCTGGTCGACTGCTAAGGCTGGAATCTTTTTTTGCCCAAAATTTCAACAGCCGGCGAAGCTTAGAACTGAGAATGGTGTGAGAAGACCTGACATTTGAAGGGTAAGGAGCTGGTGACCTGATCACTTCATGCCTCGGTCGCACAATGCTGAGGTGGGAGCTAGAAGACGATGTCATTAAGATCCTCGGAAGCATCTGGTCCTTGTTCTTCCCTGGCAACTTCCTTCACGAGAGGACATTAAAGGACCATTCGTGGATGTACAGAATGATTCAACTGTGCAAACATTCCAGGCACTGCGCGCAACCTGTACCAAGAAAGGGGAAACAAAGTAGAAGCTGAGAACCACTTGCATCGATGCAAGTCGAAGCGGGGACAACATACGCTTGAGAATTGTTTGGGGGCGAAACTTGGGAGTGTGTCCTTGTCCGTCATAGTAGTGTTTGGGGCATAGACATTTCAGGGCAGGTCATGTAAAAAGAGGCACAACTGGGCGAACTTGGTTCAAATTTTACCTAAGCTGAACCACCTTAGGCTAAGAATGTTAGGCCATCTTGGTCATTTCAGAAAACAGCAATACCACATTGACGTGGAAGGGGCTGGGAAACTCACAGAAGCCGAGGGACTCCTGGGCACATGTTGAAATGCACGATAGTCCCCGTTTCTCTCCAGACTTCCAAGGCTTCGTTTTTTGCATATCTCATATCTCTTTATGTGAAATTTATTGTGCATGTGCATATCTCTTTTAAGTTCCTGTTTTTCAGAAAATGGTACCGCTTTGGCCTCCATAAGTTACTATATACGATTTGCAGTGACGGAATTCTTGGTTTCAAGTCATGTGACCCGAGGATCGACTGGAAGAGATATGGCAAGTCCAGCATTTAGAGTTTTAGAGATCGCTCTGACAAGAGCTGACAATCAGAATGACAAACAAATAGTTCCAGATTGCTCTATTTTCCCTTCTCTGAGGTACGAGCTGAAGTTTGATCCCGAAACCAAGTCCATGGATGCCACTTTGCCAAATGCAGAGTTGGTCGTGATTCCAAGCTTGCAAACAATCAAGTAAGTCAGCTAAGGGGCACGCAGTGCCCAAAAGCGATGACGAGAAGAACTGGCGAAAGGCCAGGACTATGCTGCCTTCGCTTGTACTTTGAAATACCTTGAAACTTGTGTAAATTCTGACAACAATGTATTGCCCGAATCTATTCAGGTGCTTTATTTACACAAGGAGTCAGATGGTTTTTGAATCGTTTTGATACAGAAAATTATGCTTAGAGAGAGATGATATTCTTACTTAGGCACTTGTACACCCACGTGCTGAATATAAGCTAACATGCATATGCATGCCTTCGGGTACGATGCCATGAAAGGAGTCAAAAAGGGTAGCATTCTCTTTTGCAACGTATTTGCTTCGGCTGCACTCAGCGCACATCCGCACAGTGATACATAAATGTACACTGGCACGTGTACCATATTATGTTTTGTTTCAGATTTCCTTGGCCGTTTAACCCTTGGCATGCACTTGTCACCTTAAATTTGTACTCTAAATCTTACACCATCATTTTCTTTTCCCATTTTCAACAACGAAATTTCAGTTACCTTCGTAACTGGATGATCGAGGTACAGCTGCCGACAGAATTATACAAAAAAGGGCCTTGAAAGGCAAAAACTTACGGAGACCCTGATGTTCGCTCAAAAAGACAAGTTCTTTTTCCACATTTTGTCCATGAGTTCCTTTTTTTCTACGATATCTGTATCTATATCTATGTATTATATATCTATATATCTATATATCTATATATCTATATGTCTATATATCTATATATCTATATCTCTATATATCTATATATCTATATCTCTATATATCTCTATATATATATATATAACCAGTGTTCATCACGATGTTGACCCGATGCATATGGGATTGGCCGCCATGATCGCTCAAGTTCTTCATTCAGGGTCGCTGCGTCGATGGGTCTCGGTGGTCATTACCAGCTGCAACTGCTCTTACTGGGACAAAGCATAACCTGGTTTGGTCTGGGTGTATCCCTCTACTGGCAGTGGGAGGATAGGAACGTGATCCGTCAGCTGCAGTGGTTGGGGGACGATCCACCTCACCATAGGCTACCTGAACGGGGGATAAGGCTGAACCGGGTTGCAAGCAGCGGTGGTGGTGACGGGCCGGATCCTGTGGGCACAGACACTGGTGGTTCTACGGGGCCAGCTGGGTTTTCAGTGCGGGCTGGAACGGTGCAAGAGGCGAGCAACAGCGGTGGCTTGGGTACTCTGGTCTGGTTTTTAGGATTAGGCTGGGTAGTGGTCATTGCTCTAGTTGGGGCACTCTGGTGGCACTGTCGGAGAACGCCGACAGAGGACTCGGATTCGTGGAGCGGAAGCCCTAGTGAGACGGGCCTTAGCCCATCGACAGCTGGCTGAAGTGCGGTTGAGGAAGAATGGCTTTACTCAATCGTTCAGTGCTAGTGCAATATGATGTGCCAGGACCGATTCTATGGCATGAGCGACTCCCTTTGGAGCACCTGGGGGGCGATGAGTATGTCATAGTGACTCCAGATCGTGATGTGTACCTGGAGGAGTTGTCGGCGTTGAATCAAGACCTTCGAGGTGTGCGAGTTCGACCGGGACCTGGATTGCTGCCAGGTGGGATCGCAGGGAATCAAGTCTATGCGATGCCGAACTGGGCTCCAGGAGATCTAGCCAACCTTCGTGCTGAAGCTGCTCAATACGCCACTGCAGAAAGGGCTCGACGGGGGAACGTTGGAGGTGCTGGGGTCGCTGCTGCTGCGGCGGCACAGACCCCAGGACGTCCGATCGATCCTTATGGGCCAGGTCAACTGAAGTGGTTAGCTGCGGAGCAACATGCTGGGTACGTTGTCGGTCAGGAAGTTGTGGGTGTTAATGTTCCTGAAGTTCGAGACGGACGGACTGTTTTCACAACCCCGGACCAACAATCCCTCTTCGTGCAGTGCGTGGATGGGCAGGACTATGCTGCTTTTCTGGGCCGGAGACTTTGAGAGAAGTTGCTAGTCTGTGCAAGGAGTCCGAAGTTCATTGGAAGCTACCGGGACCACGGACCACTCTTTGGTGTATCAATTACCTGAGCATCGAAGGTTTGGGGTTCGAAGGCCGCCACGAGCGCCTTAGACAGATTTGCAAGGTCGACAGTACTGCGTGGGGAATACAGGACCACTTCCAGGTATCCTCTGCTCTTCGTCACTTGCTGCTGTCTGACCAGTTGAACGGGTGTGTTCAGGAGGTTGCAGACGATAGAGTTTTCGTATGCGGAGAAGGCCAGGGATGCAGAGAGCAAGGGCATGGGAGGAAGACTGAGCTTAGAAGAGCAGGTGTCGTTTGGAGGAGTGACAAGACAGTTCAGTATTCTGATGATATGCCCTGCTCTATTAGAGCATGTGAAAACGGAGACTGAGAAGGATGCCGTGCTGCAGAAGTCGCTGAGGAAAGCACGGGAGGAAAGGGAGGCGTCAAGGAAGGCTGCTGCCCAGCCGAAGAAAAAGGGGCAGACAGCGGAGGCAGACCCTTGAGGAACCGGGTGCGTGGACAGGTTGGGCCACTTGTTCACGCGACACCCCATGGCCCCGGGGATGGGAGAAAGGTGCAGCGAGATCTCTTTCCTTTGCCTCTGGTGTGTGAAGAGACAGATGAGAGTGCTGGACTTTCGAGAGGATGCCGGCAGCGTGTCCAGAGGAGGTGCCAGAAGCAGAAGGAGGTGAACCGTTGTATCTCATCCTTGAACCGTCTATATGGTGTTAATGGACCTGGGGCAGATGTACAGCAGAGGCGGAGTCAGCTACTGCCCAACTTGGCTCAGGTGAAAGCAATGGAATTCGTCGAAGACTGCGTTGAAGGACTGGGGCCACCAGGGCCTTTGTCCGGCCCAGAAGCCTTGGAAGCGCTTCGGGTTGCTGAGGGTTACGAAGTGTTGCCTACGTACTTCGACAGCCCTTGGATCCTTCGTTCCCGAGAAGGTCTCCTTGCCAGCCGGTGAAGTTAACCCTGTTGAACTGGCGACTGCGTGGGGTCCGGACGGGCAGATAGTGGTGGAGGACTTCATCCGTGACCAGGTGATGACGGAAGATGAAGCCAGATCGAGACTGAGGGCAACCGGTGTTGAGAGGTGCTACAGTTCGGAAGCCTAGGGTTTTTCGTGACTTTGTGCAGAGGCTTCACGGTCTTGGGTTGGTGGACTACTCCCTTGAAGCATCGGTCGAACAAGTCGAGATGTTTTTTGTGAAGAAGAAGCAAGACCGACTCAGGCTCATACTGGACTGTCGCAGGAGTAATGCGTGGTTTGGTGATCCTACATCGATCAAGCTGACTACCGGTGAATCTTTGTCTAAGGTGCAAATCGAGGATGGGGAGCAGCTCTATGTTTGCAACGCAGACCTGGCCAACGCATTTTATACGTTGGCCATGCCGCTCCCACTTCGCAGGTACTTTGGACTTCGACGGCTGCGAGCGGGTGAGCTTGGACTCGACTCAGTTGAAAACGTGGCGGTGTCTCCTTCTCAGTGGGTTTACCCTCGAGTCGCAGTGCTGCCGATGGGATGGAGTTGGGCCCTATACTGGTGTCAGCGGATACATGAGCAGATAGCAGAGCGTTCAGGATTGACGAAGTCTGAGCGGTTGCAGGACTTCACGCCACCCCCAAGTGGCAAGTTTTTCCACATTCAGTATGTCGACAATCTGCATGTTGGAGGGACCTGCAAGGAGGAGGTGGTGCGGAGGTTCAGACAAGCAGTGGATGAGCTCAGAAGCGTGGGGCTCACAGTGCATGAGGTTGAGGAGTGCGAGGACAACACCAAAGTTTTGGGATGGGAGTATGAGAGCAATGGGCGTTTCCGACCTGGGAGACAACGAGTGTGGAAGATCCGCACAGCCATTCGAGAACTTCTTCATCGAGGACAAGCTTCAGGCCAACAAGTGGAACGGTTGGTGGGTCACATGACCTTCGTGTCTCTGGGAAGGAGGGAAGCCATGTCAATCTTTGGTGACGTCTACACCTTCATCAAGCGGCGCTACACAACGGTGGTGCCATTGTGGAAGTCCGTTCGTCGGGAGCTCTCGACATGGGACGGCCTCAGCCCTTTGATGCAACAAGAACTTGCACAGCCTTGGAGTCAAAAGCTGTTTTCAGTTGATGCTTCAGAGTGGGGGCTAGGAGTTTGTGAGAGTGAGGTTGAATCTGGGATGAACAGACAGTTAGGGCAGTATTCAGAACGTTGGCGGTTTCGCAATCCTCAAACCTCTTCGGCTAGGTCATTCACCTTTGATGAAGATGAGAAGGTTAGGGGGGTGACGGTGCTGGATGATGAGTATGGGGATTCACAACATGTGGAGCGAGCAATCGAAGCAGTTGGTTTCCATGTGGTGGATCGGGCATGGCGTGTTGTTGGGCGCAGCAAGTGGTGTAGGAAGGAATCTATGCCGGTGTTGGAAGCAAGAGCTACACTTCATGCGGTGAAACATATCTTACGGACTGCTGGCAATCAAAGACATAGACATATGATATTGACCGACAGCATGACGGCTGCCCTGGCCTTTAGCAAAGGGAGAGCAAGAACTCAGGTGCCTAGGAACGTGGTGCAGCGAGTTGCGGCGTTGTCCTTGGCGTCTGGCTCAACGATTTGCCTGAGGTGGATCCCTAGTGAGTGGAATCCGGCTGACAGCCCATCACGGAGTGGATGGTTTCCTAGCACTCCTGAACGGGTGCCGGGGGATGCTGTACCGGGATTTAGTGATACCGGTGCAGAGCCATGCCCCTCCTCGAAAGAGAAAAGCTGCCATGGAACAACCGCTGCAATCGAAGAGTGCCAAGAGCGACCTCAACAAACGGCGTCGCAAAGATCGAAGGGGTTCAGTGCTTCCCGACAAGACCCAAGTGGAAGGCTCAGTGTTGAGGGCCGCATCGGTGAGTCCGGCAACCTTGCGGACTTATGTCCACCACCGGACAGACTTCCTCAGGTGTTGCCGGAGTCACCGGTGGCCTATCGAAAAGGAGCCAGACCTGGACAAAGCATTGGTGAAGTATCTGGACATGCAGTACGAGTTGGGAGAAGATCTGTCCACGGGCAACTATGTGAGAGCAAGCGTGCTCTTTCATCGACCGGAGCTCAAAGGCAGGAACAACTTGAATCGAAGCATGCAAGCGCTAAAGGGTTGGAGAACTCTCAACCCTCCGAAAAGCCGGATGCCGATACCTTACGAGGTGGTGGCGTTGATGGCCGACAGTGCAGTGCGTCAGAACAAAGCAGAGATCGGGTTGGCAATGTTGATGAGCTTCATGTTGTACCTTCGCCCTGGGGAGTTCGAGAAGCTTCGGGTTTGCGATTTGGTGAGGCCGGTTCGCAGGGGTGGTCCATTGTATATCGGTGTTGGGGAGTGGTGTTACATCCAACAGAAGAGCAGATACCTTCGAAGACTGGACAGTGGGACGAAGCCTTGACACTGGATTTGGACTACCAACGATTTCTAGGACCGGCTCTGGATCGACGCCTGAAGCTCAGCAGCAAGCACAAGGAGGAGCGAGCATTCACAGTCAGCTCCCTTCAAGTCAACGACTTCATGAAGCAACAGTGCTCACAGTGGGAGTTGGGAGTCCTTCAGCCTCCACACATGTATCGACTTCGGCACGGAGGAGCGTCGCACGAGTTGGGAGCCAAGTTGAGGCCAATTCAAGAAGTGCAGATCCGTGGCCGTTGGAAGACCATCAAATCCCTCAAGAATTACGAGAAGGGGCCAAGGCTAGCTCAGTTGTTCGGAAGCCTTCCGTTACAGCTGCAAGAAAGGTGCATCGTGGCCAGAGACTCTCTCGAGGCCACCTTCCACAAGCTGCGCTGAGCCGAACACGTTCACTGCACATACTTGTTTTTCTGGAGATTTTTTCTGGTAGCGGTAGGCTGGGATCTTCAATTTTTCGAAGTCATGGTTGGCCAGTTTTACTCTGGGACATTAACTACGGGCCTGAGTATGACCTCACAGTCTTCAGTAACCAACGTAAAATCTTGGAGTGGTTGAGATGTGGTTATGTCAGAGCAGGACACCTGGGAACACCATGTGCCTCCTTTTCTCGGGCACGGGATCAGCCAGGGGGCCCTCCGCCCCTTCGCAGCGATTCGTTGCCCCTTGGACTTCCAAATCTTCAACCCCATGATGCAGTCAAGGTTTTGGTTGGAAATCGATTGATGAGGTTCACTTGCCGTGTGTTAAACCTGGCTTGGTCACTGAAGCTTCCTTTTACATTGGAGAACCCTGCCCGATCGCGCATCTGGATTTGTCCTCCGGTTTTGGCTGTGCAGCGACGTCGGCATGTTCAGTGTCAACTTGTGGAGTATTGCATGTTTGGTAAACCTTGGCGAAAGTCCACAAAGTTTTCAGGGATTCACATTAACCTCGACTTGTTATCACCGTACAGATGCCTCGGAAGCAAACGAGGCATATGCAAGTGCAGTGGCAAACCTCATTTGCCACTTTCAGGAATGACGGCATCAGGACAGTGGCGGACGAAACTTGCTGAGCCTTATCCTACTCGACTATGTACAATCCTGGCTAAGTGTTTTTGGAACGCTGACACCCAACATGTAGCAGAGGCATTCTCACGTTTTTTGCAACCATAGGTTCATCCAGTGGGCTTACAACTTTGGGAGTTTCTGCAAAGCTGGGTGGGTGGCGACAGTTGCCATCACAATTGATTGGCGGCTCTTTTTTGGCTAGAAAGTAGCCAAGACATCGCTCAGGAAACCAACTGGCCGAGGAAAGACTGCAGCATGATGTCATAACCAGTGTTCATCACGATGTTGACCCGATGCATATGGGATTGGCCGCCATGATCGCTCAAGTTCTTCATTCACCCCCCCGCCTCACCCGGCAGAACTTAAGCTGGGTGGGGTGGGTGGCAACAGTTGCCATCACAATTGATTGGCGGCTCTTTTTTGGCTAGAAAGTAGCCAAGACATCGCTCAGGAAACCAACTGGCCAAGGAAAGACTGCAGCATGATGTCATATATATATATATATATCTCTCTCTTTAAATCTCTATATACATCTACCTTTATCTCTATATATCTCTACACATCTCTACATATTTCTACATACATCTACATATATCTCTATATATCTCCATACATCTCTATATATCTCTTTATCTCCATATATCTCTATATAATTCTAGATATCTTGACATTCTCTATATATGTCTCCAAGTGTTTCTACTATTTTTACATATCCCCTACATATCTCTACACATCTCTATATATCTCTATATATCTATATATCTATATGTATCTATATCTTCATGTATCTATATATATATATACATATGTATTGTTCCCAGTTTGAACGGGTTTCCAGACAATCTAGAGCACAGAGAAGCATGGTGAGTATCCCCGTTTTTCCCATAATTCTTTCTGCCAGGCACCCCAAAATGATAGAAACAATCGATCGCTCTAAACACAATCAGATGGTATTATGGAACCAGAACCATTTTGTTGCCGACCAGACTTGTGGAATAAAAAAGCCGAGGGAAGAACATTTTGTGTCAACAGAGTCCCAGAAAAAATGATTATGGAAAAGGAAGAACATGGCAATGTTTCCTTTCGATGACTTGGGCGGCAACCACTTAAGTGAATTCCGGCAGAGTTCTGAGGCAGCTTTTAACCGTGCGCTGTCACCAGTGGAGGTGCGGTGTCCGAATGGACAAGCCACAGCAGCTGTTGGTTTTACTCTTCAGGTTCTGCTCCTGGGAGACGGTGCTGGTTCTGAATGGGATTTTGAATGGCAGCTTGGATGGAATCCCGAACCAAAAGAACTTCTCCAATTAGACGGTGCTGTTTCTATTTTTGAGGTCTGGAGGGAAATTTCCTGTGAAGTTCAAGGCGAGAACCTGTCTTGTAACCTGTTCCTTTGTACTGCAGAAGTAAATGGACCTCCAACCTGAGTCCCTCTGAGTCCTCTATGAACCTTGAGGCTGATGGCTACAACCATTTTCAGTGTGACGAGTTTCCAGCACACGCGCCGTAGACTCAGACAGCAATGCTTCCAATGCTTCCAGCTATGTCAAAGGCCAATGCTGATGCTCTCTGAGGCTCCCTTGGCTCAAAGCAGTACACTTGTTGTTCTCATTCCTTTTGCACCTATCCCTTTGTATATGCAGACATGCACAAAACAAGGCACATTTGCTCGCAACTTGGGTCATTTTAGGGCGCACAAGATGGAATTTGTACTTTGCTTTTTTCACAGAAACCGTGTCATATGATTGTGCGACCTCAACATGGCTACATCATCTTGCAGACTACCGGGGCAAGAAGTGAATTTCGGTCCACAAAATGTGGAAAGTCCATTTGCTGGACCCCAGGCAAGGCTGCCAAGCATACTTTGCTTTGAGGAAAGTCTAATTGTGATCAGGGCATCTGTCGGACATTAGTCGGATCTAGTCTTCCTGTGACTTGTTTCATAAGGAGAACAAAGAGTCAAGGATAAGAATCCATGAAATTTTGCAGATGGGGGGGCCAACCCTGATTTCTTTGTGTGCACTGCTTTGGAAGCATCTTGGCAAGAGGTGATGGCTGGACGCAATATTTCTTGGCGGGAAGTTCACTCTTGGTGGCGCGAAGTCTCACACGCCCAATTCGCAAGATACCGGCAAGGACTACCAGTCACTTGCGGGTGAAAGGATGTGCTTTTTATTACTTTTTGTTACTCTTGATTTGTCATCACTGGTCAATTTTACCTTTTCTGTGTGGGTCATTGTGCTTCCAGCAAGCTGCAGGTACCTTGCACATGGACCATGAAGCAGATATAGATTCGGAACTGTGCAAATTTGTTGCTTCAACAGCTTCACAACCCTCAGACCGGATGCGAAGAGCAGAATTCTTAGCACGCATTCAGGATGTGGTGAAAGATGTCTTGGGTTCAGATGCAGAGATCCTGGTATATGGCTCTTGCTTTACCGACACGGGTGAAAGGAAAGCTGACATTGATGCAACAATCTACGTGCCAATGACATGCAGAAGAGCACAATCAAAATCCAGCCCTTTGGCGCAACGCAATCAGATGCTTCGCGAGGTTGTGAACAGATGTCGGCAATCTGGTCTGCAGGTCGATAGTCAACATGCTGGGACAGTTACAGTGCAAGAACTGGTTTCGGTTCACGTCAAGAGCAATACCTTCCGTTCGTATCCGACTGCCAGTTGCATTCTCAGCTGTCAAACGTTGATGCCACTGTACAGCTCGCATTTGGTGCGCGCCTTGGGATGGCTTTCAGGTAACTTTTTCTTTGGCACGTAGAATGTTTCTTCGTTTCGAAACTATCATACTTTGATAGCTTGGGGGACTGCAATAGACCGTACTATATGATCTATGGTATATATATACTTATGTATATACTGTACATATAAATATTTGCATATATACATGTATATGTACATGTATATATATATACATATATATGCACATACATATATACATACATGTATATGTATATGTGTATATATGTATATATATATATATCTATGTGTATGGTAGTGTAATATTCAAATCCATACTATATAATACATAAGATGTAGAATAGAATATATGTATATATATATATGTATGTATATGTATATATATATATATATGCACTTTTCCTTATTTTTCTTTTCTGAAATACCTTTCTCAGATGTGCCTTCCAGCCTGAGGCGCATATGTGCAGCTGGATGGGCGATTGAGAAGTCTGATTCTTGCAGTAAAGTACTGGGCACGTTCAGCA
>VSDK01013955.1:45873-86920 GCA_009767595.1 Symbiodinium kawagutii
CAGCAGGAGTACTGACGAAGCAAGTTGGTTACTTGAGACTGACTTGAGGTGTCGAAGGGTTTGGTTCAGTATTTGTTGCAAGCTGTCAAATCATTTGTGTCCTGTTTAGCACTCATCATTACTTCCACAAGGCAAGGTCAAGGCAAGGTTCTAAAGATGCCTCGGAAGGTGATTCTTCAACTGTCGGAAGCCACCAGCCCTGGGGACATGGTGTCAGCTCTTGCGTTGCTTGAGGCTTCGTCCCTTCCTACGTGATATCCCTCATGGTGCAACCCTAAGATCTGCGGACAAGTCATGTCTGTATGGTCTGCATGGTCTGCTTCAGCTTGCGAGTGAATTGCATTGACCTGCCATTGATCTGCCCTGAGGCCATCTACTATGAATCTTGGAGCAAATAGTTTTCACTTTGTAGGATTTGCCCCGCTTGAAACACTTTGGATATGCTGATATGCTTTTGCAACCGTCTGCCTTTTCATAGGTCCCGAGGTTGGCAAGGTTGTTGGCGAGCATAGCAATGTCTGAATGTGATTTTCATTGTTGTTCTTGCAGTTCTGTTTTTTTCTAGGCCCAAGTGTGTGATCACTTGCCATCGCTTCACCGATCGGCAAGATCTTCTTGGCAGACACCGACTGGACACCATGCAGGTGTCACGGTGCAGTCAACCTGGAGATAGACTGATTTGGATGTTTTGCATTTAAACTGACTGTTGCATCAAACGTCACAGCCAGCCAAAGGTTTGCTCGTTTTCCTGCAGGTTCTGAAGGAGAACAGCATTTTGACGTAGACTTCTTGACCTTCAAGGATGTTGGAAGTGTGAGGTTTCAAAGCAAGAATGGTGATTCACCAGGAAAGTTTCTTTTCGGCTTCTTTGACTTCTTCAGCAACCACTTTGATTGGACAAACGAAGTCGTGTCGGTACGAGTGGGACAACGCCGGAGGGTGAATGCTGCCTGCTTCCGCAACCTGTGGGGCAAAGGGCGCAGATCTGGTTTTCATGTGGAGGATCCCATAGCAGCTTAGAGAATTGTTAGTCTCGTTGTTTGCATTTATTTGCCTTGTTCTGTTTCTCAGGCTATATTTCCAATCGTCGTTTGTGATTGTCTCGAGCGTCAAAATAATAGGTAAAACTCTTCTTGTAGCTGAGGAATTGGGAAGAAATGCAACAGCCAATGTCCTTCCTGAAGTCGTCACACAGCTGCGATCAGCTTTGGCTGTTGCTCATCGCCAGTGTTACAAGCGCAACTTGGCTGAGCTGCTTTGCCCAGATGGGAGTCCCCTTCCAATAGCTGATCCTATGCCAAGCAGCCACTTGCAGCCGAAAGGCTATTTCGAACTACCAGACTTGGAGCATGGGATGCACAGGTGCTCGATTTGTGGTGCACATTACACTGATGGGTGGCTTCTTCGACAGCATCAAGTGGACCTTGGCCATTTCAACACTGACAACACTCCATCAATGCATGAAGAAGTTCTCCGCAGACAACAAAAGGAAGAGCAGATCAGATCGCAAACTTTGAGGCGATTGGAGGACGAGATCTTTGGAGCTGGTTCCTCTGACAAGGGATAACCCTGTCAAGACTCATGAGCAAGACTCAAGAAGGTTGAAAATTGCCCCATGGCTGTGGATACGGCCATGATCCAATGCCACGGTGGTGGGAACTGAATCGACAAACGAGTGAAATCTGATAGAAAGTGATCGTTAAGAAGGAGTCAAGCTGACTTCGTGAGCTGCTCACGGTGAAACACCATGGGGAGGCCTTGATGAGTTCAGCTCGCTGGTGGTCCATGCTGATGCTGTGCATGCTATTCGATGCTGCCCAAAGTGCCTATGCTGCCCATGCTCAGCAGTGCTCGCTGAGAAAGGGGGCCAGCTGTGGTTGCCACGATTCTCCGGAAAAGTGGACAAAGATTGAAGTGCAAAGGCGACTAACCGGAAATGACCGGAATCCGGGTGGAAAAAATGCGCCTCTATTGGAGGGATTGGTCCTACGTCCATACGTATCAGCTATCAACTGTGTCATGTAGCATGTATGTGTGATCACGTGCCAGACACTGCAAACGTATCCGTATGACACAGACAGAGTGGCACTCGCAGAGGGACATTCAATCTATCATAATACACCTTGCTCCAGATCTTCGTGGCTTTTCAGCAAATCCACTCTCTGAGGCACTGGTCCTTGGAAGAAGACGTGCTCAGAATACATTGGGCAGATTTTGGTCGAGTCCCAAGCCTTGGTATGTCAACAACTTGCCATGTCCCAAGGCTGGTGTAGACTTGTACCAGGGACTCCAGGGACTACTTCAGTATCCAAGAGCTGTGCTTTCACCGTCCAGGTCCACCAGAATCTGAGTACTCAGGCAATTATGACATGAAGATAAATGTAAGCGAATCTACAATGGATGGTTGCTTGGTTGGGTCCTGCAGACCTGTTTATAGTGTGTTCTGAAAAGCCTGTCGTCGAGTGTTGAGATGTTCTATTGGAAAGCACAACTTGCAATCGAGTGCACTGACTGTAGTCTAGTGTTCTGCACGCCTAGATGTTTCTGCCAGGGGCGACGTTGCTAAAGACTGGAGAAAGGCCCTGGACACTCAGTGGGTCTCGGAAATTGCAACAAGTTCCTGCGGAATGTCCCAGGCGAAGTTTCTGCGGAACCTCATTGACCTCACAGCCGCGTCCTGTGAACATCATCACTGACCATTGTAAGTGTGCATAGAATGTGCACATCGCAAGAAATGAGGGGTGGTTTGAAGCCGTTTATTCTGTGAAGGCCGTCGGGTTTCCGACAGGATTTGTAGGACTTTGCACATCAATGCTGCGCTTTTGACCTTCCATGAAGTGCGCGCAAGGAAAAAGCAGGAAGTTTTGGGCAAAGTTTCCCTTGACATTTCCCTATTGCCATTGTTTCATATCATGACACACACACACACAACAGTGACAGATCTCCAAGCAATGGACTCCACTTTTCTGTGGCTTCAGCTTGAAGTCAGAACAGGGAAGGGGCCGGCGGATGGGGACCAACCATATCAGCCGGTGAGGCTGGGAGCGCACTCTGTAACCTTTTGTTTCCACAGAGACTCAGGAGACAATGACTTCAGGGCTTTTCCAGAATTCGTATTGGAAGACTACAAGTCTAGACGATGGACAGTGGACTCTGGGACTTTTTTGGGCACAGCTGGAGTTTGGTTAGCTTTAGCATGTTTGACTGATTCATTGTGGTGTGTCTCTGAGTCTTTGAAGTGTGTGTGTGTGTGTGTGTGTGTGAAATGGCACCCCACATATCAGGTCTAGACCCCTTTCACTTGGACGTGGGTTTGGTTCCCCCTCGCGCTAATTTTGGGGTCAGTCTCGAGCCGCCTTTCATACTTTGATCTCATAGAAGTGGTTCCGCCTCTCTTCCCTGCTTCGTTGCCTTGTTTTGCCAAGTCTTTTGCATCACCTAAGCAAGACCATGTCATACACAGATGGAACCATAATAACAAGACTTTTGATCTCCGATCGAGTGGGGGAATATGGCAACAATTTCCCAATAAAGGATTGTACGTGTGATGCCGCGGTCTATCTCGTTCCCTTTTTGGAATGTGTACATGGGACAGAAGAGAATGAGATCCTCTTCTTGTGGCCAATTTGCTGGTACTTCTGCTAATTGTGTGAGACTAGGATGAATTCTGCAGTGATTGCCTCTCTCTCTCTCTCTCTGTCATTCAGTCGCATTCTCCTCGCCAAAGCGGAAACATGAAAGCACCTTATTTTCAAGGCTTAAAATGAAACCGAAGCCTTACTAGAGTGACTGAGTGACTAGAGATAGAACATGAAAGGAGAAACATGTAAGAAGATGTTTAGTAGGCAGAAAAAATGAAACAGTTGCTTTGTAGAGAGTGGCGCATGTACAGACTGGTGGTTATGCTACCAGGCAGTGGACCAGAGCCTGGACAGGTCCTTAATCACAGCATTGAAACTCCCCTCCCTCAAACTGTCTTCCTCTTGCCATTCGCGCCGCTCCTCCCCAATTCTGCGAAATCGTAAAATTGTTTTTGCTCTGCGCGGTTCTTTCCATGTTGGCGAAGTGTAAACTTGTTGGATGCTTTCTAAGGCACTTTTCACCGCAAACATCCCAGCAAATTGCTTTTGGCGACAAAAAAGGTAGGCGAACTCCCCAACCAAAACAATTCTGTTTGTTGGAAGGATATTTACCAACAAATCTGGTTTTTGACGTAGGAGTTTGTTCCAAAAAATCATGAATACATAGTTACATCGATAAGTAAATAAACATAAAACAAACAAATAGATAAATAGATAAATAAATAGATAAACATATACATATAAATTGACATATATGTATGTATATATATATATATGCATATATCATGCCTTCCTGATTGCGTGAGGCCGCCTGGGTGCAGGATGCGAAGAGTGAGGAACCTACACAATGCTCTAAGCCGGCAGAATCAGCCCTTCATCGCAATGCCACAGTGCTATGTGCACACGTTATGTGAGGTATGAAATAGAATGTGGCATACATGTAGTGTAGAAATATCATATTGGACCATTTTCACCGATAGCAATCAGTTCAAGGAACCTTTGAAGGTGGCTCTCACATGTACGGTCTTGCTCTTTTCTGCTTGCCTTGTGGCTCTCACACGCAAGGTTTTGCTCCTTTTCGCCTGCCTGAGACTGCATGTGGAGGCAAAGATGTAAGAATTTTGGTATGACGTGGCTCTCTTTGAAGTCTGCTGGAGTTTGGAATGTATACACTGCCAACAGCAGATCCGTCGCAGTTGTCGGGTCAAGCAGAAATCATTCAACTGAACACTGAATACGGTTGTGTCTCGGCTCTTGTTCCTTAAGCTGAATGATTGAGTCTGGAGCTTTGGAGCTTACAGTTGTGTCCGCGTGCTCAAACACTGCAGTGCCAAGCCGCCTACTTCACCCTACACGAGGAGCATGGAATCACATTCTGCTTGCGATAGAATCAGCTGACTGCACTGCGCAGGGTGAGGAAAAGTGCTTTGTTGAGACTGTACCCCAGCATCAGGCCCTGAACATGTTGTGCCTTGTGATGTTTGCATGTGAATATTTTCGATGAGTGCATCACAGGTCCTGACGGTGAAGTACAGGCATGCTGAAAACCCAGGCGTTGAGTCAGTACCTTACAGTGCAGGCATCGGCGCAAGTCAATGGACAAGTTGATGTGTACTTGGAAGTTTTCAGTTGCTTGCGCAGCTGCCTGGTTTTGAGGTGCATGGTAGTTTTCAAGGATCCTCAGCAAAAGCAGGTCAGGCATGAGTCCATCAATATTCTATTTGGCTGACCTCCTGGATGGTTTTAAGAAGCAGGCAGCTGATGCTTTATTTGTTTTTGCTCTTTGCTGTTGCTGTTGCTGTTGTTGTTGTTGTTGTTGCTGCTGTTGTTGTTGCTGCTGGTCGAGGTTGTCGAGGTTGTTTGTTTGTTTGTTTGTTTGTTTGTTTGTTTGTTTGTTTGTTCGTTTGTTCGTTTGTTCGTTTGTTCGTTTGCTCGTTTGCTCGTTTGCTCGTTTGCTCGTTTGCTCGTTTGCTCGTTTGCTCGTTTGCTCGTTTGCTCGTTTGCTCGTTTGCTCGTTTGCTCGTTTGTTCGTTTGCTCGTTTGTTCGTTTGTTTGTTTGTTTGTTTGTTTGTTTGTTTGTTTGTTTGTTTGTTTTTTTCTTTGTTTGTTTTTGTCAGGTCTTCTCCAAAAGAGTTGGCCACGAGGCATCTTGGTCAGGAACAGAAGAAAGTCATGAGAAATGAACAGTTTGAAGATTTGAGCAGGAAACGAAGATTTTTCGTTTAGGAAAGGCCTTTATGAGTTGAGAATAATAAGGCAACAAAGTTTAGAAAAAAATCAGGACTTGCTGAGGATTCATTGACACCGTCCACTGAGGACTCGGAGCAGGGAAGAACAGCCTACATGACGCAGCAGCGTGGTGATCACCGCTGGACGCTGAGTCACCGGATCCTTTTGGGGTGTCGGAACTGTCAAAGATGTCAAAGGTGTCACATCAACACATTTTTCTTGGCTTTTTCCAGCATTTTTAGCATTCTTAGTCTCAGCTTGGTACCAGCTATCTAAGAGTTCTTTTCATTTTTTGTATTTTTTGATCCTTGCCCTCTTCGAAAGATGCGACACTGATACTGGACTTGAGGCATCTGTGTCCAATGTACAGCTTCGCGTCATCCTGTCGCACTTTCGAGGGTTGGCCAAGAACCATCACTGAAAAGCTTTGCTCCGAGAGCGCCGATGAGAAAACGCTGACATGTGAATTGGATCATTTTGGAGAGATAGGGTATCTTCAGTGTTCCAGATCCCTTTCTCCTGACTAAAGACACCTCACTTGTGCCAGTCCCAGCTTGGTCTTCGATGTGATCATTGCAGGTTGGTTCGAAAAAACCGCTCTCAAGTGGGAACTGAGCATCGACATGGGTGACACGGACTTCACAAAGCCACAACCTCAGAAGTTTTGCCAAATGCCGTGAAGATCGCTAACGTCATGTGAGAAGCCTTGACACACCTTGTGTTTTGTCTCTCTTTTCAGGAGCCCCGCCACCAAAGGAAATGTGAAAGGGGTCGAGAGGCATAGGACGTTCCCACTCTTTGTTTGAGATTCTTTCAGCCACAAAGGAGGGTTTGATCCAGGATCAGGAGAGTCTGCGCTTTCGTTTCTTTGTTCGCTTTGATTGCCCTGCCATTTCTGATAAAGTACACCTGAAAGGTTTGTCATGAGCACCCTTGCTCGAGCTGAAGCAGTTTCTGCAGAGAATGAGTGCCTCCCAACAGTCATCTTCTTCAGTTCTTCTTTGAATTTCTGCGTTTTTGTGTCCTTTCTCGCGAGGTTGGAAATATATGTACATTGTTTCTGTGTTCTTTCGATTTCAATCTTTCAAAGCACATGGACGTCTTACATATCACCTCAAGAGTCACAGACGGTTCTCGAAAGAATGGTGGAGTGGCCGCTACGATCCTGCATTCTATTCGATGGTGCTGAGCCTATATGTGTCAATTGCAAACATTGGAATGTACGGTTGGACACATGACTTTCAATCACCAACACCGCACCCCTGGTTTTGGATACGAAGGTAGATCCATAAAAGGCATTTTCGCCGCTGCCTTTCAGCTTCAAAGAACAGAGTGGACATTGTCAATGGATGGCAATGGTGTGTTTTGCAAACAATGGCCGAAATACCGGGTGCAGCATTTCAGTCCATCACAGCCTGTTCATGGACATGCCAATTTTACCCAAAGCAACACATTGTAAACACATCGCATCTCCAAATCCCAGAAGCCCTGGAACAAGCAAAGTGAATCGCCACTCAGACTCTACAGGGCCCATCAAATCTACCAGCCTGGTCTTGGTAGCCAAGGGACAGCTTCTCACTGTGGCAATGCACCTTGCAAATGCAGCAAGCTTGCTTTGATCCGGTGCCAGCCAGAGAAGTTAAGCATCCAATGAGCGCAACCAGGGGCGACGAACATTCTAACTGCAAGAGGTTTGTTCAATGGTCCATTACAATAGATGTTTGTTCCAACTTGGTGCAAGGAATGTGCGCCGCGCCTACGGTGCTCAGGTGCTCATTGCGAATGCCTCGCCTGTTGCATCAGGCAGTTGGTCCTCAGTGACGGTGTTGCCACTGCCACTGTGTCAGGTTGCCACCATTGTTGGCACATCAATGTATGTATATATACATATTTATTGTATATATATATATATCATATTGATGGGTTTATCAATTGAACAATGCTTTGGTGTACCTCACAGCCTCAGAGTATTCTGTGGTGGTTGATCCAGGTCCAAGCTCCCCTCCGGATGCAAAAGCAGAGCCATTTGATGCTCGGAACTCGGTGAAGCTGCGCTTGCAGCGCTTGCAACTTGGAATTCGCTGCTTGTCATAGCGTGTCGCGGCGAAAGTCATTCCTTGTCAAGGCTTCAACTCGAACATCTACAGTGCGGCCGGATATCATCAACGACAATGGGACCTCCAAGATCAAATTCTTTAAGGAGAATAGGGGAGAATTGTCAGCTTGCTTGGCTTGAAAACTGTGAAATGCTTTAATGCTTTTGAGAAATTAGGGCAATAGAGCAGAGGGTTGAAGATGTTGCAGAACCAGCTTCGCACTCCACGTAGATGACGCCAAACTTGGCTAGTCAAAAAAATCATCCGCCTCCTTAAGATGTTATTCAAACGGGCCAACCTCCCAGGGCCCGTATGAAGACGATGATGAAGGACCAAACAGAAAGAAGGCGTGGACTCTGTGATGAAGATCACATTGAAGTTCATTGAAGATGGAGGTTTGGAACGAATCGTATGGTGCCATGATGTGCCATGTTGCAGGGTGTGTTCAGTCCGGATGCGTCTCCAAGCAGACTCTCTGGAAGTCAGACCGTCAGATGACATGAGACCATGCAAGAGCTGGCATTTGTCGTTTGCATTGTGATGACTCATTTCATTCCACATCAGAAAGCAACAAACAAATCAACAAAAGAAAAACATTTGCGCAGATCTTTTTCAGGACCTAAGGTGCCATGTGGCACCAACTTTTCGAACAGTTTGTTAAGATGTGAGAGAATAACCTGAGAATAAGATAAAGTTACACAACCTTGGGATGCACTTCACATCTCGGGAACACTGGGTGCTTTGGTCTGCAATGTGCAAACAGGCAGACTTTCAGCATTTTTTAGGGTTCCTACTTTGATTCCCCAGACAGTTTACTGTTGTGTCTCACATAGGTGCCTGGTGGAAAGTCCGCTTTGGAGTAAGGGTTCCTTTTGAGGTTCTTACTCTGTTGAAAAGTGTCAGTGCGACGGAGTAGTTTGGGCTTGTCTCCATACGTTCCTCCGGGTGGCCAGGACGGAGGTTTTTTGTTTCGTCTTCAGTCTCCCACTTGCTTCCCGACTTGCCTCTCACTTTTCTCCCTTGTCTATTCGATGTCAGAAGCTGAAGGCATAATGAATGACCGTGATTCGCTGTAGTGTAGACCAAAAGAAGTCACATTGCTTGCTATACACTGCTTTCTGTTTGTGGATTGCTGGACTTTCTCACTGGGGTCCACGACACTATGTCATGTAGGGCGAGGCATGGCATGGCGCAGCATGGTATTTGGCATGCTACAAGGTGTGGCGGGGATTTTTAGGCTACGATATGGATTGGTATGGTATGGCATGGTATGGAATGGTATCGTACGGTATGGTGCCGAATTGTGGTGATTTGATTGATCGACGGCACAAATCTAGAGGCAGTGTATGTTTCATCGTGGCTGCTTTCTTCTAGTGCACCTCCGAATACTGAGGCCCAGTGAGTGCATATCCCACCTACAAGCCGGGTGCTGTTCAGGCTGGGAGAAACAAATTTCATTGGACAAGGAATGAATAGACGATGGCCAGCAGACACTCAAGTCGTGCCGTACAACGTCTCACCTGCATTTGTGATCATTTGTGTCAACCTCCACAGCTAGTGCCCCGTGCTTCTACTCTCATCGTCTGCAGCTACCATGGTCCCACTCCGCAGTGAAGCAAGTCATTCGCGTTGCCTCTAAACCTTCACCGAGTCCTACGTGTGAAGCCAAGCCCCTCAGTCCAGTGGTCCACAGGCCCCCACGGCTCCACCCTGCAATGGAGCAATCCGGTCGCATCATCCGGGCAACTCCATGCGCGCGAGGCATCTACACCTGTTCCACCACCACGGATGGGCTTCTCACCGCCGTCCTCTGGATTGCGCAGAGCACAGATTGGCAAATTTCCATGTTGGACAAAGGCGACAGAAAGTGATACCGCAACTGCTGGAGCCTCGTCCCAGTTCTGAGGCCGACAGGATCACCTTTTGGAGGAATGTCGCCTCCGCCAGGCTCCTTGACAGTGCTGCCAGCTCTCCATCCCTCAGTGTTTTACCACGCAGGTGGTGCATCCTTTTCCATGTACGGTGTGCTCCTTAGATGCCTCGGATTCCTCGGATTCCTTGGGTAGGTCTGACGTAAAGCGCTTCCAGCATTGGACTTCCTTAAGGCGGCGAGACACCTGGTGCCACAACACCTGGAGCTTACACTCCCATTGCATTCACACCCACTGGTTACACACCTGGCAGCTACACGTCAGATGCTCAGAGATGCTCAGAGATGCTTGGAGATGCTTGGAGATGCTGGGAGATGCTCAGAAATCTCTGCTGCCAGTTGCTTTTCCTTTCAAGCTCCTCTTAAGGCCTGGTGGTCCGATCAGAAGGCACTTCAAACGACTTGCAAGAAGCAAACTTGATGCAGCACATAATGCAGTACATATCATGAATTCATCTTACACCTCACTCCCAGCACTTGTAGAATCCTGCCAGGGCCAATTCAGGTTATGCGTTGGATGCATCAACTCCAAAGTTGTCAGGCCAGTGCAGCAGTTCATGCAGGCTCCAGGCATTCAGACTGTCGAGTCAGCCAGGTACGCCAAGAAAATTTGGTGCACCTGCTTCGTCACCAACATCCAGACGGAGGACACCTCGACGAGTGCTTCCGCTCGTTGCCCAACATGTGCAACTATTGTTGTGACCTTGGAACATGTGCTGTGAAGGACTGAACCAAAGAAGCCGTCTACCAGAATCGATCCTGAGCAGGTCTCCATGCAGTGTAGAAAGAAGACTCGTGAAAATGCCACATTTTCATTGATACCGCGAGATGTCACAAGCATTTGTGATCAATTATTGTGCTCCTGGAACGTTTCTGACGAGGTCCCGCGACCTGTAGGACAGCCAGAGGCCATCAAGGAAGAGGGTGGCAAGGCGTCAAAGCCATGTCCAAATGTGACCCAGTTGTCATGCTTGAAGCAGAATTTCAACTGTGTTTGTTCTTATCTTCTAAATCTGGCCTGACGAGGTCTACGAAACGAACAAATACCACGTGCCACCAGCAGCTACAGCTGTCATTCTCTCAGAGACCTGATGGCATCGCCAAGTCTTCCATGTGCCATTGAGTCGACCCGAAGCTCTTGCTGATCTAAGGTGTGCACCATCATTGACAGGGGATCCGCATCTTGCGAGTTCATTCGCTCAACTGTCAACCAGGAGGGGTCCTTGCAACACAGCTGCTATGCGTACTGTGACTATCTGTGACTTCTTTTTGACTTCTGAAAGAAGTGACTATCTGTGGCTTATTTGAGAAATTGGTTCTGAAGGTGCCCGCCTTCCCATCGACTGCAAACACCGCTCACGTGCCCATGGCAGTTTGATGCTCGGGGGACCACAAGACCACATGACCAGATGACCACACCAGGGTTTAAAGCTCCTTGCAGTAATTCTCAATGAATTTTTGACTCCCACTGAGGTAATTTGTCAACCCTTCGCCGAGCTCACCTCTTACGAGGCACTATATGCTCCAAGCGGGCCAAGCTGTCCACTTGTTTTTCTTTGTTTCCACCTGGATGCTACAACTTACCCAGGCAGACATTCCTTGCATTGACCTTGGAGAGCCAGGCGAGATCGACCGGTTGCATATGATTGCATCAGCTTCCGAGTGGCTTGTAGTCTCGGTGGTGGCTTGTAGCCCTTGTAGCAGGTCCTTTCCGATGCAATCGCTGCAAAGCCTACGTGAACCCTTTCTTCACTTGGCACAACCATGGCAAAGAGGCACCTGCTGAGACCTGACTCTGCTTTGGAACTTCGTGAGCTTTGTACATCGCCGCATCTCGGCCCCTCCGTAGTTCTTTGACACTCTGCTACTATATGAATCCCTGGATGAGAAGTGATTCAGAATGATTCAGAATGATTCTAATGCTTATATAATATATTTAATATATATATATATATTATATATATATATTTGAAATAATTCGTACGATTTCGTATGTTGATTCTAATGCTCGCGCTTGTATTCGTTGCCTGGAGAGGCTACCTGCAACTTCTGCAACCAGCGTCTAGAGGCCACGCTGGAGGAGCTTATCCATGCTAAGAGATCATACACACAAGTTTAATATGATTCATATATATATATATATATACACAATTGTATATGTATACAGGATACGTATTGAATACACATTTAATGAATGCATATTCATATGATTCAAAGATGTATATGTATACATGTAATTACATGTAAATGGATAAAGAGGCGCCGGAACCTTTTCCACCCCTTGATCAACTGCTTGGAATCATTCCGCTGGCCCCGCGGAGCACATTTTGTATCCTGTGACTCTCACGTTGCATTTATGATCATTGCCAACAAGTGCTTGGCAAACAAGTGCTTGGCACATGTTTCTCAAGCAACGCGATCCTCTTCTTGTTTCATCAGCCTCTGATGTCAGCTTAGAGGCAACATATGGGTGGTCACCAGCATCTCTTCCACAACAATACTATATACTGCCACAAGCTCCACACCACAATGGAAAACAACGAAAAACAATATCTGCTTGAAACTACATGTCAGATTCATCTAAATGCCATAAATCACGACAAGACCTTGAATTGACAAACTGCATAGGAAGTCCCGTTGTCCCATTCCAAGTAGACTAAAACCATGGAAGGTCCCTGTCGTCCGCGTTGTCCTTCCCTTTGGGTTGATTTCAGAACCAGCCTCTTCCCAAAGAAAGGAACAAATTATGACATCTCACGATTTTTATCCTGCGGCATTGAATCCATGTCTAAATGTTTTCCTGGACTGCTGTCAGGACCTTTGACAACAGGACCATATGATCCAACTTGTCAAGGCTTTTCTGACATAGCGCAATCTTCAATTTTCGTCTTGAAGCACACTGGGCGTTCATTGCATTTGATTGCTGCCTCCTTTCCATGGGCTTTCATCATCAACCACTATTACAAAGTGTATACAACTATAAATCAACACATTCATATTCATTCCTACTTGAACACTGCATGTTTGTCAGCATTCTCCCTCCAAACATTTCCGATGTTCCGATCTTGTTTCCAAAGAACGTGGGTTTTCACCACTATTTGCGCAGACTATAGTCACTTCTCTAGAACTGACATGCTTCAGTTTTAGTAGTTGCAGGTATAGAATGACGGGTAATGACGGGAGAAGCGCAGAGCTTTCAATGGCCCCCATGGGCAGTCTTATCGTTCCGATCCCGAATACGGATGCATGCATGCCGGCATACATGGACATCCACAGGTACGTGCCTGCAAATTTGCAGACACAACCACGCACACACACACAAACACATCTATACGTATATGAATATACATTTGTACCTCTATACAAATGTATATATATATATATATGAATGTATATGTATATGTATATACATATGAATGTATACTAATATGTACATATATATTCATTTATACATCAAAATACCTTTGCAAGTTTCATGGCTGCACTTGTTGTTATTTTCCTGTGCCTCCTCTTTTGTGTCTGAGTGTCACTGGACGAAGAATCTTCGAGATTTTGAGCAGGGGCACGATCTTGCTGATGTTCAATTTGTTTGATTCATGAAATCAATCAGATTGATTCGTCTTAGACAAAAATCGCCGCCTTGATTGCAAGGTCCCGCAAGAGTACATGGTCACCCTTGATGAGAAAGGTCAGAGAAGAGACAAGGCCCAGTTGTGAGATCCCGACTCACCGTACCGCCAAACCAGACAAACACACACACACACTGTCACTGTTCCAACATGTTCCAACTTCAGGAAGAGAGACCGGAACTCAACCGCGGCACGGTTGACTACATTGCAGCTTGGCTTGTCAGTTTAAGATGTCCAGTGGTTTTCAAAGGACATGGAAGCCTTCCACAGCATCGAGGCTCCCACGGACTACTCAGATGCCCCAGCAGTGGTGCCTGCTACAATTTTTGTGATCGAAGCGTTCCGGCCTTAGGCGTCAAGGAGCCACTTTCCGTCACTTTCCTCATTTTTCCTCATCTTTGCCTTGAAAAAAGGACCCAAAGATCTCTACAATGCGGGCTTCTCCCACAGGCGATTAACTGTGGAATTTTTCAGCGGACATTGATTGCTAGGAGTACTTGCAAGTTTGGTGTACTTCTTCGTGTCCTTATGTTTTTGAAATGCTCTGCAGGTGATGTGGACACTGCGGTCTTTACTGGGATTCATGGAGCAGCCATCTTCCAAGTTGGCATCTCAATGTCTCAATGCACATGTTTTGGCATCAAAGCAAGCAAGGCTGTGACATGTTTCTTCCATGATCAATCACAATCAAATCTTCTCTTCTTGTGAGTATGAAGGACTCATGAAAACTTTGATTCCAAGATCATTAGCAACAGCCATGGAAGACAGCTTGTACTTAAATTTCTTTGGTGACCTTAGACGTCACTATTCACATCTATTCATCATGAGTGAAGATCCAGGATTGGTATTCTTCTCTTTGACCACGCCTTGCACTTCTTTGCATTTTATCCTGGATTAGTCCAGCTCTCGGTGCACACTGGACGTTTCACGAGGCGAAGTGATCAATATACATTGTTCAACATCATGCATCAACATGCCACCTTCCCATCTCGAGAGCATGTGACATGTGCAAAAGTTGTTGCTGTGATATGCTGTATCATGTTTCCGTCGGCATTAGGCGTAGTTTGTGTTTAAAAAGTTGGTCTCAAGTGGAGACTCTTCACCCAGCGTCGTTCCCAGCGTTTTTCCATAGGCCTCCAGAAAGCGTCTGTCCCACCTGTCGTCTCCGTATGGTCCCCATAGCAATTCTAAACGAGAGAGCCATGCCTCACAGATTTGATAATGCAATGGCAAGTTTCAAAATCTCAGACCAAGAGAGCAGAGTGTCTATGCAACTGGTCCTTATCTAGACCATCTTCGTTTGTCTTGGAAGTTTGTTTTGCGTATGGTCCGATATGTTGTTGGTTTCTGTTCCACATGTATACTGTACTTGGATTTTCCGAGAGCGATTGATGCAGTGAAACACGTGGCAGTGTATCCCAGGCGAGCCGACGATTATTCACATGAAGTAAGATAGCTTGATTTTGCCTAGATTGACATATTGCTGTCAATGACTTTATTGGAGGCCAGGCCGATGTAGCATGGTAACACTACCCGAGCGCATCATTCTGCCACGCATAGCATGCTAGAAACATGAAGCTGCCGTGTCCTTCAGTTCGCTGATTGTCAAAGTTTGAATCACGGGTTTTGGTTGCTAGATGTTGCGATTTGACAGTATTTGACCGCCCAAGGACTGTGCACGTCAGATCACCGTTTCTGACACAGAGGAAGTTGAATCCTGGGAGTGTTGGAATAGTTTGACATAGAGTGGATGCAAGCATCGCATGTTTGAAATTTGCATCAAAGGATCCATTTGCTCCTTGTGGTGCAGACGCTTTGCTTGTAGATGCAGAGGCCAGCCGTCAGACAGGTTTACGAAGAATGCTGATGTTTGTGCGTTTCCTGACTACTGCTTTGAAGCCTGACCTTCAGGATCCTGCGTATCGGAATCAGTAGCTCGTTTGCACTCATTGATGAAGCTTTGAATTTGAAGCAAGGACTTCTTCAGAAAACCTCATTGAAACTATTTGAAACTTGAAAGATCTTGAAAGTCTCATTGGCTTCTGAGGATCGACACTCTCCTTGACGAGTTGCCTGGTTTGCTTTGTGCAGAGGGCCTGGCTGCTAGGCTGCACCGGGTCCTTCGTGGCCTCCATTGGCCCCCTCTGTTTGCGGTTGCACAACCTTCCCAGGCAGAACAGGCTGCGGGGTGTGCTGCCCTAAAGGCTGCAAGCGAATTAGTTGGAAGTCGTGGTTGGAGTCTCAACACCATTCAGTTGGAATAGCGGTGAACAACAGACATCAACGGACTACAGATATCTATAGATTCTGGTTTTGTTCTTTTGAGGTGGAGGACATGTCGTCATGTCGCAAGCTCAACTGACACGCACTAATTCAAGCTTTGGAGAGTCCCTGTTTCAAACGATCGCTGTACTTGAGACGCGCTCAGGTTCCATGCCAGTTTGCCCAACTCCGGCTTGACACTGAGATCGTGAGAAGCCAGTCTGCACATCTCAATTCTCGCACTGGAACTTGGAGCTTCAAACGGCGAAGGAATCGGAGCTCTGCGGCATAGGGATGACATCAAGCTCCTTGGAAGGAATTGGGATGTTATCTTCTTTGAAATTCTTCGAATGCAATCATAGGGAGGACAAGTGACGGAGAGGTAGCTCAATGATCGAGTCTATCCTGGACCCCAAGCCGCTAAATATACAAATCATGTTTCAGGATGGTTGTAATATTGGCCTCGGCAAAAAAATGGTTTTTGTTTGTGGAAGCAACCTCTTGTTCACCTCCCTTTGCACAGGGTGGCATACGTTTCAAATTCCGGGGATGTCGGGGAGGTTGGACGATACACAACCTAGTTGTGCCTCACCCCCTGACCCACCCAGAAGCTTGGAAGCTGATCGCCACACAGAACGCTTTGTCAACCTAAATAGCCAAGGATCTGCACAGAATCTTCGAAGAACACCTATCTCATTTGACTATCTAATTTTTGTCTTTGGCAACAGAAATAGACTCAAGATCTGAACCATTGATCTAGCTAAATTTTGTCACAGACACCGGGAATCCAGCTTCGTGGAAAGAGACCCAGCACGGACAGAAAACATCACACTGTCAAACATTGGAACAAATGCAGACAAAAACACCCTGTCCATTGACACTGAAACTTGCGAAAAATACCAACATGCTTGTGGTAACACACAGACATTTAGAAACAAAATTCCTTCCCATGATCGTGGTGGCGCCAATGCCAGTGTCCCCAATAAAACTGACCCCCATATTGATCCATGCACTCTATGCCCTCCCAGACAATCCCAACTTATCCGCAATTATCCGCCAAGCATCCTGATTCTTCATCAATCCATCAGCATGCGAGAACTGAACCCTGTTGATTGTTGGTGTGAGTCAAACATTGCCTCCCAAGCTACAGCTGATTTGGCACATTTTTTCGAATGAGGAAAAAATCCTCCGTTCGGTTCACGTGTAGATTTCTGTTTGTCTCAGGGCCAAGTGATTTCTGAGGAAAGTTTCAGGTCAATTTCAAAAACAGATCATTGAATTGTTTTGAGGCTTGCCGCTGAGCCAGAAGGTCGGTGAGCGACGAGTGACATATTTTGTATTCATTTGATTTCATTTCATTTCATTCCATTACATTACATTCCATTTCGTTTCGTTTCATTTTATTTCATTTTTTCATTTCATTTCGAGTCCCTCTGTGTAGTTTTTGTTGGACAGGCGGCGGTCTTTTCAATGCGTGTGGCTTAGAGACAGTTTTGCTTTTGGAACTCGACGTTCTTCATTTGCGACAAATAATACTTCGTTTTGACCTCGAGGTGCAGCAACCGACCTTCATTGAGGAAATTGGCAATGATTGTCTAGCTCGTGGAGTACGGGTGCTCAGTCAAGAAGAGCCCAAACCAAGCAACGGTTGAGCTGCCCGACAGAGGGATGCTTGTGCCTGGTCCCGCTTGTGACAAGGTTGCGGTGAGCGTGTTTTGTGCTCCAGCGACGGGAATCTATATTGCTAGCTTGCCATGTTTTGTGCACACATCTTGCTTCGGCAGATCCTGTTAATCTGCCAGATGCCAGGATATGGCCACTCTGAGCAGAATTCCAAGGAGACGCGGGGTGCTGCGGACGCCGGGAGATGTTGCAAATGCTTGATATTTTTATATCATCAATAGATACTGTACACTCAGTATTCATGTCGTACTTCTGAGATGCTGCGAATGCGGCAGGAGAACAGGTGGCGAAATATGTTTCTACCCTGGGTTTGTACTGGCCTCAGAACTCTTTCGGTGCCTTGCGATTGGCAAATTTCCAAAGATTCGGCATGCGATTTTCCAACAACCGCAGGATCCAAGCCGAGATGGCGAAAGACTTCACTACGATTTGTCCAGGTAGCATTGCCTTACGGGCAACCTTTATAGATGTATAAACAAATGCACAATGATCGGCTTGAACAGTTGCAACTTGCTTTGCTGACGTGGTGAAATGAAGTTGTACAAAATTCAGAGGTGCTCCATTCGACGGTTTGCCAACACGATCAACAAGAACACAGCGTTTAGTGCTGCCAGGACCGTAGTGCAGTCATCTGTGTTGGGGCCTAAGAACTTCACGAAGGATCTTGCTTGGCACTTCTTCAAGTGAGGATCAACGAGTCACACGAGTCGTCTGAAGGTACAGCGTCATGTTCAAATTGCGGGTGAGCAAGGGGCTTGCCGTCGACAGTATGCATGCCACCTGGGATCCGGAGGTGCGGTTCACGCATGGAAAGCACTGAAGATGCCATGATATGATTGCAAGCACCAAGCAGAGACTCCGTGGTACCAAGATATTCCAAGCAGTCTAATGCAGTCTACAGATATTTACAGTCTGTGCAGTACCTTTGTGTTAGGTAATTGATCCTAGTACCTTTGCAGTCTCCAGAATGCACGCGACCTAGCTTTTTCTGCAGCCTTGATTTATCAGTCTGCGTGGACAGAAATCCTATCCCATGTATCAGGTCAGTAGATGCAACCGTGGATTTCTCCCTGGTGCACGGGGAGAGGACCTCTAGTGTTTGAGATTGCTCTCGCCTGCACGTTCCTGTGTGTGTGCGTGTGCCATGCTTCTTAAAGTGGAGGATTGAAGGGCAAAAGAGCGCTTACATGCAGGTTTGGCCTCAGACGCTTCGAACCAGTTTGCTTTGTCAAATGGACTCGCCCTTTGTAGGTTGCTTGCCTCTATACCAGCAAGAAAGGCAAAAGACTGATCCGCATGGAGCTTAAGAGTTTGCGCTCTCTACTTCGTGGCACCATGAGGGTTGGTCCGAGGTGTGCACACTCTACAGCTTCCTGTAACCTCATCATTGAGCAACGTCTTCCGATACACAGAAATCGATTCTGTCACCAATCTGCTCCTGAAACAGGCAGGCTTCAGATGATTTCCGATGGCTTCAGTGCTTTTCATGTTTTTCAATGTTTGATGATGAGAACACTGTCAACAGGCTGCAGATTCCGCCCTCAGCGGGAGACGTGTCTGCAATAACCGACTGCAGTGCTTACTTCAACGCAGCGACATGACATGCACCTCTTCCACTTGGCGAGGAATGGCAGTTTCAAAGACAAGCTCACGAAAGCGTGCGTGGCTTCATCCTAAGCACAGAAGTGCAACGAGTTGTGAAACGCATTGCAACTGTCAGTTCTGATTTCAAGCATTTCAAGCACATTTGGTGAGGACATGTTGCATGCCTACCGGTCAAACTGTGCCTCGATGACATCGGTCCGACACTTGAGAAAGGAAGACTTAAAAGAGGAGAAAAGGAAGTGGAATGAAAGGAAATGAAAGGAATGAACAATGGGATGCAGAAAGAACATGAGAAAAAATGACTGACAAAATCACATAAACATATTCGCCCTGTGTTGTCGAATCCAACGAGATGATGTGCCAAAACGATTTGGATCCGTAGGCCGGCCAGCTGATTCTGCCAGAATCGCTGAAGCTGCTGTCATGCCCTGAGATTGCTGCAGCGGTTATAGGTTGTGTGATGCGACACTTCATTAACAGCGAGTGAATGTTTTGAATGTTGTGTTTGGCTGAACCTGAACATCTTTTCAGGCCCCTGTACATTGGTTCCATTCGCAAGTTTCCTGCTTTCAGAGCAGGTCGGGCAGAAATGAGCAAGGTCGCTGATAGACTTTCAATTTTTTCAGAGCATACACTGCGATTGCTCACATGACAACAGATTGTGCATTACCATTTTCAACCAAATCTGTGGGAGACTTCGAGCTTGTGCCTCTTTGCTTGTGCCACGGCTGCCACAGGTTCAGATATCAAAGTGGATGACAGGTATCCTCCTTAGAAAATCAGCAAAGAAACAACATGAGAAATTTCATGACACATCAAAAAGTCGCTGTTTTAACTGAGGATTGTCTCTCTCATCAGAGTCTCGCGCTCAGTTCTAGTCGAGGGGACTGCCACCGCTGTTTGGAAGCCGGTCCTGTGCTGAGTCTCTGGGCCTGCCGATTGGATTGACCTCTCCATTGGTCTACCCACGTGCATGAGCCTCAGGAGTGCAGAAGATTTGAAGATTTGAGGAAAATGAAATAGATTGCAAGTAGATTGCAAATAGATTGAAGATAGAAGCTATTGAGAATACTTGTACTATAGACTAGAATAAGATAGATTGATGAGGCCCAGGAAACCATAATGAAACATTTGAATGATTTTGGTATGTTGACTCAGTGGCAGTCCTTGGACCGATGCCAGGTCTACACGATGCATCCACTGTCTGAGAGAGCTGGAATACCCACTGGAGTTGGGGACAATGCTGGGAGCCAAGTTGGGAGACTTTCAACAGATTTCAAAAGGATGAGAGTGACCTTCCGAAGTCCTAAAAGGGCTACGACGTGCCAAGATGATGCCATCCCTGCTGTCATGATGTTTCCAAATGTTCCAAACTCCCAAAGCATCAGGTGTTTATGCCTCCGACAGTTGCTGGCTCCAGCCGTGCTCCCAGTCGCTCTTCGCTTGGCTCCCGTCTTTGAAGAAATGTTTTTGCTCTTTGCTCAAAAAGTGAAGAGATGTGAAGAGACTGAAGAGACGATTCGACAGGCGACAAACTGGCAACAGATCGAATCTATTTGCCCCTCAGCTGCAGTTCATTCCTTTTTGGAACTTGTGCAAAGTCTGTTCTTCGACGGAGGATTGACAACGGTATCAGCCTTCGGCTGTACGTTTGGCCCTGAGTTGTTGAAGGTCGAGTCATGTGCTGACGCACTCTTCTCGCTTTGAAGGCCGAGTCATGATGCAAGAGTCGTCTCCCTGTAAGGTCAGACCGGATGTGGACCAGGAGATCCTCTATCAACTGTTTGCGCCAAAGATCTTCCCTCCAGAGCTGTAGGACTTCACTGTGCTTAGCTTTCCTTAGGCTTTCCTCCTTTCTTCCTTTCTCCCATTTCATCCCATTTCATCCCATTTCATCCCATTTCCACTTTTTAATCTTCATCTTCATCTTGCTTCTGTTTTCTTCATTCTTCTCCATTTCTCCCTCTTTTTGCTTCATCTTTCTTTTGGGCAGCCACGCTTAGGTTTGGAGCAGAAACCTTGCAGGATGTTGCAATGATTCTGTCAGCTCCGGAGGACTGGAAAGATTGGATTCCCACCATTGTGAACACAATGTTGAAGGGATCGCATGTCCGAATCAGAATTTTGGCAACCATACCCAAGTACACACAAGTGACAAGCGGGATGAGTTGCATGCCCAATCTTGAAGAGTGTACAGGACAAAATTGTCAAACGAACAGGGTAGCATTGTGACGGTCTAAAGATTCCACGCAAAAAAGCTGCACTGATAGGGGACGACCCAGTTTAGGTCTGACAGCTTTAATAAAAGGCATTTTGTCATATTTTGTTTGCTACTCACATGACGCACGGCCACAGGAGTATGTGGACTCTCTCAGTGAGGAGGCTGAGCGTATGCTGGCATGTGTACAACAGATTCGTCGAGAAAGGTGGAGGCTGGAAACTTAGAGAGGTTACACATAGCATCGGCAGTCGACCTTTCCATTCTTTCCCAATCTTTCTGTTGCAATGTGAAACATGTGCGGTTTGTCCTTCTCAGCTCGCGCCTAGGCTTCCTTGGCAATCGTTTTATGTGGTGCTTCCGGGTACTCCCGAGGAGTCTCAGCCTCACAGCACCTTCAGCGAGGTATTTGCGATGCGGTTTTGACAGCACCTCTGTGCCTCTGTTTTCAGGTCACGGGTTCTGGCATCACTAGCAGAAGATCGGGCTGGAGCAGAGTCCGCTTACGCCCAGCACCTACCATCTACCAACGCTTCTCGGGGCCTCTGGCCGTGATGGAGGAGCTGAACCCTTCGTTGTCATGATATTTGTTTGAAAGAATCAGCACCTTGCAAAATTACATCCTGATATAACGGTATAGCAGATCTAAGGTAGACTTTCTCTGCCACGTTCACAAGCTCGTTCAGAACAAGCAGGACTGACAGACAGGTGCTGCAATTAGTGAATCGCCACGCATTTTTGCCAGAATCCGGAGTGAGGCAAATGCATTGATTTACCAAAAAGGAAGTGGCAGAAATGTAGGCTGACTTCTCAGGGAGTAAGCTGCGACTGTAGGCAACACCTTGAGCCACGAAGGAACTACTCTTACACAAACACTGTGCTGATTCAAAAAAGACGTTTTTTTCTTGTGCAACTATCCATCAGCTCGCAGCTTCGGCCAATCTGGCGATCGGATTTGCTATGAATTCAAAAGCCACAAATGACAGCGATGTGTGGAAGGCAGATTGTCCTTGGTGCTGATAGTTCACAATCAAATAGTGACTATATATGATATGTTTATGTATGTATGTATGTATATAAACATGTATATAAATGTATACGTACATATGTGTCTGTGTGTGTACATGCCAAGAACCACCACACATCGCAGCTGAATTTTTTTGGAGACGTGGCTTTGCACGTGTCACCTCGTAAGCGTTTTTTTGTTTCAGTTTGCAGTTTGGGACTCGTCCTGCACCATGGCTGACTTCAGCCATACAGATCTGCAAGTTTTTGCCAGGCAACTGTACACCCGGTGCAGTGCCTGTAGTACACAATAGCAGGGCCTTACTATGCTGAGTCAAGGAAGGCCCATGCACAGACAAGGTGCTGTCAAAGATCGTTACACCCTCCATTTCAGATCATTTCCTTAGAATTAGGATCACACAAAGCTTCATTCTGAGTAGGTCTATGTTTTTAAAGCTTGACAGCAGCGTGACTATAGGCAACACCATGCATTACGTTGAAGCTCCTTCCAAAAAGGCAATCTTCAACGACAGCTAGGAGAGTGTCACGAGTTTTCTGCAAGCTTTGCAACTTGGCACAACTTACGACCAAATCAGCAACGACAAATGATGAGTGCAGTTGGCCGTAGTGAAGGCAGCCTTCGAGGCATTGTGTTTGATTCCTCTCTTCTTTCGCATCCAAGGCATTGTGAACCTGAGAAACCCGTTGCACTCGTTGCCTCGGAAAAAGGATGCAGCTGAGGCAGTTTTGCATCAGGCCTTTTTGGCATGTGAGCCACTTCTCTGCTTGCGTTGTGGCTTCACAAAAACGAGCTTCGTGCCAGCTTCAGGTACGAAAGGACTACCGAGATAGAGTTCCGAGATGCATCAGAACTTGTGAATCGGCACGTGGAAGCTCGACAGAATGGCAAAATGCAATCGCACAAAGACTTCAAACGGAATCCCATTTGGAATCCCATTTATCCAACGAAGATCAATGAAGCTCATAGTCTCGCCGAGGTCTGGGTGGCTTTGTTCATCATGGTACTCCCTGTCATGCTTTGACATAGAATTCTTGATGTTTCAACATCATTTCAACATCATTTCAATATCATTTCAATATGCAGGCAATGGAAGGTGGACTTGTTCTTTGGCAAGTAAGCCATTTGAGGGAGTTCTTCAGGTTCCTTGGCGGCAACTGTGTAGCAAAGGGCATTCAACTCTGGGGGAGGGCAGAATCTGTGTGATAATGCCTCTCAGCATCCGCAACTGTTCGCAAATTGTTCACAACTGTTCGACATCCTTTGTTTCGACGCCTCTAAGCAAAGTGTACCTATGAGGGCAGCTGCAAAACCGAAAACCGTGCTGCGCACAGAGCTGCTTTTGACATGCTTTTGAGGGGAGAATCTGCAGTGTGCAGCCCTTTACTAGAAGCGCCAGAGACGGGTCACTTTTTCCCCCGTGTGGCCTTCAGGACCCCAAGGGTATTGCTCCCAGGATGTCTTGGGAAAGTGCCACTACTAAAACGCTCACCCAAACAGTGCCTGTAAAAGTGTCGCTCCCAAGATTGTCGTCCCAAGAATGAATCCAAGAGAGTGACTCCAAAGTGTCCCCCTGCAGTGTCTCGCAGCAGAGTCATCCCTGAGTATCACCGCAAGAGTGTCACTCTGCGTCTGCATCTCTTCCATGGATCAAACACGCATACTTTTACTCCAGCATGATCATCATTTGTCTATTGAAAAAATATTTTGCATGCAGCTTCCTAGATCTATTGCTTTTCTGTGAGCCACACTGCCATCATTGATTTCAACTGTACAAGTACAGTCTAAGGCGTGAAAAGTTGATTCCTTGAGAGTCTCCACAGTGGCTTGACTGCGACAATGTGTGTGTCATGAGCCTTATTGCCTGCTGGACAAGCATCCGCTTAGCATAGGATCCTGCAAAATTGTAGGAGTGTGTGATAGTAGGATTATGTGTACAAATTGGCTAGAGCTTGTGAGAGCACTGCTTTGAGAGGGCAGAAAGAGCTTCCGTTGCGCTTCTGCTATTGGGGAGCAGCCCACTTGTGCCTTTTCCCTCACCATATCACTTCTGGGTAAGTTTACACAGTCGATTGGGAGTGAGTCGTACCAGCTTGCTTTGCCTCGGACTATCATTGCAACTCAAATGAAACAAACAAAGCTCGAATGTTGAGATTTTTGAAGGGTTTCAGGTTGTGACCGCTCTAAGTATCAGCTGGAAGCCTTACTCTCGTGACAAGATCTATAGCGGAGCCAACGGTGGAATCCTTGAAACATGTTCAACGAAAAGTCAAAATGAAGCAAACAAGGAAAACAAGACAAAACATACATGCAAGCAAGCAAACAAATAAAGATTCACAAGAGATTGTCCCCCACAATTTTAGATGCGGCTGCAGTTTTTGCAGCCCTGTTTACCAGATAACTTCGATTCCTTTTTTCCTCGAAACTTGCAGATATTTGCATTGGATGCGCCTTGTGTGCTGTTCAGAAAAGGAACGGGAAACTGGTTCCAAGTCCTTCCCATTTGCAATTGGATTTGGTCTGGGCAGCTTGTGGGTCTGTGACTCGTGGCATTGACACTAACTTGCCGCAGCCACCTTGCAATTGAAAGACACAGAACAAAACCATCCCGAGCCAACATGTTACATCATGTCTAACACGTTACTTATAACAAACACGTGTTTTGATAGAGTCTTTGTAGTGATCTGCAGCAAATGCCGTCGACAGTATGAACCTTCAAAGTGATAAGCACAGAGGACGAACCAAGCCGACACTGCGGAAGTGCCTAACAAAACTTAAAACTTAAAACAATGATGCAATGCAGCTTGCCATCCGCTTGTAATGCCTTGAGCCGTTGAGCAGATTGCATCATGGCAGATGACGAAGGAGGGATGTACCGTGGGAATTGGTTGTGCGAGTAAAATGAGTTTGTACAAATGCTCAGTGCCCTGGTACGTGCTCTGCGAGTCTCTCATTTTGCAGTGGGGGCTGTGAGAAATACGGAGTATGGATGTAGAAGAAATCGATGATCCTTTCACCTTGCTGTGACAGGTTCTCTGCTTCTTGGAATCGACCTGAATTCATTGGACGTCGACTCTCTCCTTGGACCGTTAGCGAGGAATCTGGGAAAACGTCGGGAAAGCCGTGTGCCACACCAGCGCAGTAATGTTTGGCCAGGGGTTCCAAAGCTGGCCTGGGCTTCCGGTCACCTGGCTGAAAACTTGAGGTAAGGCAAGGTAGGGCTGTGAGAGAACTCTTGGGCGAGTCATGCTTTCACATCTCTTCTTGCTCTTCTGTGTCTTCTCTCCCTCTTCTTTTCTCTATCTTCTCTCTAGATCTATCCATCTCTCTCTTCTTTTTATGTTAGGATAGAGAAAAGGTCATGCTTAGCAGATGCTTTCTTCTCTTTCTTCTCCTTCACTCATATTCTTTCTTCTTCTCCTCTATATACTTCTTTCATATTCTTCCATGCTGCTTTTACCACTTCTTCCAGGATTCTTCCATGCTTTTCTGCCACTCTATGCCACTCTATGCCACTCTTCACTTCTCTGCACCCAGGCAAAGACCTCCACGGGTGGGAGTTGAAGGAACGAGGACGGCAGTGGATGGGGTCCATGACTTTTTTTCAGGGGGACTGGATGATGGTTGCGCAAAGTGCTTAATTATGATAACTTATGATGCTTCTGTTTCATCTCTGCCTTGACCTCCGTGACAGGGCAGATGAAGTGATCTCAGCCCAAAAAAAAGCCTTGGAGCAGCTTGCAACTCAGAGCATTCCAGCCCCCAGTGGCTTATGTCACACAGCTGTTCGGTCCCCCAAGGGACTAGAATCACCTCCTCCCAGCATTGCCCTTTAGGCCTGCCTTGCCGCGTGCAGTGAAGGCCAAGGCAGGGTCGGAAGATTTGAGTTGCTTCCATGCTCCACCTCTGAAATAACGGCTGGCATCTACCTGCCAAACAGTTTTTGGCCACCATGTGATATTCAGTTTCTAAAACTTATTTTGGAGCAACATTTTCCTGTCGGAGTATTTTGTCTGTTCAGATTTCAACGTTGAAACGCTGCAGAAGGATGGCACAGCGTCCTGTGTGATTTTGCCAGGCTGCTAACTGCCTGGCACATGGGCCTGCATTGGTCGGTGGCAAATGTGGTGAGCGCCTCCAATTCACTGCCGTGGGCCCAGCCTGAAGGAAGGAAGGTTGTTCGAAAGGTAGTCAAAAGAGTCAAGACTTGAATAGACTTCCATTCTTGTGAAGCAGGGACCTCCTCCTGCTTTGTGAAACTAGGTGACTGCGATCTCCGAAGATGGCGACGTGCAAGTCTCGTGTATTTCCGCAGATGCAGAAACTGTGAAATGGAAAGAATGCTGCAATGCCAACGTTGGAAGTTGCTGGTTGGAGACTTGTGCTAAGGTCATGAAAGAGGGCGGTGCATCCGTCACTTGCATTGTGTACTTTGCTCAGCTTCTGAGTTCTTGAGAATGTCGTGTTGAAAAACAATCAATTTCCATAAGGACTGGCACAAACATCATGTCAAAGACTCAACCAGAGCCTCGTCCCTTCGTGGAAGATTTGCAGGCACAGGCTTTGGCTGTGAGTCCAAAAAGAGGATTTCAAATGCTCTCGTGTCAGATTTTGAGACATCGATACACAAGCAGGACGGCACCTACCATGTCCAATTCGTCTGCGCGACACCGGGTAGCTACGAGATCAATGCCTTTGTGGATGGTAATAAACTGCCGATGTGTCGAAGTCTCAGACCCTGCGACTCATTTGAAAGTGTGAAAGTGTGCAGAACGAGTCTTGCTTTCACGTATTGCACCTAGGTCCAGTCATCATTCACATTTCGCCTGGTGCTAAGGCACCGCAATTATTTTAGGCTTTTTCACATCGATACTTTTTAGATATTGTTGAATGATTACTAGAGTAAACATTTTATAAGTTTTTTTTAGAGTATATATAAACACTTTATAAACATCTTTAGAGATTGCTACATCAATAAACAGCGGAAAGATGTCACTCAAAGGCTGAAGCAGCTGGGAAATGACGGAAATGTCTCCGAGGCCAGGGCCTCCAAGTGCAACCACAACTCAGGCCTCGGGGTGCGCTGGTTGCGTTGGTCGGTAGGTGCAGCTGTTGAGATCCAGGTTCCTTGTTTGAATGATATACACCTAGGTACACCATTGCATAGCTACAAGAGCACATACAAATACACTTATGACTTCATAACGGATAATGATGATATGTATATTGATGGATGTTATGTCAATATGTTGACACAGTCGATCAACAGCCAGCAAAGCTGCACGGCATCGTTCTTTCCCATGGCAGGTGCGTGGTGAGGGGGTACAACGCTGCACTTTGGGTGGTTCTGCAGAGTTCACAATCCAAGTTCCACACTCAACCGCTTTTCAACCGCTTCAATCACTGGTAGACTTCGGATTGTGGCACCTGGGGGTGTCAAACTGCTTTGATCTGCATCGATCATTTGGTTTGAAGTCATTCTTGATGTGTGTTCAAGCCAAGGCCATGGATGAATTCGGCAATCTTTGTGGAGAAGGAGGAGCACGAATGAGTCTCAGTATTCTGCTGGATAGTTTTAGGACGTTTTAGGTTTGAGGGAGGGATTTAGGGAACCGAAGAACTTCGCTCACCTCATGTGAGACTCAGGCTTTGGTGTTCGTGCAAGTGCGCACGTGCGACTGCATGAAGTCAGTGACAACGAGGCCAGGTGCGATTGATAGATTTGTTCAAGGCATGCTTGCAATAGATTCTGTTCTGTCAGGATGGTACTTACACTGTCACGTACTCCGTGCCTGACTGGGCACAAGGGCCTTTGAAATTGGAGGCAAGGTGGCACCAAGAAACTACTGTACCAATCAGATAGGCTGCTAGGCTGCTAGGCTTCTAGGCTTCCACGCTTGCTTCGTTTTCTTCTCATCTCGTTTGGCATAGGTCCTTTTGGATGGGCATCCCATTCGAGGGTCACCTCTGATGCCTAGAATCATAGGCCTCGGCAGATTCTCAACTTGGCTGCGCTCGTTTGACCTTGGCGAAGCCTTCGTAGGTTTCATTCCGGAAAAGATCAACGCAGAGGCCAAGGCACCTCCGAAAGGTCTGAAGTCCTCCAAGACTTATCTCTGTATATTGGATGCCTGTCTTGGCGGGTGTAACTACTTTGTTGCAGGGCAAGGGCAAGGGCAACGGGCGCGTCCAAAAGGGAGCCGGAGGCACCTTGACTGACCAGCTTCCGTAAGTTTCTCAGGCGCCAGAGGACTCTGTGAATTTTCGTTTTCTTCGATGGACGGATTCGTTCTACGAAGACTCTCGAAGAGTCTTGGCTGCGAAGTGTTGAAATCTGCCAAGGTCTTTGAGATGGCTGCGAGAAAATCAACCTTCGTCGGTTCCAGCTGTTGCCTGAGTGATGACGATGACATTTGCCATCTGCATGAGTAAGCAGCATCTTCCTAGCGAACCCAGGACATTCCACCCCCAGATGTCACAACAGTGGCATTGACCGGAGGTGCATGGATAGCCAGAGAGAACTGAAATACGACATCTCAAAACTCAAAGACACACTGCAGAAATTTGACATGCTCATGACCAGGTGTTAAAGGAGATCGATCCGATCCATCGGAGGTTCCATTCATTTTGGGTTGGGGATTCAGGATCTTCAGTTTTCTATGGCACGTTTGGACGGTAACAAGCAGATTCACCTGGACAGTCAGTTGTGGACACAGTGGATTCAGATTCGTCCTCTGTTGGATTGGAAAGGCATCCTCACGATTGGCTTGGTCTGCCGCTGATGAATGGCGACGACTTGCGGAAGTCCGCAGTGAATTGGAGAGGTGAGCAGAGACAATTTTTGCCTAAGCAGGTAGTCATTCACATACCGAAACTGGTCAATGTATGAGCTTTTGCTGCAAGCGCAGGTGCCGCGATCAGCTTGTAGAGCACCAGGCGCGTTTCGTGATGAAATTTCTCATTCTTTGTTGAAGCCAACGGGCCAACCACACCAGATAGGAGTTGAGGTTGTTGTGTATCATTACATTGGCCTGTTCCAATAGTCTGCGAGAGATTTTTGTCACACTTCTTTATGTGGTGGCTGCCACTGCTACATGACTGTCGTATCGACATTTAGCACGAACCCCCGATTGATCATTGTGATATGGCTGTTAGGGCTCAAAGCGGTTCCCGATGCCCCCCGTCTGTAACAAGTGCCAGTACGGGGTATCTGCTGAAGGCGACAGCTGGTGCATCGGGTGTGGGGCGTTGGAACACGCCCAGACCTTGCTCAAGGTCCAGTGGCGCAACGCAGGTGTGCGCCGCATTGCTGAGGAATCTCTTCTCTCAGCTGCGAGGTTGGTGAGGGCCTTCTCTCAGGTGGACGCTGGAGTGGAGCCGGTGAGAGCTGGGGAAGCCCGTGCTCCTGGTCTCTCCGTTGCGGCTAAGGCCTCGAGTCGTAAGGCCAGGACCCCTTCACCGTCGAGGAGGCGAGAGAGGTCCCGTTCACCTCTGCCGAGGTCAGACAGGAGGAGATCCAGGGAGGCAGAGCGCAAGGAGAAGGCTGAGCCTGTCCCAACTGGGGACACCGAGGAAAGCTCCTTTGAAGAGGAGGAAGAAGAAAGCCGAGGAGAAAAGCCAAGCAGTGCGCATAGAGGGCGAGAACGCCCCCCAGAACCAGAAGGGCCCCCACCAAGCAAACCAGGGACCCACAAAAAGAAGAAGAAGGGAAAGAAAGTCAGACGAGGTGGCACTCGCCATCAACGTCACTATCGAACAGCGGAGGATCCCTTTAAGCGAACGCATCGCCCCTTGAGGGGAGCAGTTCTTGAGCTGGCACCTAGCCTTGCTCGGGGACTGGAGCGAAGACTTTGAGTAGAGGACGACGGTAGCCTCGCTGTCTTTGACGCGCGATGGCTGCTGAAGAGCCTCCTTCCACGCCCTTTGAAGTGGAAGAAGACGACGAATTCAAAGACCAGGTTGCTGCATCATTTGCGTCGCAACCCAAACCAAGTTCACCATGCACTTACCAAGTAGAAGAGGCAAGCTACTGGGAATGCAGGCGCCTGCCAGTGGGATCGGTGATCGCCTTCGATCTCACTTATGGTGCCGAGGCGGACTCCGAGGCTATGGCCGTGATGGTCAAGGCCTTCGCTCACGACAAGTACGGCACCTGGGCAGATGTGAAGTTCCTGGGTGGCCGAACAGCCGAGTTGTCAGAGCAAGGGAGAGGGATCTTTCGGTCAAAACAGAAAAGGATCCATATATGCCGAGTTCGAAGGGACGAGAAAGACAACGTCCTATGCCCATTGGCCGGCCACGATGGAACTCACCTCGAACGATTTCGCTGCTACCCACCGGGCGATTTCAATGCCGACTGGTTGAGTCTCTCAGCAAGGAAGGCAGTCAAAGGAGGCCTGAAACTTTTCCGCGATTCCGAGAAAGAGGCAGAGAAGAAGGGCCTAAGACCCAAAGACAAAGGAGATCAGCCAGCCCGAGTGGAAGAGCGACTGGCAGCTCTCAGGAAGAAGGCAGGAGGGGACCCCAGGGTTACCTTTGGTACCACCACGGTGGTGCCAGATATGGGCGACGATCCTGGTGGCGACCTGAGTGGATTAGGGGCTGGAACTATTTCGCGACCGCCATCCTCATTGTCCGTACGGGGCCCTCCTCCGGCTCTGACCGACAGGACCCCACCGGCAGCAGGAAAAGATGCAGAACCTCCCACCAAGAAAGCCAAGACCCAGAAGCTCGAGGAAGAGTTGGTGCTGGCAGCCAGCTCAAGCCGGGACAAAGGTTCCGAAACCCGGAGATCACGGAGCCGTTCGAAGAAGAAGAAAAAGAAGAAGAAAAAGAAGAGGCGGAAGAGCCAAGAGGGCAGCCAGTCCTCTTCCGAGAGCTCCCACAGCAGCAGCTCCAGTTCATCACGGAGTCTGATGGCGCCACTGAAGAGGAAGGCCGAAAAGTCTCCAGGATCGGTTTACAAGATGCTGGAGGAGCAGGCCTTGAGCCACCTGGCCCAAGATGAAATGCTGGACGAGGAGAACCTGAGCACCCGGAGGCCAAAGATGTTCACCTATTTCCAGATCTCCTTGAGGCCCCATCTAGACCCAAAGAGCAGGGACACCAAGGAGATGGGGATGCTGGCCCGAGCACTGGATTTACTCCGGTCAGGCCGGTTGACGGCGCTGGCCGACCTGTTGGCCGCGCGCCTGATTGCGGTCGATACCGCGACTCGTCAAGGCTGGTCCACTGCTCGTCACTTGGAAGTCTTCGGGATGGAAGAGGAGTCAACAGCACCACCGCGCATCCTATTGGCGGCACAGCGTCACTCTCGCCAGGTGGAACGTGCAGGTGGAAAAGGAAGTTGGCAAAGAGCATCGATTTGGCAAAGAGGCGACTGGGCATCAGGCTCGGACAAAGGAAAGGGAAAGAATCCGAAAGGAAAAGGCAAGAAAGGAAAGAACCCAGGAAAGTGGAACAACAGCTGGGGAAACAAAGGCGACACCAACGAAGGAAAACCAAAGGCTCCACAAGGGGAGCCTTAGAAGAGGACATCAGCAAAACTATGCCCCAATTGGGGAAAGACATGGAGGTCGCCATTGACGAGCTTATCCGATCAGCGGCTATGGGGGTTGAGCTGCCTAGTGGCTTTGCTCACCCTCAACGGCCTACCAAGGATGGAGCGGACAATGGCTATCCTAAGACGAATTCATTGCAGACCGACAATGGTCCTTCAGGAAGTGCTGAGCCTTTGAACTCGGGCACTCCTAGCAGCGACAAGGAATGGTTCGCTGACTTGGGACGCAGCAGCAACTTGAAAGAGCTAGGTTTCAAGCTGGCATGGGGGTGGCGACAAGGGTATCTCCAACCTCTCCTTGAGGGTGCCGGACCTTCACAGCCGTCACCGTACAGCAAGGGTGATGGACTGTTCCCCCTGCCGCTGTGGAGCCCTGCGCCACTAGCATGGTCCAACTGCCATGGCCCGCCGACTCAAAGTCTGGAAGGTGCCACGGAGTGTTGGCTCCTGGTGTGTGCTGCTGCTCTGAACTGGTACTGCGGTCACCGAGGACATCGTAAACCAATGTCGCGAAAAAAGATACATGCTGCAGTACGTTCAGATTTGATGTCAAAGATTCGAAGGTTGTTTACCCCAGATGATAACTATGGCTGGGAATTTGAGCAAGTTGTAAAGGAGTTGAATGAACGCCGTATAAGTTACACTGGTGAAGAAGTATCTCAACCCCTTCCATTGACGATCGAACAGATTATTGGAGGGTTACCCCCCGTAGGACATGGTGGTAGCATTGATGTAATGAAATTCCTTCGTGGACGCACCAAGTATCTGCTGGAACATCCTCTTGAGAACATGGTACCCATTGATGAAAGACCCGAAGCCCCGATACAAGCAAAGGTTCATATCAAGAAAGGGGAAGAGCTGAAAGTTTTCGAGCTCCTCCATGATAGGGGAATCATTGAATGGATACCTGAATCCCATACCTTCTCTGATCAACGGGGCGTTTATTTAAACGGGTTGTTCGGGGTAGTCAAACCTAAACGGTTTACCCAGTCTGGTGCTCCAGTCCTACGGGTAATCATGAACCTGGTTCCCAGCAACGCCCTCTTTGCAGATCTTCGTGGAGATATAGGGGCGCTACCTAACGCCACAGCATGGATGAGCCTAACAATCGCCCAAGGTGAACAACTGTTCCTATCCCAAGGAGACATGCAATCAGCCTTTTATTTATTCAAGATGCCGAGTTGTTGGCGACCCTACTTCTGTTTCAACTATAGGATTCAGGGAGCCGCAATAGGACAGTCCGGCGATAGCTGGTTTCGACCTAGCTGCGCCGTCTTGCCAATGGGATGGTGTGCAAGTGTCGGAATAATGCAGATGATAGCAAGAGAGGTTCTGTTAACCCACAAGCTGCCCTATCAACTTGAGATAAAGAAGACCTCTGCACTGCCTCCGTGGTTCACCAAGGTAAGTGCAGAACAATCGCCGACTGCTTGGTGGCAGGTCTATTTAGACAACTTCCTTGCGGGTGAGCGGACCTGCCTGGAAAGTGCTGGCATAGCCGTAGCACTCCAGGATGATGCAATGGCAGCGTGGGAAAGCGAAAGGATTCTCACTGCCAAAGGCAAAAATGTGGTAGGTAGCTCTAACGTGGTGGAACTGGGAGTTCGCATTGATGGCAAGTTGGGACTATTAGGCGCGAGTACCGAGCGGTTGTTCAAGACAGCCTTGGCTTCCTTTCATTTGGTCAGATCCCCTTGGTGGAACAAGCGGCTGGCCCAAGTGGTGCTGGGTCGTTGGGTTTTCATTCTTCAATTCCGGCGAGCTGGCATGGCCGTGCTCAGCAGGAGTTGGGAAGCAGTGGAGGCACTACCCCCGACTAAGCCACAGATAGCCAGGCTTAATACGGAGGTGATGGCGTTGGTTTGCCTGATTCCCATCCTTCAATGCGACCTGACGGCCACCTATGATGGAGAAGTCACTTGCTCTGATGCTTCAGAAAGAGGAGGTGCCTGTGCCATTGCAACGGCACTGACCAAGAGTGGGGAACAGTATTCTAACCTACTCGCCTCTCCGCCCTTGCAGCCTTTGGAACTTCCCATTGTAGTCGTCTCCGTGTTCAACGGTATAGGGGGTGCCTTTCGTCTCTATGATGTATTGGGGGTAAAAGTTATGGGAAAGATCTCCATTGACATATGTCGCGAGGCCAATCGCACTACTCGCACCACCTGGGGAGACGTGCGAGAACTTCACGATATCATGGATGTCGATGAGCAGGAAGTCCGCCGATGGGCTAGCGATTTTCCGCGAGCTCGAGAAGTCCACGTGTATGCTGGTTTCCCGTGCATACACCTTAGCTCCGTAAGGGCTTACCGGCAGAACCTTGCTGGAGAAGGGTCAAACTTGTTTTGGCAACTACTTGTCCTACTGGAGATCATCACGCGGGTCTTTTCCCACCATTGCACGATAAAGTTCTGCATCGAGAATGTTGCCAGTATGGATGACGCTGCGCGGAAAGAAATCTCCCAGCAGTTGGATATTACCCCCATCAAGTTCGATCCTTCAGATACACTGCCGTTTGATCGACCTCGGTTAGCTTGGACATCCTGTGAGGTAAAAGCTAGTGAACAACTGGAGTTGTGGCAGGAAAAGGAATACGTCCGAGCCTATGTCACTGATGGGTTCATCACAGATAAACAGTGGGTGACCCCGGGATGGACTCGACGTGACCCGGAAAGTTGTCTGCCCACCTTCATGAAGAGCATTCGACGACAACAGCCTCCGCCTGTCCCTGCTGGCCTACGCCGTGCAGACGAGGCTACAGTAAATAGGTGGGTGGAACACGAATATCGGTTCCCACCTTATCAATATGCTGAGCGGTTTCTGTTTGATCACCCCCAACTACCACCGCGACCGGCAGACGCAAGTGAACGTGAACTGCTACTGGGCTACGGAAGTGGCCACACAGAATCTGCCCGTACTGCCTCCGATATTAAACGGAGCAAGGTTGACTTTGAAGACGCGCGATTGAGTCTATGCGGAGACTCGTTCGCTGTCAGCTCCTTTGCTATCGTCGCAGCAGCTATGTGTGCCGACATGGTGCCGCCCATGTCGCCTGGCCACATCATCCGAAGGATGGGATTAGCTCCAGGAACTTCGGCTCACCCATCTCTTGAAGTGCCACTTCAACGAGGTCTTGTATACGGTGCTCCTTCAGGACCTCCAGCAGACCGCCTGCAACTCCTCAAGCAACTTGGCTTAACCGTAAACCATACTGGGGCAGATGTCAGGCTTCTCACCGGGGAGGCCATGGGTCGCAAGGTGGCCACTCACGCCTCGGTTCGAGCCTGGTGGTGGCAATGGAAACACTTGTTTAAGGTACGATGGTTCCAGAGGTCTCATATAAACTATTTGGAGATGAGGATGATCCTGTTGACTATTTTGTGGAAGTGTAGGAACCCCGCTTCTGTAAATCGACGATGGTTGCGCTTGGAAGATAGCATGGTTTCCCTCCTGATACTTAGTAAAGGACGAACTTCCAGCCGCCTCCTGCAGCCACTTTGCCAACAGCTTGGGGCAGCCCAACTTGCGATGGGCTCTACTCTCCTGCATGCACATGTAGGATCAATGGAAATTCCCACGGATGCTGCTAGCCGGCAGTAGCCATGCCGCGCACTATCCCCAGGGTGGTGCTGGCTGGCCGCACCGCCCAGCAAAGACGTGCGTCCAGGCAGGGAATCTCACTTAGGGACTTATCCATCACTGAAAAGACCAGGTTTCGATATTTGTCTGCTTTAGGCCGGCTACTGCCATTTCTGGAACAACATCCAGATCCTCAGACCTACGATTCTGTTATCTGCGAATGGATTGAGTATCAATGGGCTCGAGGTGAGGCTCTCACTCACATCGTAGATAGTCTGTCAGGGCTGCAGTTTTACTGGCCAGCCCTAAAAGGCTGCCTGCGCCTATCATGGCGCATGTTTCGAAATTGGCGCCGTATTGAAGCTCCAGCCAGAGCACCTCCCATCACGCCGTCCATTGTGGCGGCCATGGTAGTTCTAGCCGTGGAACGCAATCAGCTGGCTTTTGCCGTGCTAATTGCAGTTGGGTTCCATGCGCTCTTGCGTACAGGAGAGTTTCTCTCCCTTCAGTTCCAAGACATCGAGTTTACTGAGCATTGCGGCGTCATTTCTTTAAAAAGCAGTAAATTTGGCCTGCGAACAGGCGCTGAAGAAGCGGTTGCTGTCAGAGACAGTCTGACGTTGCAACTACTTCAAACTTTGGTAACCATCCGCAAGCCTAGTGCTGGAGATAAGCTCTGGCCTCACTCTGGCCAGTTCTTTCGTACAACTTATGCCAACTAGTTGGCATATTTCGGTTTGGAGGCTTTGGCCTTCAAACCCTACAGTTTAAGACGTGGAGGCGCCACGTTTCTGCTGCAATGTGGCCTGCCAATTGAAACTATATTGGTACGTGGAAGGTGGCGTTCATTGAACGTCGCTCGGCTTTATTTGGAAGATGGCCTTGCGCAGCTACCTTCATTACGTCTGACTGAACAGCAATTAATTCGCATCCAGGAGTTTGCTAAGCAAGCCCCAGCTACGGTTTTTGAATCGTCAAAGGGCCCGTGGAAGGGCTAGTGGAAAAGCTGTCCTGAGTGTTTTCATGCCTTTTGATTCACCAGGCAGTCTTCGATGAGAAAGCTATATCCATGCCGTTTGGATTAGCTAAAGGTGCACCATGCCTTTTGGTGCAGCCATGAGAAAGTTTTCACCATGCATACAGATGCATGAGCAGGTTTCAAGACGACCTTCAGGTCCGGTACAGTGAGAAAAAGGGGTGCGAGTGCTTGACTGTCGTATCGACATTTAGCACGAACCCCCGATTGATCATTGTGATATGGCTGTTAGGGCTCAAAGCGGCCCACCACACCCATCCCAGGAGGAAGGGCTAGTGGAAAAGCTGTCCTGAGTGTTTTCATGCCTTTTGATTCACCAGGCAGTCTTCGATGAGAAAGCTATATCCATGCCGTTTGGATTAGCTAAAGGTGCACCATGCCTTTTGGTGCAGCCATGAGAAAGTTTTCACCATGCATACAGATGCATGAGCAGGTTTCAAGACGACCTTCAGGTCCGGTACAGTGAGAAAAAGGGGTGCGAGTGCTATCATTTGGATGCCGACTCAAATACCCATGTTGAAAATGTTGTGACCATATCACTCGTAAGAAAGGTTCCACTCTTGCAGAACTTGACAACAGAGAATCCCATGCATCAGAAAAAATAATGCCACCATCCTCTTGGACCAAACGCACCCAATGTTCAATCCAGGCAAAACATCACCAAAAAAGCGGCAAATCCTATCTATTTTGAGCTGAGGCAACCAAAGGCACACCATGAAACTATTTCATCTCATCAGGAACTCCATGATATGGAAATTGGCCAAAGGGTAATAGCACTAGCGCATGATGGCACCCACAGAGAGTGACGCTTGGCAAAGGCAGTCCTTTTGCATGTGGGTGATGCCATTCACTCTGAAGTTGATCGTCTCCAGGAGCTGAATTTTTGTGTTCTTACGACTATGTACAACTTATATCTTTTGGACGCTTTTACTGGCCGACTTGGTCCGATTGGTAGATTTTGTTGGGTTTCTCAGTTTCTCTCATCCTACCAGGAGTGGGAGAGGAATGTGCGCCTGAGGGAAGATGAATTAGGCCATTGATGCAGCAAATAGGAAACATTTTCAAGGTCTTTCTCCTGTGGACAAGGCATGTCTTTCTCCAGCCGGCGTGGCCTCGTTGACAAGTTTGATATTTGTCAGGTGATGTTGAGAAGCAACTGCAAGGCTGGCCTTGCCTCATTGCGGGCATTGAAGGTAAGACTTTCACCATTTTTCACCTATTTCTCTAGTTCCACCTGATTGTGCACCCTGGCTGTCATGCCAGGAATGCGAGCAGAGATACAGAAGCAATATCTCACGCCTAGCTGTCATGCTTTGAAGATATTGGAAGCCTTGCTTTGTGGCTCCGTACCTACATTGGTCAGCTTAAAACTTGCAGTTGCACTGCTTCAGATTGGACTGTTGTATGGCGGACTCATGGCTGGACTTGTCCTCGACTCAAATGTCAGGCAAAAGCGACTGCTTGAGACCATGGTGAGCAAGGAGTGCTCAAGACGCAGCCCATCTGCTCCAGGCCTGAGTGCTTTCAGAGGGCAGTGCAACTGATGCAGGATGAAGGCGGTAGATCATCCACGCAACCAGCCGGAACGCCAGGGGCTTGGGATTGGCTTTCAAACTTGTGACGGCATTCCACACCAGGAGCACTGCTGAAGTCCCATCGTTGGAAAAACAAATGCCCACAGTTCCAAAGCAAAGTCTGCTTTTGCTCTCGCATCTCAGAGACGCAGCTCCAAATGTGTCGGAGAAAGGACTTGTGAGCCTCTGACCCCATAAACACTTTTCCGACCCACAGCTACTGCCAGCAAGGCTCAAAAGTGTCCGTTCTGATCTTGGCGCAAGACATATCAGAAAGTGAAATGCATTGACAATCATTGACATGCTTTTGTTTGATTTCCATTAGTTTTGCCAACCCATTTTCAGACAAACAAAGGTCCCTCTGCATCCAGTCCCAGCAAGGCTATGGCAGCTGGCAAATTGGCAGTGCAGAACATTCTTTCAGAGTAAGAAGTTGAGAAAGGAAGGGTTGGACGAGTGTTGGGAGTGCTGGAGTTTCAATTTGTCGCGCAGGCAGGCGAGACAGGCACTACTGACCAAGGCCTCACTTGTGATGCAGTCTCTGTGCAGGACATCTGAAAGGGGAGATATGTTGTAATTATTGCTTGATGCAAATATGCATATTACAGAAAGAACACACACACATATAAATACACATACAGATACATACATGTATACGAGTTGTTGAAGGAAGCTTGGAAGTGAAACGTCCGACTTGTGAAAAGTTGAAGCACTCAGTCAGTCAGTCAGTCAGTCAGTCAGCCAGCCGACAAGAAATGGATGATCTAGAATCGAGAATGATTGTAGATGGTGCAACATGTGTGTGCTACATGATATTGAATGACAATGAGAATAGTATCAGAGCGTAGCGGAATGACATATTTTAGCCAGTCATGGACGGTATGTACTGTGTATACACACTGTACATAGATAAATGAAGAAGAATATCTACATCTATATCTATATCTATATCTATAACTATCTATATCTGTATCTGTATCTGTATCTGTATCTGTATCTGTATCTGTATCCAAATCTATATCTATATCTACATCTACATCTACATCTATATCTATATCTACATCTATATCTATATCTACATCTATATCTATATCTATATCTATGTGTGAACACTTGTAGACAGGGGATGCTGAGATGGCAGGTGGCCAACCATCCATCTCTTCGGTCTGGCCTGACAAAGAGTCTCAGGGAAGGAGTTCTGCCCAAGGCACAACTCTTCCAACGGGCACACAGGCAAGCGGCATCAAGCACCATCAAGCGGCATCACTGTCCGGAGTGGTCAATCATAGGCATCCCGACTGTCTCAAAGGTCCCCCTGACTTATTCGAGTGGGGTTAGCCATGTCCACTAGGAGCTTGTACCAGAGGCCATGCAGCTTCAACGGTAACGGCCCCGACCTCTGGAGGTGAGTGCAGAAGAGGAGCTGATGGCCCTGCAACGGGGCATCGAGCGGAAAAAGTCAGAGACCTGGTGTGGCAAGTGGAAACGACGAAAGGTGTCACAGATGTGCCACAGATGTGTCACATGTCTAATCACTACTTTGGTTTGGCACGTGGAGTTCCTACCTCAGCAAGGCGCCAGCTTCGAGTTTTGGAAGAGGAGATTGTGAAGCATGTCGCAACTCAACTGAGTCAACTTCCATTCTTGCAACTCAACTGAGTCAAGCTGCTTGATGTCATCAGGATTCACACGCCTGTCATGATACAGACACACACACACACACACACACACGCACCCACACACACACACACACAGCTTCTTTGAACAATGCCTGTCACAGGAGGCCGGCACTGCAAGACCTTTATTTGCCTGCACCTAAGCCTACGAGATGTCAGCCAAGGTTAGGCCATGTGCCCCGAGGCTTCAGGCACTGGTCTTCAAGGAATATTGAAGGGTGGCAATTCTCCAAGAGAAAAGCCACTGCACCCTATGTTGGAGGCCCGAAACTCTTGACTGATGTATTGTTTGCAGCTTGTCTGAGGTGCCATGGCAGAAACAACACAGCCCACGATCATCCCATACCATCCGCTACCATCCGCCACCTATTACAACCTTGCAACCTTTTGGCCAACACCAAGAGGTTGCAACTATTTTGAGAAAGTGCCATATCATGGCCTTGCAACATCTTGCTGAGATGTGACCTTGTGCATTGTGTTTGCTTTTCAGGGACGCTTGCTTTCAGAAATGGCTCCACCACCGATGCCGCCACCGCTGGATGCAGCTTCATCCCTGGATTGACTTGATTCGAAAAAGCATTGACCTGTGGGAACCGGTGGAAAGAAGTCTCATTTTGACAGTGTATGGTGAGGCACCACCCCCAGACTTTGGGGATGGACGACCAAGAGGACGAAGCCCAAGGCAGAATGGAAGACTAGCAACAGAAAATGGGAAATGGATGGAAATGGAATGATGGGAGCAGAAGCTGATGGAGCTTGACGATGTCCTTTTGCACATGATTTAGCCTATGTTTCCCTCTTTTCAGAGTGCTTTGCCCATTTGCAGGTCCTTTGCAGATACCTCGAGACCTGCAGAGGCACCTGCTTGCGAGCATTTTCAATTCACACAAGCTGCTTCATTCGGTCTGATGGTTTGGGGCTGCTGTGACAGGCAACTTTTGGGTTGTCTGAAGCGCCCGAGGAGCTTTCAGTGTCTTGGAGTAGACGTAAGAGCTTTCAGTTTCATGAAGTTTCTTGAAGTTTCTTGAAGTTTCTCTGAGTTTTTGAGTTGAAGTTTTCATTGGTAAAGCGCTAGCACCGCCGCGACAGGTGGGTCGAGGCCCTCGTGCAGGTCTCCTCCGAGCGTCGCGGCCTCAGCTACCCTCTGCTACGAATAGACTGCTGATACTGCGGTTCACTCGCTGCCAAAGGCCACCACCACCACCGGCACCGCCTCCGAGCATTGCTGCAGGCATTTTGACCACAATGATCCTGCTTAAAACATGTTTTCGTTGCAGCAGAGTTTCGGATTAACATTGTTTGGGCTTCTTCTAAACAGAAGGCCTTGTCTCACATGCCGGCGTAGAGGATAGCTATTTGTGTAGGG
>VSDK01013955.1:103229-128713 GCA_009767595.1 Symbiodinium kawagutii
GGCGGGTGCTGTCGCAGCTGCTAAAAACAGAGGAATAAGCGTTCAAAAGCCATATTCTATCTGGGGTCTATGCCTGTGTATTTTTTTTGACTGCGCCCTCCACATGGACCATCGGCGACGCTTACCCATCGAACCCATATTAGGCTCAACTTCGCATGCAGTCAGCCTATCTCAGGTGAGAGGGGTATATATATATATATAGATATTTAATTATATGTATATATATATATGTATATTTACCTGATATTACATGATCATGCACGAAACACGATCTAGCGGCCATACGTGCCCCATCTATAGATCTTGCTCTGTGATGCCTGTGCTTCAATGTCAAGCCAAGCAACCCCCTCTGCTGGCATTCCGAGAGGGGAGCTACAACTGCAAGAACGTGGTTTGTATAGCCACCTTAGCCGAGTGCTCCAATGGATGCTGCAAGTGCCTGGCAATTTCAACGAGGTAAAACCTTCCAGTGCTGAGCACACCACTTCGCGTGAGCCCCTCCATCTCCACAAGTGCCTCAAGAATTTCCAAAATGTGGCGTGATTAGGAGAAGCTAGGATGTGGATAAATAGATTTTTTGCCAGGGCTTCCCACGGTTTGCCCTACAGCATATGAATAGACAAAAAAACAAATAAATGAATAAATGAATAGATAAATAAACAAACAAACACACACACACAGATATATACAATATATATATATATAAATAATCATAAAAATGTAAATAGATGTATTGATATTATATGTACTCTATGGACGTAGTACAGAAATATGCAGTCACTTGCAAACCCACAGGACGTCTGGCCTTCGGCAGCTTGAGAGCAGTCTGGGGGATGACCAAATGTTTTCGTCGCCGAACCTTGGCAGAGTTAGAGCTCTACAAAACTCCTCTTCTCTGCACCTTTTCCCCGTCCCCAGATCCTCCTTAGTAGCCGGCTGCTTCGTGACAGAGATCGTCCTTCACAAACAAAGCAAGGCAACTGCTCCGTGATGCTCCCTGGCCCCGCCTTTGGCCCCGCCTTCTCCTTGTTGATTATGGATTTCAAGGCCTTCGACACCACACAATTCGACCAGCAGTGTGCCTTCAAACTAGTCACAATAAATTAAACATCAAGGACCCAGCTGGATACGCGGAACGCCAATCATCGGTTTCAATCCACTGTTTCCAAACTCCATGCGCATCTCGCATGAACCTGCCATAAAATTGGATTTAGGGAGCCACACTTCGAAGGGAGCAAAAAAAGGCCAAACACTTCCCAAGGCGATTTTTTTTAAAACAAACATGAAAAGGGAAAGCGAACGGCTGCTCTAAAAGCAAAACAGGTTTGGCTGAATGGCGGGCAAGTGAAGCTTGCACAGAATCGGGCCAGCTGCACTCTCCGTCAACAATGACAGCATCTAAACGCCGCCTGCTGGAGCAATGTCACTCAAGACTCATAAAGAGCGAGTTCCCTCTGGCCCGAAGCCTTTGCCTTTTGATACTTGTTGAATGACGTCTTGGAAAGGCAAAGTGAGATTTCAGAGCCTCGGGTCGCCCTCTACGTCAGTTGATGAGCTACCTCAGTGGGGCTTCAAGAGTCAGGGCGCCATTTCCATCGTTGCAGGACTGGAAACCTTTGTTCTAAGCCGTTGACAGGGTATGCCGAACCTGGGCGCTGCGTCCACCTGGAACACATTGTGGGATTCGTGGGTCCCGCGAGTCTGGTCGCTTCCATGGGCTCCCCACTGCTATCGTCGATTTTCCAACCGAGGAAGGTCCAAGTATCCACAAAGCAATTGGCGCCACCTGGACTGTCCCAACTGCCGAATTCGCACCAGAAATCGTCCGAATGCGAACAAGGAAAACAGCTGTGGAGCCTGATCTCCTGTCGCAACAGTGAAGTTTGCAGCTGTCCTTAGGATCTAAAAACAACCCGCCACATGGCGTACTTTATAGACCAAAAACTGCTACGGACAGCTTTTCTTTTACTCCATTCATCTACATTCATCTCCATTCACTACATTTCAGGGTGCAGGTGAGCTGTTGGCAAAGCGCAATTTTGAAGCTTAAGCGTGAGTCGCATAATTTGCAGCATTCCCCAGCATGCAGCCCACCATGCAAGATACAGCAGGTGAAGAGCGCCATGGCAAGCAATGTGCAGCATGCCACAGCAAGACAGAGCAACTAAGAACCAGAAAGAGTTAAAATGATGTAAAAAGAGTGAGGTCCCAAAGGTATGGTTGCAAGCCCATTTCTCATGAGACCCCTTACGGAGGGTACTGTAGCTCTCGCAGCACTTCCACGAGCCTCCTTGACGCTTCACAATAATTGCTTACCCGAAACCAGTCGTCAAGCAAATGCATGATGCTTTGTGTCAATTGTACTCTGAGCATCCCGGGAGTTCATACAAGTGAACAGGGTCATCTGGCGAGGTCTTACTTCCGCACGGCTTGGGCGGATTTCCGTCTAGCACTCCCTGAAATTTGCGCTTCCAGACTTCTGATTTCGCCTTTTTGTTTCTCTGTGCTTCTCGCTTTGCTCTAACGACTCTAACCCAATTCGTCTCCACTCTTTGGACTTGAGTCCTTTTCAGCTTTCCTTGCGGGAGACCTGCGGGGGCCGAGGGCCTCTTCTGTACAGGTCTTTCCGTTGCAGTGGTTCCGTTGGGGCCTTTTTGCTTACGCAGGGGTGACGCCATGTTTTATCAACAAACAAACTTACGCCGACTTACGCGAACCGGCATTTCTTTACAAGCAGCTGTAGGACTCTGCTCTGATAAACGAGATTGAGGGAGGTAGCTCTACGACAGGTTCAGAGACTTGGGAGGACTTTCTACACCTTTGAAATGCGGAAAACGCCCCCTTTGACCCTTTGAGAACCTGAACAGCATCCCACAGCCACTTTGAAGGTTGAGATGCCCCGGGCCCTGTTCTAAGTTGTGAGCCATGCGATCTGACGTTCTTCAGAAGTCAGGGGCCGCGGCCTCGGAGCTTCAGTGAAAGAGGCATCCTGGATCTTCAAGGGATCCTTAAGGGGATCTAGGACACTATTAGGCCCATGGAAACCTGGCACGTGCAAGTCTGCAACGAAATATCTCTATAGATCTGCATGGGGAAGTGCAGGTACAGCAGGTAGAATATGCAAATGAATTGAGCCAAGAAATGCACACACACACACACACGTGCATAAGTAGATATACCATCAACTATTGTAGAAGTTCAGTTGCAGTACATGGTATTACTTAGTGATGCCAGGAGCACTTGAAGCAAGGGTTTGAACCAATGGTACCGCTTACTTTTTCCAGTGAGACTTGCGAACTTTTTTGTATATAGTAGGCTCTTTTGGCCCAGGGGTGGTGTTAGATTTGCATGGCCCGTCGATTGCAATGACTTTCAACCTCCAGCATGACTTGAGAACTAGAACTAACATACCTCATTGAGGAGCCATGCTTGCTCGGTAGAGGCGCAGTAGCCACCGATTCGGTACATCGTCATTTGAGGCGTGCATTTCAGCATTGCCTTTTAGGACGATGGTGAAACATCAGATCACATATGATCACGTACATGAACGTACAAGGTGTATGGTACAATGTCATCGCCATGATTTTGTCCACTAAACTTCAGGTCGGCCGGCCCAGTTGTTCTGACCCCAAGCAGCCTCGCAAAAGCCGAGAAGTGAGTGATTTCAGAATGGCTTAGCTTCCAATTGGCTGTGGCGGGTGTTTGGATCCATCTGGATCCATTTGGACCGTTTTGGACTGTCTCTTGATGTCCCCTGCCTGTGGCGCGCTTGAATTCAGCTGAGCAAGTTCTTGGAAGCGGGCGGCTTCCTGGGATGTGCACACACGCACGCTCATCTCAGGAGTACGAAAGGCTACTGATGGTCCCTGTTATCAGGTTTCAACAGTACTTCTTGCCGCTTCGGCTCATACTGCTGCAGCCACTGACGCAACTGCTGCAAGTAGTTGCCATCTCCAGCCTGAGGTGCTTGACCCTCGACAGGTTCGTAGGCGTAGTTGTAGCCAGAACATCCTGCATCAGAACCGTAGCCGCCATAGCCGCCATTGCCGCCGTAGCCAGAGTAATTAGACGTCCAGGGCCTCAGCCACAGCTTTGTGCTGCACTTCTGGTCTTTCTATGTCTTTCTGCTGACTGATGGCTTTGCTTTGTCTTACTTTCATCATCTTTCATCTAAGCAGCGTCTTACTTTGACCTCCAGCACCTAAGTTGCTGAATGAGCCTCAGTGCTAAAAGAGGGAGAAACATCTGAGAATCAAAAGCAGTGTATGCAATACAAATTCAAACCAAGTGCCAGTGGACACAAGTGGGGCCTGGTATCCTTGGGCTCACGCCTGCGAAAGATGGCGCGGAAGAGCCGTTGGTAGGTGTTCCAGAAAATGGAGCAACCAAAGGCTGCATTTCATCACCGGATCCAGTGTGCTCAGCGACATCGGCATCGGTCTTGACTGACCTCTTTGTTGCCTTTGAGTCCTTTCTTCTCTTCCTCGATCTCCACACCACACAAATTGCCACCACCAAGGCAACAATAACCAAACCTCCTATCACCCAGAACGTGGGGGGCACCGGACTTCCAATGCTCTCTTCAACGGCCATGGTATCGCCTGCTCTCCATCGCACAGTCCCTGCTGATGCATTGCTTGTTGCTGGCATCGCTCTGAAGCAGGTGTATCCATCCAGCGAAGCCACCCACTTGATTGGAACATTCCAAACCTCAAAGGCTAAGCACGGCCAAGCGGCGGAAACATGTGGATCATGGTGGGGAAAGCAGTGCAAACCTTGGAGAAAACTATGTCATTTGAGGCCGGCACTTCACAGTAATTGTTCTTTTCTGAATGCTCGATGCCAGTGCAGTCCTGGAGCACCAAAAGTCTCACAAGGTGACTCTGCCGGGCTACCCTCTGTAGTTTTCTTTTTTTATTTTTGCACTGCATTTTTTAAAACCCTGAACAGGTTTGTGGACGCTCTCTTCCTCTTGCAGCCATGTGTGTTGTACCCGGTCCTGCTTCCAACTGCAAATGTCGAGGCATTCTTTCAAGTCAGCCGTCCAGGTTGCATAGTAATTTCCTTTCTAAAAGACAAGCCACACGCCAGTGACCAGTGACTGCGAATCGGTCTAGATTGACTTTGCCAAAATCATCTTAAACAAAAACCACATGCCGTAATGCACGAAGCACAAGGACTCCAAGGACCTTGAAACCTATGATCTTCTTATGGTCTCCATGGGTTTCCTATGGTTTCCTATGGTTTCCTTATTCAAGTGGCAAAAGACCCGCACCAAATCCTTCAACACCATGTCCAAACATGCAGCCATCTGCCGAGGCACTGGAGAAAGGGTCAGGGTTGCCTAGCGCACGCGGTTTATATAACCAGCTTCACGGTCAACATGCGAAACAGTTGTCAATCAGAGCAATCCTCTGAAGGTCACGTTCAAATCATTCAAATCCTATACATTTTGAAAATTGCAGCGCATTCAATGAGATTCAATGAGATTCAATTAGATAATTAGGTTCAATGAGATTCAAGACAAGGCAAGTCACTTGCATCTTCGATAGTGTTCCCGCGGCAGGCTCGACCGCCTCTATGCATGCCAGGGAAATTGGACATGTGGAAACGCAGCAAGAAAGGCGCGCAAAGGACTTGAAACAAGTCTGCAGAAATAGGACAAGTGGATACCCTAGAATAAATATGAATCAACCCTTCACACGGTCCCACACTTCTAAGGAAAACGTATGAAACAACTCAAAACAATGCAATCTGCAACATACAAACCAAGTGGTCACAGGCTGCAAGCACTTGTCCAAGTCCATGTTTGACGTTCTGAATGCCCTCCCAGTGCCTTCTTGAGTTTCATCTCCCGGATTGAAGACAGGCCTTGGGTATCTTGGGTGGCTGTGCTAAGCTGTGCGGGCTGTGCTAAGTGCATTCCCAAAAAGCCAACGTCATCTGAACTGAAGGCATGTGGTAGATGTTGAAAGGCAAAAGCGATGAACCACGAGAGTTATGTAGAAAAAATTCTTCTCTCCACTCTTTTTACTCCAAGCTGCTCAAAATTCAAGTCTCTTCGTGGATAGCCACCGCCCCGCAGCTCTTCCTGGTAGTGATGCGCAAGCTCGCAATGAGAAGTCGCAAAGCTCCAATGCAGAGATTCTGAAACAAAATGGAATACTCCAAGACTTTCATCCATTTTTCCGGTTCATTCATCATTTGCATCTGTATTTGCATGTATTTGAATCTGTATTTACTTTAATTTTCATTGCGGTGTCTTAATGATCTCAATGCTTCACAGGGTCTGGCACGCTCTTCTGCCACAGCTTGGAGGCGGTCAATCCTAAGGCCAAACATGCCAACGCCATCCCCAAAGCTATGCCCCTCCATGAAGCATCAAGCAGCTGCCATCTCCCCAGGAAGAGTAATTCGCTTGATGGCAGCTCCTTCATGGGAAAAAACTTAACGGGACATGCATGTCTCATCATGTCTCATTCATCTGGGAACACATCAATGGCCTCTGTTCGTCTCCGCAGATGACGAAGTCAGTCTGCGCACTGAACAAGAACAATAACCATGGTGCGTTATAACAATATAGGAAACACCTGACAACCCCCCAGCCAAAGCCAAGACAAACATAGTCAAATGATGCCAAATCACAATTGCATACAATTGTACAGTATCTCCCCAAAAGATGCGAGTCTGGAGCGGTGATCAGGATCAACCCTTGCGCAAAGCTGCAGCAAAAATCACCCTTCCTTGTAAATGGAGACCCGGACTCGGGATGACCCAGGATAACCGGGGTAAGATTGTAGTGAACCAAACTCTGTTTTTCTAAAACTTCCTATGCAGTATGCCAGAAGGGTCCCAATTCAGCACTGGAAATGCCAAGAAAGCTGGTCGAGAAACCTGTTGTCGATGCATCATTGCCTTTGGAACCAGAAGGTTTGCTCAGGGAACTATTCCAACATGATTCAAAGCTTTGACATTTACAGGAATGGATGCATAAATGGGCGAATATGTCATTCTAACTAAATTCACTAAAGGCTGTAGGGTTGCACAGAACAGCATGGTGTGCCAAAGTCCAGCCTGAGCAGGTAGCGCTTGTAAAGCCTGGAGGAAGATTTCCCGGTAGGTAAGACCGCGGCGCGCAAACTGATTTAAAGGTAGAGTTGGCCTTGGCAATCAGGCATCCCATCAATCGAACCTGAGCATCAAAATGATTCAAACTGACCAGCAGGTAATGGGGTACTATGACTCAACATCAAAAAGGAGCAGTCAGAAGCGTCTCCGAAGACATTGAAATGGCAGTCTTGGAAGTCCTGCACTAAGCTCGTGGCAAGACATTCCTGCCCAGCACACCACACGCAGGGCTGCCCAAAAGACTTGCGGCCTTGACTCCTTAGCCATGGCAGTGGGCAAGCTGACGCAGCTGCACGGGCTCTGACCCTTCGCTTCACGGGGGCAAGCTGCACTTTCTTTACCTTTCTTCTTTTAGCTAACTGAAAGGCTGGAAGGAGGCTGAAAGGCAAGCTGCGTCATGGCTATTTCACTTCCATCACGGCTGCTCAAGCATGCCTCTTCTTTGGTGATGGATTCGCAGCCATCTCCTTGACACAGCGCGTGCACGAGTGCTTTCAACGAAACAAACTTGGCACTGCGAGTGCTTTTCAAACTGCTTTGCGGCACCTGAAATCCTCTACAATTGTTTTCTGCCAAGCTTCCCCACCAGTTTAGGCAAGCAGTGCCGGGAACCATCGAAAACGCGTCGCTCGTTGTAATCCCTGCTGTTGCCGATCCCTGGCAGCAAAACGGAATCATATCGTAGGACATGCCAAAATCCCTAAATAGCAAACTTGGCACAGAAAAAACACTGGCTGGGTCATGGCTACAACTCCCACATGGCCCAAGAATTGGAAAAAATGGCAAGAATCCCCTACCCCTGCTAAAATGCGAAGACTAGGAAGATTGTGGTAGTGATGCGCGATGCGATGATGAGAAGTTTCAAATGACCACAGGAGCACCGATAAAGATGATAAAGTGATAATCTGGGCTGTTTTCGGCTTCTCCAGATGGTGTATGAGGCACGACGGTGATCAAGCAGAAGCGGAACAAGATCGCGCAAACAGCGCATAGAAGATCATAGAAGTACGACATGAACGTCGTGCATGAACAAGAGCAGGGAGAAATAAAGCAATGAGAAGAATGAACAGTGACCGTGGCATAGTGACAAACATGAGAGGAAGAACATCTAAGAAGGAATTGAAGCAGGAAACTGCACCTGGTGAGAATATATAAATAATGAAGAGGGAGACAAGAGCGATATCAAAGGATCTTCAAATGGTTGCTATGGCCAACTTTGCAATCTTTGGTCGTCCCCATGCCTGCTTCGTCACATCCACCGCCACGTCTCCCGCTGCTGTGGCTGCTTCATCTGGGGTGGCACCCACCAGTTTTGCTGCCTCTTGAGCTGCAGAGGCAGCAGCGGCTTCGACTTGCGGCTGCGTCAGCCCTTGGTCTTGGGCGTTTTCAGCTGCTTCGGTCCCTGCTTTGTTGGCTGCGCTTTGAATGATTGCATCTGGCGAAGCTCCCGCAGCTGCAGCAGCATTGGCAGCAATCTCCCCCGTGGCCACAGCGGCAGCTGTCTGATTTGTTGCTATGCTCACGTTGGGCATTGCCTGGGGCGATGCTGCAAGCAAATACTGACACGCTTTGGAACTCCTTGCTTGCGGAAAAATAACATTGGCAGGGTCATGGGAACAGGATGAAACTGGGAACATTTGCTTAATTCAGAGTAGTTGGACTCCCAAAGACAGGGAGACAAATATCGAGATTTGGCACCAATCCCTTCGGAGAACTTGCACCTGGGGAAGCTAGCGATGACTGATGAAGGTAGGTTTCTACAGGTTCGTGAGATCAAAAGCATGGCCTTGGCACCATTTCAGCTTCTATGAAAGTGAAAGCTTCCGGGTTTAAAGGTAAGGCAACCCATCTCCAAAGCGATGCCCCTCAATTCCCTTTGCGCCATGCACATTGAGTGAGCGCTGCTGCACCAGCGAGCATAAATTAGGTAGAGTTGCTGCAGAGGCAGCACCCAGCAATAGCACCAGTATTCTTCTCCTCCACAACCTCCACATCTATGACCTACACAATGAGGGCTTGATGCGACTGGAAGACACTGTCAATGCTCGCAATGGCTGTCACGTACATTCCAGGAACTTCGAGCCTGCAAAACAATGCAAAACACTTGTCTTCTTCCAAGCGCTGCAACCCCTCACCACGTCAGATTCGCCTTGACAAACGCAATGCAGTTGGCTAAATTACGCAGCAAACAGTCCAAGCGCTGTTCATCATTTTTCATCTCTTTCCCCCCTCTGCACATTGCTAAGTAGGGATTGTTATGATTTTCGCCTACACAGTGGGTGGGCCACGTACAGTACATTAACAAGCGATGATCAATGATGATTTTTGGCAACTATCGCCTGGAAACACAAAAGGGCACGCTTCTGAACCGCATCTATGACCAATACAAGAATATAACATCCCAATAGAATCCGAAAGCAATTGAATTGGAATGACCACCAGGAACAACAAAAATCTGCAAGAGCCTGTGACCAGTGAAGTCTGGGCTCTTGTGATGGATATGATGCTGCCAGGTGGCAATATTGGCCCACATGCTCAAGACACTTGGCACGATCTGAGCCGAAATGTCATTCGTTAAAGGTTGCCTTCGTCAGTATCAACACAAAAGAATCTTCTTGAAATGCCGTGGTCACCTTATGGTCCTGAACAATTGCATCGTGCTCCAAATTGCACCTGGAGCCTCACCTTCACTCAAGGCATCTCAAGGCGTGACCATTTTCTGTGCGCTGATCAGTTGCAAACATTTCTCTTAAGTCTCTTTGAATGTTGAATTGCTCCTACTTTCCTGGACCCAGATCCTGCCAAGCCTTCGACAAGAGAATGCTGATGCGAACTGTTCAACAATTTTCTTCAAAGAAGTGAGGTGTGGATTCAGCAGAATGGGAAGGTTTGGCCAGATCTGATAGACAAATTGCCAGTGCTGTGCAACTCAAGCGGGCCAGCTGCCGCGCTTTCTACCAAGATCTGGGGACAAATTTGGAAAATCTGCTTAATCATTGATTTACTTCAGCCTAAGGATTGAAGTACTGCAGCTAGTCAAAGTTCAGCTTGATGATTGATTAATTTCAGCTACAAGGGTTAAAGTGCACTACCCAAACCCGTGTGAGCTCAAACTCGGATGTTGCAAACAAGCAAGAACACGCAAGAACCAGTCCATGCACGGCAATTGGCATCTGTCTCTGAGCACAACTTCTCTCCTCAAGCGCTGGCTGCCTCGGACACGAGCCAACATTTTGACAAAGGCTTAAGCCTGGGTTCCAAATTGGCTTCCAAATTGGATTGCAACATCTTCAAGCTGAGGTTTTGGAAGCTGCAGCTGTGTCCCAATCAAAGCCATGTCACTTCTGGGGTCTCCTCCGTTTCCTCTGCCTCTGAGTTTTCTTCCTCCGCCTCTGAGTTTTCTTCCTGCACAGGGGCTGCAAGCATAGGATTCCTCTCCTTGTGGGGTCTTGCATGGTGACGATCTGTTGTCTTACCTCAGTTCAGTCTCTGACAATGCGGGTCCTCTTTGGGTTCTGTAGCTTGGGCTTTCTCCGATGCAACGACCGCAACCTCAGCTGTACTGTTCATCGCTTAACAATGCTTAACAAACGATCGCGAATAGTTTCGAGATATGATCTAAATTGATCTAATATGATCTAATCATTTCAGGGCTGTTTGGGGTCATGCCTCGACAGGGAGAACGACTTTTCCGTCGCATTTGTAGCCCGACTTCCTTAGCTGGCTTGAAATCACACAAAGCTAAGACCATTGGCAAGACCTGTTTGTTGGGTATTTTCACCTAGCCTGACATCATCAGTCCAAACGGAAGAAAAGTAAGAACATCCACATCAGCCACAAGCATCCCAAAGGATGCAAAATGCTGCGAGAGAGAGGGAGCAAGGCGAACCATGCTATCACGCTCCCTGCAAGCAAGCTTCACAACCTCCAGGATTGTTCCTGCTTCTTGGCCGCCGGTGGCTTCTCGCTCTTCTACCTCCGGCAACTCTGCATTGTCAGAGATGCCATGAGAACGTCATGAGCTTGTTAGCAGGTACAGTGCCTTTTATAGCTAAGGTCTAGACCGCGACGTGATCAATGGTGTTAAACTTCTCTCCTGCTGTGGCAGTGGTCCTCATTCATCACTCGAATGGACCCTGCACCCCACACACACACACACACGCACTCTCTCTCTCTCTCTCTCTCTTCCGTTCTCTCTCCCTCTCCCTCTCTCTCGCTCCGTCGGACCGCAACGTGGGAGTTTTTTGGCACAGTCTCTGTGTGAGCTTGAGGCACTCCCAAACCCAAACAGGATCAAACAGGCACAAAAAGCCAACAAAAAGTGTCTTCTCCCCACATCGTGCAGCCAAGGCTCGCTTCGATGCCGTTCTTCGCCCACACATCGCCAACTTTTCTGAAAAGCAATGAATAAGAGTCGAAGATCGCCTGCCGTTGATGGAAACATGTGCTACCATCCGACCATCGTCACGTTTGGTCATGATAGTTCGCCAACGTGCCCAGGGATGCTTGCCCAATCAAGCCTAAGCTTATGTCCGACCCCTTTCAAATCATGTGAAACAAAGCTTGAGGCTTGCGGTAAGTACTTTGACCACACCCACACTGTAGATAGTAAGTGTGGACCGTCGTAATTTGATATAATTTGTAAACTGTCCCACTCAACTTTTGTGAGTGCTATGGGATCTTCGACGCGAACCTACTAACCTACGTACTTTCCACTCGCACGGCGCGCCGAAACCATCCGAAACCCACATATTTGGAGAATTGCGCCGACTGCACTCAATCGAACGGCCACCTTGTCCTTGGCATCCATACCTGGACGCGCAAAAGCTCAGGCGAAAATCTGTCAACAGTTCTGCCAAGCCTTCAGGTTCTGCGATGGCAGCTTCTATGTCCTCGTTGAATGGCAGGAGCTTTCTTAAGGCGTCCTGCACGGCACTACCCACCGGAGACAAGGTTTGATGACCGGAATTCAGAAACCTGAAAACAAGAACCAAAACAAGAACCAAAACGAACCAACATGTATGAACCAACATATGAACCAAAATGAACCAACATATGAACCAAGACGAACCAAGAATCCCATAGAACCCCCGATCTTGCCACTTTTACGCTTCCAGTCCAGCTTGCCAAGGTCTTTTGCGCGGCCCATGGCCTGCCAATGAAGATATGCAGCATGCAGTGGCTCTAGCTGAGCTGCTGGTCCGGCTTCATGCACTTCCAATGACTTCCAGGTTCTCAAGTCACTTGGCATGACAAAGGCCTCATCATGCTGTCTTCGGTAATTCTGCAAGTCTGCCTGGCCACTGCCGAAAGGGGCTAGGCAAGTCTGGAACTCAGAGTTCGGTTGCAATGCAAGGCCTGCATTCGTAAGAATCCATCCATTACTTTTGCAACTTCGTCTTTTGCCTGTCAAGTGATAGAATGACGGAGGATGTCCAGATCTCGGCAAGCTGCAGAAGTGGAAGGCCCCAATGGTGAAACTCAAAGAGGCTCAAGAGACTTCACATGCTTTCAGCATGAAATTTATGCCCTACATGTCCATTACATGTCCATACCTACCCTACATTGATCCTACTTTATCCACCTTGTCTTACGTCATCTTGTGCCTGATCTCTCTCCTCCACGAGCTTTGCTTCTGCAGCGGAGGGCTTTTGAGCGCCACATTTGTCACACTCTGTGGCAGCTGCAAAGTTCCTCGGCTGAGGAGTGGTGACTTTTGGCGCAACTCTCAAGCCGTTCTGTCTCAACTGTTGGAGCATCGGGCTGAGTACGGGGCACATGGCCGCAATCAAGGCACTTCCACTTGGAAGGCTTGTTCCTTAGACCCCTTGAAATGCAACCCGACACTATTGACAAATATGGGAGAATGCTGAACATGCCGAACATACACCATTCATCCATTCCCTCTTTTGAGCTTAAATCATGTTTTTGGTCCCCAGGATTCAATTAGAAAGATGCTCAATCTAGCAAAACTTGCTTCCAGGACTCCCTTCGCCTTCCTCATCGTCCTCGTCTTCTTCGCCATCCTCTTCGTCTCCTGCGGCCATTTCCTCATCATTGTCTTCGGTGTCCTGACCAGTAGACAGATGTAGACAGAAGAGCTGACACACAAGCTTGGAAGCTGTTTCCTAGTCTTATTCAATTCGCTTACGCTATCCTCACTTGTTCATTGCACGCGCTGGCATGTCTCAGATTCTTCATGATTCTCCTCCGTATCAGGCTTGGCATCTGCGCTTTCCGCTTTTGCCTCTGCCTCGCCCTCGGCTTGCAGTGCAATGATTTGATGTTTCCTTCCCAGCCGTGCGCGTGTTGCGATGCCGGTGAAGACCACAGCCACTGCGAGGGTCCCAAAAACGGCCTCCGGTTTGGAGGACGAGGCCTCTGCCCTGTGCATCCTGTGGCCTGTTTCAGCTCTCATGCTTGTGCTGCTTGTACGCAGGCGAGGCGGAGCGACAAAATCGCATGAGAGTCTGGACACCCAAATGCCAACTGCAACAGCCAGTGCTAGGACGACATGCTTGGATTTGGCCATGGCCACTGCAGTGCCTTAGTGCCCTAGCACCACGCACAAGAAAGCATAGGAGCCAGAACGGCTGCGACGATAGTCAAGTTCAAGAATATCAAGTGTGCTGACTACGGTGGCTGGATAAAACGATGCTAATCCATTCTACTAGCATCTGTGCCAGCAATGCTAACAGTGTTGATAGGCTACAAGCTGACAAGTGAGGCGGTGCGAGCTAAGTCTGATGATTAAATCTGTTTGCAAACAACAAATGTTCAGTAGTGCAATGAGGCTCTGGCACAAATTGTGGCTGGGAGGCATGAGAATCATCCGACCTTTGAAGAAACCACTGGAAAAAATCTTCCATGGTTTGAATGTGGCCGTGATAGGGCGCAGGCTGTACACTTCCCTCCTGGCAATATATGTGAAAGGTATGGAAGGCGTTGCTGTCGAAAACATGTCAAATGCCCAAGGCAATTGCAGGCCTGATCGAAAAAGGTCGATGTGAAAGAGGTCCCTGAATGCGGTCCCATTGTGGTGGGGCTTGGCCATGACTGGTGACAATCATTTTTCCTCTCCAGCCCTGCCCGGGCCACTGTAAGGCGTTGGCCAACCACAACGTTATCACTATCACCTTTGCTGACGCAGTGTGCGAACCCGTGGCATAGTTAGCTATTTCGTGAGGAAAACTTCTGACAACTAAAGTGATTGACTGAGGCCAGCACAATTTACAGGAACTTGTGTGGCAACACTGGCATTGCCAATTTGTGGCCACCTGGGCATCAGGACTCGCAACAGGCTGAACAGCTCTGAACAACCAAGCCATTCAATCACACACACACACAGCACGTATACATGCGCATATGTTACATACATTACATTACGTTACGTTACGTTGCGTTACGCGATATTACATCATATCACATCACATCACATCAGATCACACTGCATCGCATTGCATTGCATTCCATCTACATATGATTCTACATGTGCAAAGACATGTATACAAATAAGATAGCCCTATTTAGTGCTAGTTGCCTAATAATCTAATATACAGCAAACTGAAACGAGAACGTCTTGATGTCACATGGTTTCAACATCATTTCCATCGCTCAGGAGGTCGCTGCCATCGCCATGGGCAACAGCAAGCGCGAAGCATTAGCCTAGTGGACCTTCAGAACAGGCAGCGACAAGTGTACAACCACCAACGGCATGCGCAACAGCCCCGCCTTCAAGCAGAGTTCCTGGAAAACTGGGAAAACTGTTAGGATCTGTTAGGCTTTTGGAAAGAATACAATGGACGGTTGCAGGATTACAAGGACCCAACAGGTGATTGCACTCCACCGGTCCTCCACTGGCTCTAGGTGCGTTCATGGAAAACGCGCTTGCAATACCACCAGCAGGCCGTGACCAAGAGGCTCCATCTTGAGCAACAACATGCAGCGAAAAGTGAAAGCGATCGCTCAGAGCAAACCTAAGTTCTGCACTAGGTGCAAACTGCGATAAAGCAGCAAAACAGCATGCTACGCTGTCGCAAACATCCAGGAAGTCCACAACCAGTTGCATTTTTCGTGATTTCAGAACCTACACGCTCTTTGCATGTGATCATGTGGCTACACAGGCGCTTCCTGTGGTTGGTGCATTGGCAATACCAAACATCTGCAGACCTCATTGGGTCACGTTCGGGTGGGCTGAACGCATGGCCGAACCGATGGCTTGGTGTGAAACTCACCTGCGCATTGGAAGCCATCCACTGCGAGCCCCTGGCATTGACATTTGCCTGCCAGTCATGGGGCTCTTTTCAGACATTTCCACTTCATCATCTTCATCGCTATCATCTTCACTGTCAGAGTCGGAGCTGGCACCGTCCATCCCACTCCTTGCAATCACAGCGGGTCCAGGTTCTAAACAACAAAGATCAACAAAGCAAACAATTCCGGAGAGACACTCTATACATCAAGTGACTCAGGCAAAGGTTTAGGTGGTATTCTTCTATGTATCTGGTCGGTGGTTCAACATGGTTCGACAATATAAAGGGCTCCAAATGGTTAGAGCTTTGAGCGTGAATAACATCCATAACTCAAGGTGACCGTTTCTTTTGCAGATTCGGGTATTGGAGTTGAATTGGTGATCCGTTTCGCTGCTAGGGCCCAGGCAACAAGACAAACAACTTACTTTCCCCCTCACTACACTTCATATAGAGAAACTCCGAGCGCAGGGCTGATCCAAACGCTGGCGACGAGCCTTCAAAAGACTCGCACATCAATGCAACGCTGAGCAGGGTGTGTAACTACAAATTCCATCAAATTCCACAAATCAACAAGACCTAGGTATCTTTAAGTGACCTGACAGGTACGACATATGCACATCATTACACATCTCCGCATCAGTGGCCTCCTTGACTTTGATCCAAGCTGCCCAACCCACCAGAAATTTGTGAGTCAGAACAGCCTCAGTTTGAACTACTGCGTCACTGAGCATTTCTTGGCTTTTTGCGGCACTGAGGATTTGACACACAATGGAAACCTCAAAGCAGGCAGTGACAGCAATTTCTGACCTGGGAGAAACCTGTTTGAATCTGTTTGTGTTTGGGGTTCTGCTCTGGCTCACTCAAAACGTCTTTTGAGGTCCTTGCAGAATCAAACCTCGAAACTCAATCATCTGTAATTAGTCACGTGTCGATCATTCCAGATTCTAGATTCATTGTTGCGACCCCTAAGAGCCTGAGGTCCAATCCGGATAAAACTTGCAGAAGCCACATATATCCAACCTCAGCGTTTACTCATGGCACACCTCTCTCTATGATTTTCGATGAGCGGCACATGGTGCGACATCCTTTCCCTATGATACCTGTGATGCCTACGGATACCATGGGTCCCTGAGGTCGCCAACACCATTAATCACAACGTGGCAAATGCCCCTCCGCACCACCTGGGCGCAAGGTGGCCACATGTGGATGTTGAGACCAACAACGGCACAGCGACCTGTAGGTAGTAGGGGTAGATGTTGTCACCCTTCAGCAACTTTTTGGCCCTGGCTACGCATGGCTACGCGCTGAAACGACCAAAATCCACGGAAGGATTGGAGGATTGTGGAGGGACGCATGTTGTGGAAGGTTTGAGAGGAGAAAGCCCAAAATCATCCAAAATCTCAATTAGATGATATTCTATTGTATGATACGTAGAATTGACCTTTTGGAACTTGGGAATGCCATACAGCCCCCGAAACATTTCGCCTTTCCAGGATGCCACGTGCTTTGATGGCAATCTCATCGACGTCAAGTTTCCAGAAAGCTGGGCCTTGGAATCAGAACTGCATAGAACTGCTGGAAAGAGACCAACCATTACATACATGAGTATCACATGTGTATCATTGAAGATTTATTTCACCGAATTCGAAACTATTCAAAACTCAGAGTCTTTGGCACCCGGGCATGCTAAACCGAAACCTGCCAAACCTATCTTCGCCTGCAGCACACATTCATGGATTGTGATGGCCTGTGATGGCCTGGTCAAAAAGATGGAGAACACAGCTGCTACCCTTGCCCTGCAGGCCCTGCAGGCCTTGTCGTAGTAGTCTTGGATTTGGTTTATGTACTTTCTCGCCAGTGCATCGTACCTTGGATTGCTGCAATTTCAAAACTAAGCGGCAAGATGCGGCAAGCAAAAAGATAGAAACACATAGACGTGAAATGATGAAAATGCAGCACAAAGGACGCAAAAGTTGCATTGCAACTTACCATAGCTTGTGACACTGGTGCACTCCTGCTTTGCCACCTAGAGTGACATCGCGCGAATCAGGACTTTCCTGCCAGGCTGCTCCATGACCGGATTCTTGTCAGCACCACCTCAAAACAATTGAGCACAATTCACCATTAAGAGAACGACCAGCAAGTTCAACATAGTTCTAGCAACAACCATCGACAAAATGCCAAGCTGGGCTGCAAACGGATATAGTAGGTGGCGAGCTCTGGAATTACAGGATGGATGTCATACCTGTGTGACTTTGTGATTCAGGAGTTTCGGAAAAAACCCGTACTTGTTGATCCTTGGAAATCTCCGTCAACAGTTTTCGTGCTTAGCAATTCTTGGTCGACATATTTTGAGGTGATAGTGAAAAGTCTCGCAAATAACGCACATATCCAAAGGGTCATGTCACGTCGTTGAATTGACGTACGAGAGGACGTTGTTGTCACAATCTTCGCAGAACTTGCCTCTCGAGGAACACACTGGCTGACGTAATGCTCCAGAGGCTAGCTAGTGCTTTCCAAACTCTTACATTTAGGCCCTGGCTCAGGACTATCATGAGGATAGTCTCGAAAAAGATCAAGATCGCCACGACCAGAATCTGGGCGCTACTGAATTTGATGGTGGCAACTCGTTCTTGTCTCAGCATCCGTTCCTTGTCGCCCTGTTCGACTACCAACATCTCAGATTTCGACAATTAGGGACAGCAAAACGGCTGATAATTTCAAACCTGGGCAGAGAGGCCGCTATGAAAGCCACATCCAAAATCAAGTCAGGACCAGCCAAACAGCCATGATGCGCTACATGCACGAGGCACAAAATGCAGTAGGCTTCAGGATGCTTCAAGCATATCAGATCTGTGAATCTGACTCAGCTTGGCGGCAGATCTAAACCCCGTGCTGAGGACACGACCCCTATCCACACATCTTGTGAGGCTGCTGTTTCTACCTGAAATTATCTTCTAAATGCAGCAACTCCAGGCAGTATCAAGCAGTTTACATCGAAGCCGCCCAAATGCTGGTCAAGCAACAGCAAGTTGTCATGATGGCCTCAAGGACGATTGCAGCACCTCAAGTCAAGATATCAAAATTATGAGGGCATATCCAGTGACTCATTGCGTACTGATGCTACTTGAACAGTCGGTGTCACGGAACAAAGGCCGCAACATATGACAGCCCTTAGCAAGTCGTCAAAAGGTGACATGTGCAGCCGCAGCTAGGCACTGAATGTCTGAAGATGTCTGAAGGTCAGCTGCAACTAATGCCGTGGAAGTAGCATCAAAAGGAGCGGAGCCAAAGGGAGCCTCACACTGATCTTCCGCTGTCCTGGCAAAGCATTTCGCATGGCCCCATTTTTCCAAAATCTGCCTTCATGTCCCTCCTATTTTTCATCTCCCTCCTATTCGCATGGCTCGGTACACACACCCCACCTGAAGCAAATTCCCGAAACTTTTTTATTTGACCTGGGACTGGGACCACCTCAGTGCAAAGCGGGTCGCTTACCATGTCAACCTGATGAAACGACCTGATGTCACACCCGCTGTTCTGAGAACGTTGGCGGAATGGCTGTCTCAGATTGTCTCAGCATATCTCAGCCTCATTTCTTGTGATTCTTTGATCTGTGGTCCCGGCAATATCAACAATGCTGTAGACTTGTTCGACATACTCATCAATTGCGCCTCAGGGGTGGTCTCGGTCTCATATGGTCTCACCGAGCCCCGATGCACAGATCTCGGTTCGCGAATCCTGCGGCATCAGATGACATCAACATGGATTAGCCGGCTGAGGCTGCCACCAAGCGCATTCGTTTGGAAAGTGAAGAGGATTTGCTTCACAATCCTAAGTTCACCCTGCAATCCTGTGTCAAATGCGAATGCTGTGTGGGCTGCTGTAGGCTGCAAGATTTACGCGTGCCATTCAAAGAGTCAGCAACGCCAGGAACTTAGGAGGAAACTTGTCGTCGGTTTTGCAGGACACGAGGATCTACCAAAACAGTGACCATTGAAGCTTTGTAAATCTTCGTAATCTTGTCAGGTTGATACTCTCAGTAATGCTTGGACCAATGCGAGAAGACAAAGCCGCTGGCCTGCTGAAGGTTGTCATGCAGGTCCGAGATCTCAGTTGCACTGGCCATCGCACATTCCATGGACACCCCTCGTGGTTGCTGAGTCCAGAACACAATAGATCAAAGAAATATCAATAAAATTCAATGAGCCACGATGATTTGCAATGTCTCTATAGGGTGCATGAAAATAGTTGGTGCGAAGCCTAGCTACCCAGCGGTTTCGGCTTCAGAGTGTGCGCCGTAGCGGCAGCTGAGTTGTAAGCTGTGCGGTTAATCGTCAAACAAGCGTCGGCAATCTCAGCAGCGTTGGCCTGCCGAGTATCTAGAGTTTGCTACGAACTTAAGATCGCCACAACACAAACAAAACGATGCAAACAGTGGTAGCACCTCTGCCCTTGTCAAGGACTTCAGAATCAATCTCTCCTCAAAGTCATCAGCATGGCGCAAATTGCGTAGTGAGGCGGAAAAAAAAACAAATTGTGTAGTCAGGCTGCTGCAAAAAAACATATAAGTCTCAGCTGGCCACTGAGTGGAAGTAGTTCACCAAACGGAAGTAGATGCCCGCACTTGGTAGCGAGACTCTGTCACGCACAAAATGCTCACAAGTCTCAGATTGTCGCACAACGACACCCAGGTAAAATAGAAGCAACGTGCAGTAACTTCACGTGACAGAAGCGGTTCGCAATTACAATTCCACTTCAGGATACGCTTGAGGCGCAGGGGGTGGGTCAAAGAAAGATAGGGAGGAGGAATAATTGTTACACCATATGTAACATGCATACGTAGTAAGATGATGTGACAGGCAAGAGTCCAGCCCCCTTGTCCACTTTCAAAAATGAGTTGGCTATTCTACGTGGGCCCAAGCCCAAGAAGCGAGAAAAAGTGTTGCAACTGTGCGAAATTCATTCAGATGGAAATAAAATCACCCAACATAGGCTCAACATATCTGCAAATTGGGAACCAGTGAAGTGCAGGTGTACTACATCCCAGAATGATATTCGAAGGATACCCTGGGAAGAATCTAAGCCATCCCGGGACCGAGTTCAAACCGTTTGCCCGTGGCATGACCTAGCTGCCTTTCCAAAGCAAGTAACATCTAGCAAACACCGGCAGTAACCACTGGCTTTCGTGACTGCAAATCACACCTGCCCATTGGTCTGGCTAGAATGTGGCTTTCCTTTTGGTGTGCTTGGTGCATCTTGGTGCCAGTCTGGGATCATGCTTTGAAAGCCAAAATCCGAACATGGAGCCCCTTGCTTGTGACTTCGGAGCCATTCTTAGCCTTCATCATCCTTCATCCTGTCCTTTGCAGCCCCCGCCATATGTCCAACCACCGCAGCCAAACATGACTCATGCAAACGAATGAACATTGATGAACCCGTCCCATCCGTTTCCATTCCCCTTGTTGACAAACCTCACGGCAAAGCGGATGTGACACGTTGGCACAACCAAGTTCAGGGCAAGCACAGGACGAAAATCAGCATTGCCGTGCAAAACATTGGAAGGCACCTTGGTTAGCCAAGGAGGGCCATCACGGCCATCAGCATCCATAAGGAATAGCAGTCATGCGATGCTAATGCTATGCCATGCTATGTCGATCCTCGCTTCAGGGACTCTGTTTTGAGTTTGACACGCTGGCCGTTTCTTCCATGCTCGTCGTGCAAATTCCTCATCAGAGATCAGCTTGCGCCCAGTTTTACCTGGCTCAAATTGCCCACCAAATCAGAATGAAAGCAGGAAGAATTCGGAAGAATGGTAAGAAAGTGTAAGAATAACGCTTTGAAGGCTGAGGTACGCCACTACAATCGATCATGTGGCATTAAGCGTGCCTGATATGAAGCCTTCCGCCTGATCCTGAGAGGTCGCAAGTCTTTGCAGGTCACAAGGCCCGAGGGTTCAGGACAGCAGTTGCTAAATCCTGTCTCCACATGTTTCATCTTTCATCTGTCACCAAGGATGCTACGTGCTGAATGTCCGAGAAGTCAATGGTATAATGGTAGCCTCGGAAGTTCGACTTGTCTGCCGGTCTGATGTGACTAGTACTTCTCAGTGCGTAGCCACTCGCCCCACCACAACAAATGCATGCCTCGATCTCATCCGACACGTCAGTGCTTCACGAGGCGCCACTCGGGACCCCAACGCAGGTAGAGAAAGACACAACGATGCCAACGAGCAGAAACATCAAAGGGACCGGGATGATCCTCGAGCTTCGCATGGATGTGCTTACATGACCAATTCCAATGCTTTATGCAAGTCTCAAACTTTTACATTATCTAAGTTGAGCAATTATCATACATTGTCTATGTAGAATCCGCTATCTTCACCAATCCTAGGTGCCCAGCTCAAGGATGTGATCCACGTAGAATTCCATCAGCCTCGGTTTGCAAAGCCTTTGTGAGAACTGTCGAAGCACTACTTGATACTTGGCATCCAGCTCTTCATACGGAGGGAATGGATCCTTAGGCGCAACAACATGCCCAGTCACGCCATTCCCATGCCATTCCGATTGCTATTGCCTCTACGTATTTCTCTTCTGCCCTTCTGCTTCAGGTTGAGCTTACCGCCATGTTGCTCATAGAGCTGAAAATGACTAGCCATCGATTCGGGATAAATGGAGGCGGCTCCTCACAATCATCGAATGAAAAACAGCTTGGTTAGAAAAAACTTGTCACATCTGAGACTTCTGCAGCCAAGAAATGATTCTGAGCTGACGGGAGTACTTCGGCGGACCACTTTTTCGTCGTAGCGCTGTTCTAGTCATCTTAACTGCGCTGTGAAACTGGTTTGGGTACCCATCTGAGCGACTGGACCATCTACAGTATGCGGGTCTTCTCATGAGACCATGTTGCATCATCTGTTCAATTCTATTCAATTTTACTCTCCATTTAACTCGACTTTCTGTTCCTCCGGCTGTGGTGCCTGATCGGCAAGTGCCTCTTGTAGTATGTCCTTTGCTCGGTTCAAATCATTGGTGGTATCATCAGCTTCCGCTACCCAATATTCATAATCTTGTCCATGCTTGCTAAGCACAGCAGGCGTCTTGAACAGCTCTTGGATGTCATCCCAGGCCTTGCCGCTATCGATGCTGAACAAAAAGTCGGAACCTTTCCTGAGGCCAGCAGTTGCAGTCCCTGCACCGAAGCTCGTTGGCGCCAAGTGCAGGCTCGTGTTTCTGCTGTCCCTGCCCAAATGAAGGCAATCTCGCTGGAACCTGTATGTCTCCGCTGTGTGGTCAAAGCATTCAGACTGGCCAGGCAGAAATTTGCAGTTTATGCTGTCAGCATACCTAAAATCCATCGGCAAGCTTGAGAATGGCATAGGATCAAGATTTGGATATCTGGTGGCTACATGATGGGTCGAACTCGGGCCAGCAGCTGCACTTGCACATTTATCACAAGTATCTGCGGTGTGGGCCGCAGTTGAAACATATGATGCATATGCAGAAGCGACGGTCAAGGACAGTTGTTTCATGTTGTTTGCCCATCCCTTGTCACAGGGCGAATTCTGGTGTCTACATCTAGCAAAAAGAATCCACATGAAACCGATGCAATAACCTCAGCCCCGTGCAGCACCCTTCACGCAAATCTGACAAGGGAAGCAAAAGCTCAAGACACAGACACATCAAAACACACACTGTTTTGCAAATCTTCCAGCAATCAAGTTTGCTATTGTGGTCAAAGTGCTGCCTGCCTGCGGCTTGCAAACATCCCCATCTCAGTTCCCAAGGTTCACCAGAACAGCAACCTTCTCAAACATTTGTACGACTATGTCACTTGCGGCATGATGTCGGTGCTCGCACCTCTTTCACTGCGATCTGGGGCACCCACCCGCACAATATCCATCTTGGCACAAACATTTTCCCAAAAAACAGTCCGTAGGTCCTGCAGAGCGGTCACCAACTGTCATTGAACACAGCAACTCAGATGACAATTGTTTACTTTTGCTTCTTTGCTTCCTTTTGTTTCCTTTCCAAGCAATCCTTTCATGCACTTGTCATTGAAGTTTCGGTCCTTTCCAAGCACTACATTCACCCAAATTGCCGAAGATCCCTGCGGTGTAGCAGGTTCCCACCTGACCAGAGCTCTTGGCGATGAGCAAATTTTGTCGGGAACATATGCCGAAACTTTACCACATGATAGGCACACGCACAATATTATATCGTTTAACTTATTTTCAGATTCCAAAGAAGAACACCATATAAGTCTTTTTCTGCATTTTCATTGGTTCCCCACGATCTGGCGACAGGCGGCCACCGAACGAAATGCGTACTGATATTTACTGCGTGGCATGTATCGCCAAATGAACTGCATTGCGCAGCCAGCATCGATGTGGTCTCACTGTGTTCTATATCCCCTAGTCTGGATCTGATGCACTCATATCCAAAGACCATGTCTGTCCTACATGTGGCAAAAATCCATCAACTTTCAGTGTTTGCAAAATGCAATTGGGCCTTATTCCACCAGCACAGAAAATATACTTTGCTAACTCAGAAAGTCTCTGATCAAATTCTGACCGATGGTAAAAACGGGAAACCTATTGAAGCAGCAGTCCCTGAAGGAATGAAACCAGGATTTCAGATGTTTGAGAATCCACTTCTGACACCCGTGAAAGAAACAAGGCACTCGTAGCTGCAGTGCATGGAACAACTAAGCGCAATGTAAGCACTCTTTTGAGCATCTTTTCATATCTTTTCTGAAAACCAAAGCACTTCCCGCAAAAAGGCAACTTGGGTGCTTGCAGTCGGACACCAACAAATCCACATGAGGACGGTGAAAATCTAATAACGGGGGCAATGCGATGATTGTTTTGCAGCACTTCTACATCTATAACAACCCATCAAAGTTTTTACTTCATGAATCAAAATGAATCAAACACCTGGGTTATGCAGCTAATGATGTGATGATGTGATGTCTTTTGTTGTTGCTGCCCTTGCTGGCACGGCTGCTGCTGCTGCTATTGCAACAACGGTCAAGGTCTCATTGTTGCTGGCAAATTTATGCTCAGAAAGGATAGTACCGAAGATGCTGATTTCTTTGCGGTTTGGGCCAGCTGATTCCAAACATTTTAAATTTTACTACCTAAATTAAAGACAATTTACATCTGAGGGTTTCCAGAGATGCTCACAATCAAACAGGTGTGTTTCTCTGCCCGCTTCTTGTTCATCATGATGATGATGATGATGATGATGATGATGATGATGAGTGGTGTCGTTCCAGCAATTGTCGTGGTTGCTGTTTCTTACGTGTGTGTGTGTGTGAGTCCACTCCTGTTTCCAAGGATTTTTAGTCAAGAATTATGACTCATCAAATTTCAAGAACACACGATTCTCAGCAGGGGAACTGGGCACTCTGTGACTGACCCAGTTCAACGAAGCTAGGTCACAGAGTGGGATACAAGGGCTGATCACCCTTGCGTACCTGCAGAGTTTTCGTTCGGACAACTCCGTTGTATCTCATTTCCGAAGAGCTGTGCCACTGCTGGTTTCGCTTACTGTTAGTTATAGCTGTCTGCTTTGGCGACATACGGCCTTAATGAAATACTGTGAAGGGATCACAGATTTCAAGTCCAGATGGACAGTCAAAGGATATAATCCTTAACGACCCTGAAACGTTGATTCAATCAACATCTGAATAACGGTCTTTCAAGTGTGTATTCGGCAGCGTTTCCGTCATGGTCCTGTCGTGATCCGGGTTGATGCCTGGCGAATTGAACTACTCTGAATTGTGGTAGTAACAGCTGGTGGTTGACATGTGGGTCTATCCCCACCAGAATGCACCTGGGTCGTTGGACAGCTGGTGGTTCTGAGCCTTGCTCGCTGTTTATGTCAATCGCACCTGGGTTATCTACCTTGAATGCATGAGCAGTGTGACTATATGCCACTCTGGTTGGGCTCAAAAACCAGCATCACTCTGTCTAATCACAGAAGTGTAAAACACTTTCTAAGACAGTTTCATGCACCTCAAGAATCTGAACGATACATTTGAGAAACGCCATGTGAGTTACGGGTATTCACTCCCATGATTTTGAAATGATCCTTCTTGAAA
>VSDK01013955.1:135356-156813 GCA_009767595.1 Symbiodinium kawagutii
GCCAGTGGGTGGGCAGCAGGAATATGAGGCTCACATATCAGGGCCACCACGCCCCGTTTCACTGGCATTTAGGCCAACTCTTTCGTCAGTATCCAAAGGATCGCCAAACTTTAGGAACACACTGGAGCGGGATCCAGATGGGCCAAATCCATGCTCAATTTTTTGATTCTGAAGACATCCAGCAACACAGCCCGATATACAGGCTCACCCCGGGCATAGAGCTCCATCATTTAGACCTCGAACATGTTCCAGACGTAGTTCAGCCAGCTCCATCTTCGGCTAGACCGTTCCGAGCGACTCATTGAAGTCACTCATCATAAAGCAATGAACGGCAGATCCATGTACAATATCTCAGGTTTTTTGATTTCCACTTTTGCATTGCTTGACATAGCTCAGAGTAGAAAACAAGCTGCTGTTAGTCCGATTTTGCGACACACGGCCTTCGTGTGTGAGTCCACTCCTGTTTCCAAGGATTTTTAGTCAAGAATTATGACTCATCAAATTTCAAGAACACACGATTCTCAGCAGGGGAACTGGGCACTCTGTGACTGACCCAGTTCAACGAAGCTAGGTCACAGAGTGGGATACAAGGGCTGATCACCCTTGCGTACCTGCAGAGTTTTCGTTCGGACAACTCCGTTGTATCTCATTTCCGAAGAGCTGTGCCACTGCTGGTTTCGCTTACTGTTAGTTATAGCTGTCTGCTTTGGCGACATACGGCCTTAATGAAATACTGTGAAGGGATCACAGATTTCAAGTCCAGATGGACAGTCAAAGGATATAATCCTTAACGACCCTGAAACGTTGATTCAATCAACATCTGAATAACGGTCTTTCAAGTGTGTGTGTGTGTGTGTGTGTGCGCAGTGCTTTCTTGTCGTCACATGTCTCCGACATCGGAATGGGTCTCTGATGGTCTCTGAGTCTGCCGGGCACACTTCGTGAAGAATTGGTCATCGCTAGGTTGTCGCTCGGGTTATTGCTAAAATCGTTCGACAAGGAGGAAAATAGAGCTGGATACTCTCCCTCAGCAGATCTTATCAGCAGGACAGTTTGCTGCTGTCCCAACGCACTTCTTCCCATATGGCGAACTCACCATTGTCGCTGCACACCCGGAAATTGATCTTAAATTGGGATCCATCAATTTACATATGATCACAACGGATCACAACGGTTATGGCTATCTTGTGAGTCCTTTGGGTTTCGTGCAGCTTCCGCAATGTGGACCGTCGCTCCAATACATAATCAATTGACAATTTTGACGGAAGATCACAGGCAAGTTTATGAAAGGATTGGATATAAAAAGGCACTTGCAAGTAAACATGCAAATCTACAAGGAAAGCCCCCGCCGACTCTTAAACCAATGATGTTCTTTTGTGTGCGGATTTTACAGGCTTGCTTCCAGTGGTGCTGTGGTACTGTGAAAGGCCCACAGCAAGCATAGCAAAAAGCAAGGACAGCAAACTCAACAAAACGTAACACCTTTGTGGAAAAACCAGTACGGGGTGAAATAGTGAAAGCGCATGATGCTCCAAACTCCAGGCACTGAGGATGTGTCCAAGGACTTTAATTTCAAGATAATTTCGATACTTCCAGCACGTTGCCGACACTAAGGTACACTTCTATAACGGTAAGGATCCTTCATAGCACGAAAGTTCGACGCAAAAACTACCAAGTCCAGGATTGAGCCCCCAAAGTTAAGTGAACATGAACGTTGCAAGAGGTGGAAGGTGTTCTGACCCGGAACACAATGGTTCCGCAAATTACAGTAGCTGATGTGGTTCAAAATGTTCAAGAAGTTAAGGAACCTTGTCACAAGAATTCAGAAAATCATATATGCCGGATGATGTGAGATAAACTTGATGTCTTGCTTGCCCAACTTGAAGTATCAACGTGTTTGATTTTTTTTGTGAGAATTGCTATTTCATGCTTCAACATGTTTTGAGTCACCGCTCATTGCTGAAGTTGTGCCCAGGAGGATAAATTCCCTTGCTGCCCGCCACACCCTGCCCGTGGGAACACGGAAACTAAAGTTGTGATTGCATACTATGCGTTCTGTTTTTGCATCTGTCGGTGTAAGTCAAACAGCTTCTTGCACTCAAGTGCTCCAATTGAAATTAGTGAGTGCTGCGATGGAATCTGGACAAGGTGGCAGGCATGACTCGACAAAAATGGCTCTGATATGCTCTGATGGCATTCGGTCATGACAGCTGACTGGTACAAGTATCCCTGAAAGGCAGCCGCGAAAAAGACATTTGACATCACCACGGAAAATGTACGGGATCCAGGTTGCTGGTGGGTTGAGGCATGAAACATACGGCCGACTTAAGACGTGCTCTTTTGTCAGTGCGGGGGTTGTATATGGTTGTATTCATTGTATTCGATATCTATGTATGTCCGGTACATCATGCTATTTATCACTGTTATCTTGACTGACCGTCTGACCGTACTAGGCACCAGGTCATTAGGTTGGTAAACTCATTTTTTGGGGATATCAAGTATACTCAAGTCAGCCTATTTTCCCAAGCATTCAGCACCTGTTTTAGGAAGCGCCTCTTAACCCATTGCATTTGGCATTGTGCATGCTGGATTCACATCCAATGACTGCGATGTTGGGCAGTGTGCATGCTGGATTCACATCCAATGTCAATTTTGAATGTCTTTAGGAGAGCCACGGTTCCACTTCCACCACCCCCAGGTCAGCAATTGGAATCCACAAAATTGAGGACTATTAGAAAACTGGTATTGTAGTAAGTACGCAAAAGTGAACAATCGATATTGGCATCTCATGAACATGTGAAGTTTCAAAGGCCATACTGGTTTCGCATGGTTTTGCCAGTGCATGCATGTTATTCCTTCTCAGGCTTTGTTGGCAATTTGGTTACCAGCAACATCCAGCAACTTGTCGTTGCCGACAAGTGAAGTCTGCTGCAATGGAGATCTAGAATGGGTCATGAATGGAGGCAGTGGCATTCCAAAACAGTGAATCCGAGACTTGTGAGCAAATGCCAAGCATGATACAAGCATGCCATGTGTTGATGGAACTTTACGGAATTAATTTTTGAAGTGCCTGGGGACAATCCAGTTTTCACCAATTTTCAAAGTGCACCATGAATGTCCGGGCTGACACAAACAAACAAGTCTCCAGAATTGGTCGGAATTGCTTGATTTGTGATGAAATGCCACGCTTTTCAGCGCAACATGTCTCGCCAATGGGCCATCCAACATCAATATCCACATGTTTTGTCTGTATTACGGAGCTAAATGCCATGTGTTGCACGTGCGATTTTGGTACACGCACGCCGAGCAGAATGCGAGGTCTCTACAATTGTTCAGGGTTGCTTATTGGTTGATGTATTTGGGTTTGGTCATGTACCACGTTTGACGTGGTTGTTTCCAATAAATGTAGAGGCCCTTTGCATCCCTTTGCGCTGGATATTCAAGGGAATTGACAGTCTCTTACGACCTGGCCCAGGCACCTTGTTGGAAGCACCGTCAGAATTGTTGTTCTCTAATTGGATTTGATTTCAACACGGGGTGGAAACGGGTGGAGTATAATTAATGGAATATATACTTTTCTCCTTTCTGTCTGTATTAGTCTGTCTCTCTGTCTTTCTATCCTTTTCCTTCTTTTTGACTGTAGCCATGACATATTTGTTGGCATGGCGCTATCTGACTCGGGCGGACTTCCCTTTTCCGAGTAATAGTTTTGGTTCATTGTTGGTTGGGGTTTGCCCCTGAATTTTCTCAATAACTGCGGCCGGGATGAATCGCAGTGATTCAGGCGTTTGCTGAAACATCACTTTGCGAATGCCATTCCCAGTTCAAGGCCGTATTCAAGAGCGATGGTCTGATGCATTTTTGATCACAAGTCAAGGGACCCCCCCTGAGCGACCCCTCTCACGGTCCCCACGGCTGAAACCATTGGGATTGGAAGGGCAAGAACATGCCCACATAAGCCAAGTGAGCCGATGTTTATGTGTGCATTTTGCCCTGGAGTGATGCAACTTTACCGTATATTTGCTGTACATTGATCATGCAATGGCGGCCTCAAATTTGGCGCGCGTATTCGAGACAATGACTACGCGCGCTATGGATCGCTATGGATGGATTTTGTATACAATTCAAGTTGCAACTAATAGGAAGAAGAGAGTTGGTTGGGATCAGGTGATGGTGTGGCTAATTGATCGTTGATGATGGTGGTGATAGTGATGATGGTGGTAGTGGTGGTGGTGGTGGTGGTGGTGGTGGTGACGGTGACGATGAGGATGATGAGGATGATGATGATGATGATGATGATGATGATGATGATGGACGATGGACGATGGACGATGGACGATGACGACGACTACGACGACGACGACGACGATGACTACGACGATGACGACGACTATGACGACGATGACGACGACTATGATGATGACGATGGCGATGGCGATGGCGATGATGATGATGATGATGCTGATGCTGATGGTGATGGTGGGGATGATGATGATGATGATGCTGATGCTGATGGTGATGGTGGGGATGATGATGATGATGATGCTGATGCTGATGGTGATGGTGGGGATGATGATGATGATGATGCTGATGCTGATGGTGATGGTGGGGATGATGATGATGATGATGCTGATGCTGATGGTGATGGTGGGGATGATGATGATGATGATGCTGATGCTGATGGTGATGGTGGGGATGATGATGATGATGATGCTGATGCTGATGGTGATGGTGGGGATGATGATGATGATGATGCTGGTGATGATGATGATGGTGATGATGATGGTGGCGGTGATAAGGAGGATCGATGGTTGATTATGTTGTTGATGATGAGGATTGATGGTTGATTATGTTGTTGATGATGAGGATGACGATGGTGGTGATGATATGTGCTGATGACGGTGGTGCTGGTGGTGGTGGTGGTGGTGGTGGTGGTGGTGGAAGCATATTGGTGTTCAAATTCGCAAACTTCATCGCCAAAAAAATCGAACGTTGGAACATCGAATGGTTTCTTGGGCCTTGCTTCACAAAAGTTGTTGGCGGCAACTTTCTGGCACGTGGTACCCTATGATTTTGCTGATATGCTGGAACAATTGTTCCCAGGCAATTCTGATCTTCTTTCCCGTCCAGCCTGTTAAAGCCCGAGGTGCCGCCACAAAGCTGTTGCCGCTGTTGCCACGGCCAACTTTAGTCGTGTAATCCATCGTTCTTGTCCCAAAACTTTTGACTCAGCGGAAGGCCAGGTTTTGCAAATTTCATTGTTTCTTATTTTTTTTGGATTTTTGTTTTGTTGTTTCTTGTTGCTGTTTGAGTCATTGTTTTCAATGTCTTCGGGTTTTGGTTGAATTGTTCTAGCAAATTTTTGATATTTTCGTTTTTTTCCTCTGCTGCATGCACTGATCATGTCTTGGTTGGCAGCAAGACCAGGCCGCTGCTTGAATGAATCCGGCGCACTGGCTGCACATGTACTAGTAATTGCAAACCATCCTTTGGCCGCACCAACAATTGCTACCAGCCGCCCCAAGGAGCTGTGGAGAAACAACGCCCCCAATTTTAACGGTCCGCTATGGCCCACCCTCCCAGCATCCCCACGCCGGCCGCGTGACCAAACCTATTCTCCTGACCGCCCCACAAGTCAAAACTATAGGAAACCCCAATGTTTTGGGATGTTACGGGTCTGAAGACGTTACGCTTGGACTTTGTAATCTCTTGGCCACACAGCTTCTTTGCCAAACCCGCCTTCAAATCAAACACTACTCAAAGCAAATTGACACTGGCTAACAATGGAAAATGGCAATGTGGAAATTGCAAATTTCCTTTTTGCTGCCAAACAAAGATTTTTTGAACCCTTTTTTCCCAACAACACTGGATTGTGAGCATTCTTTGCTGGTCGCTCGGCGCTTGATTGTGAACATGGTTTGCGCGATTCTTCGAAAAGTCTGAAGCGTCCGAAAGTGACTGTAACTGATCTGATTGTGATTCTGGCAAAGCGCAGTGCCATACAACATTTCTTCAAAAATTGAGTGCGGGCAGCGGTCAATGCAACGGTCAGCGGATGTCTTAAAATCCAAGATAAAATGAATATCGGTGACATTGCCCAAGGTGACTGGCACCTGGATTTTCAACTTCGCTGGGTGCTGCGGGTTCCTGGGTTGTTACGGTTGTTCCATTCGCGCAAGTTTTGGCCGACGGGGCTTTGGATTTGGCATGTGTGAGGAACAACTTTTGCTTTGCAAAAATAGGGGTCTATGATGGTTTCCCCTGCGCATGGTTTGTGGTGAATCCATAAATTTTTTATCAATCTTGAGTTGACATTCCATGCGTGCAGCGCTCGATGTGCGCAAGTCAGCTGAAATCTATAAAATTTGAATGCTTGTGACACGAGCGACGACGACAAACGCCATCAATGCCAATTCACTTGATGGCAGGGCAAAGGGTTAAATGTCAAGTTCGCGCAGAACACTTGCGAACAGTCGCTCAGTCACAATACAACATAATACAACGTGGTGTCAGGGATTGGTTCAAAAATAAGACGGTGCCCATGGTGCGCCATGGTGGCCTACCGTGATCTACTTTTTGTTTTTTTTGAGTTTGGCCCCCGCGCCGTTCGGCAAACTCTTTCTAGACAAGCGCTGTTGAGTGAAAAACCATCCGGAAGAACATCATCAAAGTACCAAACCCAAGTTGGCATTTGATGCAGCATCCATCCAGGGACCCAAACATTTATAATAGAGGCAGAAAATTCCTTTTGGAACTCCGCATAGTTTTGGTCCTGCCTCGTCTTCTTGAGCCGGCAGGCGTCCACTCCAAAACGCATCGCGCCCAGCAATTTGGAGATGCAAACGCGATTTTGGATGCAAATTTCCAACATCGTCTTCAGCATGTGGTTGCCCAAGCTTCCAAACCAGCGAGCGCACAAACATACCAGCGTTTGGACATATATAATGTTATGCACGTCTTTTCAACCACAGCTACACACCACAGTACGAATAATTATCAAAATTCCAAAATGCAAATCGCAAACTGCTTACCAGAAAAAACGGCCGGTAGAAAAACATACAACCTATGAACATGTTGGTTTTTCAGGTATTCAATGTCAGCAGATCCCAACATCTTGATTAGCCAACAAAACAAACAACACCACTTAAAACAACAGTGACAAACAATGACAAACGATAGAACTCATAGTAGTCACTGAGAAAGTGAAGAGACAACAAATTAAACAATTACAGCTACCCACCATCAACATTGCAACAGGCCGCCAAATAGATAGTAGCGTGGAAACAACAAAACCAGCAACAACCATGAACCATGAGAAAACGGCAACCACACCAGCACCAACAATAAGAACAACCCACGAGCCATCAACAATCACAACGGCCCCGCAAAAAATGCAACAAAAAACGGCAACAGCAACAGCGACAGTTCAACAAGGTTTTTTCGTTCTTAGCGGTGCTTGCCGAAACGGGTTTTTACCCTTTTGCTTTTCAGCGTCGGCCATGGTATTCTCCAATTTTGCATCCAGTCACGGCATTTGAAGGCAACTATCCGTGTTGCCGAGCCGGGGCGGGGAACATGCAAACGCACTATGTTTTCCAAGGTCAGTTTACTTATAATAATGTTTCAAGTCGTTTTTTCCAACGTTTTTCTTGGCCAAGGCCGCCAAAACAGCCGACAACGTGCAGGAACAGTCCACAAGCTGCGCTGCATCCACCTAAAAATGCAATCCTCGCCGGCATCCAGGAATCGTTGGCACACCCGGCGAAAGCCTGTATGTTCTCACATAAACGCAAGAATTAACAACCGAAAAACTTGAATGCGTGCAAACGAATGAAGGCATGAAGGCATGAAGGCATGAAAAACTGAAAAATGAAGGAATGAAGGACTGAAGGACTGAGGGGCTGAAGGGCTGGAAAAATGCAGGGATGAAGGGATGAAGGAATGAAGAAATGAAGCAAGGAAGGAATGAATGATTGAATGAATAAACGAATCAACGAATGAACGAATGAATGAATGAATGAATGAATGAATGAATGAATGAATGAATGAATGACGGATTGGCCGGTCGACCAAATGACGGAATGACTTGAAGGACTGAAGGACGGAATGAATGAATCAGTGAATCAAAGTTCATCTGTAAATGCGGCACTTGGACCTTGACAAAACAATATAACAATAAACGCATACATAAAATCACACATACCAAAACATCCCTGAATACCGACGAGGGAAACCCGTTGAGCGGTGAAACAATATCTACATTCTTTACACATGGGGCCTTTTGAGTCACAGTGGTTCAGGAGCAGAACTTAATAGATGCTTCCAAAAGGTTATTCCAAACTTGAGGCCGGGGGGGAGAACGAAAACTAGCAGGCAAAAGGCATGTCAGAGAGCTCCGTTGATCTAAGATGATGTGCCCAATCGTTGCCGAGCTGGCAGGAAATATGAAACTGATTGATCAGGAACACAGTGGGTGTGAGTAATCGGCCAAATGTATTTATTGAATTGAAATCTGCTTTTTTGATATATAAAAGTGAATGTTAAATGCCGAACAAAACGAAATGCATTGTGAATTTGATATGTTTTGCGCTCTTGATTACCTGGGTTTGTGCTCTCGATATGTGGGCAGTAGTGTCAGTAGTGCTAATAATTAATAGTAGTCGCAGGAAATAGTACTAAGAGGAGAAGGAGAAGTGTGAAGACCCTTGTTCTACCAAATCCATATGAAAAGCGCCTTAACCGAACCAAATTAGGTTGAAACACTTTGAAGCACAACAGCTGCTGCGTTATTTTCAATGCTGTCACCTGCAATCGCAGCATTTTCTGATCAAAAAACATTACACTTTTGGACCGGTCATAAATAATGGTGGTAATACTATTGGTAGCAATAACAATATACAGTCATAGTACTGACTGTTGTTACATGGCTGCTTATTGTGCTCTTTTTTCATTCTAGGCAATCGCTGCTGGCACACCTCCAGCCAACTAGAACTATTAACATTGCCTTTTGTGGCATCTGCTCCCAGCTGACCCTGGCAGGATTTGAGCCCACGAGGGGGGGGTTCGCCATGAAATTTCATTGTTCAATTCCTTGCTAAAGCAAGAGCAACTCAGCTAGCTGACGCCAGCTTTCGTGACATGTCGTCGTGCTGCAACCACCGTCCAGTTCTCAAAACCTTTGCCGCTACAGGCTCCAGCTGGTTTGATGCACAACATGTTCAATGGACGTCCACGCGTCTTGCAGCCACCAGCCCGAGGGTGCCACCCTATCCCACAAATCAGCCCGCGATGACTTGCAGACTTGCTACCTGGTGCTACGTATTCAACATATTCTAAAAATTGTGTTGAAAGAGAACTTGCCCAATTTGTCACCGGTTGCGTCGCAAAAAGGTTGGACACGTTCATTCCATAAATGCAGGAAAACTTTTGCCACGGGCTGTCACGGGCTGTCCCAAAAAATGCCTGCAGCTGGCGGCCACCGGCCTAATTTCTCTTTCGACATCCAACCTTCAAACTTCAAAGGCCACGTTGTCGAATGAACCGATGGGCAGTTCCAAAACAAATCACGGAGGTAATCACCACTTGAAAATTGTGTAGCCGAAGGCTGACGGAGATCTTCTTGTCCTGCAACCTCCTTTGTTGACATGGTACGCGGATGTACGCGGTACATGCCTGTTGCAAAGGAACCAACCTGTAGATGCACGTGTTTTTCCTTTGGCAAAAAAAAGGCTTATCCCCAAATTTTGATATACATAGATCGATGCATGCCTGGTGAGAATGTGTTAAGCATATTGGAATTGCTTGTGCTTGTAAATTCAATTTTGCGCTACTTTGATCCTCGTCATCGCGCATATGTTGCGACTTCGTTCCTACAAACATGGGCGCGAAAAAAATAACCTGGCCACCAAGGGGGCGCAAATCGGTTAGTTTCCCAAGACCCAATTGGACATCAGAGTTCCATTGGCGCACGCGTTCCCAGCAACAGGATCTTGACATGGGGCGTGTTTCTTGCAGAATGATGTCCTTGGATTTTGTATTGCGCCGTGGTGAAAATACATTGTTGATTCAATATGGAACATTTTTGGTAGCGGTTTCGCCGGCCCATGTTTTGATCGTCCGTATATTTGGTTGGCATTGCGTTGAAGATTTTGTTGTGCTGCTATCTGTGCTTGTGGTTGTGCGTGAAGATGTGTTTTGTCGTGGCTCATGCGTGGCCATGTGTGAGAATAGAACGGAATTGAATTGAATTGATTTGCTTGTGGCCGGCAAAAGGCACAAAACCCATCCATGAGTTGGAACAAAAAGCAAGCATCTTTAGCCAAAATTTCCCACGTGCCAAGTTGGCGGAACCGGAAGTACTCAACAAAGTATCCAAAATGTAAAGTGTCAATTTTTCTTTTCCAATCGTGCCGTTGGTACCCAGCTTTTCGTACTCCATTTGGGTTCCAAGCCAGTATTCGTTTTACCCACCTGTTCACGGGCAAATTGGCAACATACATTGCTAACTTCCAATGTTGTGTCATGCATTGTTCCGACCAAGTTTTCAACCCGTGTTGCATTGCCAGCGTTGTCGCCCTGCCGTTCCAAACTGGCGGAATATGCAAAAACAAGTGCGCCTTCCTTGGGGAAATGCGCATTCCAGCCGTGTTCCGAAGGGAGGAAAAATGTTTAGCTGAAATTGTTTTGAAAAATGTTGCGAAATATATGTTTAAGAAAACATATTTTCAAAATGGCTGGGTGTTTTTTTTTTCCGATTTGGCGTTGGCGCTGCGCGAGCAGTCTGTCACTCGCCAATTCTTGAGGATAGATCGTTTCATGCCGCGGATTGTTCCCGTTTACTCCCGGGCAGCCACAAAGCGCAAACGCCGGTGGAGTTGCACATCAAGATGCGGCAAATTACCTCTGTGCGTCGCCGCAAGCGTTTTTCCAAACACAGCAGCCGGTGTGATATCCTTACCAACGTAGGAGCGGGTTGGACGTCAAAAATATAGTTTGGTTGTGGACCCGGTTCTGGCGTTCAGGCAACTGAAACGAAAGTTGGATCGGCGGTTTCAAATCTTACAGCGTTGTTTGCGAACCACCCATGTGTCATCGCTTGCTAACAAGCCTTTAAGAAAATACAACACATTTTAAATCACCAGCTAAATGTCCCCCTCAACCCAAGAGATTGAAATCGTAACGCTGCATTTTGAAGCTTGGCTCGGTGGTTGCTAAGGAATAAAAACAAAATTGCTAGAGTTAACATTTTCAAACCCCCTACTTCCCTACTTGGCAATCTCTCCGGCAGTTTGGAACGCAAATAGTGAAAATATTTGTATATAATGTATGTTTGACCTCCCCGCGGGGGTTGAAAAAAAACATGCCGGTAGGGATGTCAAGAAAATTGCACCAAACAAATGCCGCGCGTTCCCTTCACGGACAATAACAAAAACGTGTTCAAACGTGTTTGCGCAAAAAAACCTGGGAAGTTGCCAGGAAGTGATGGTGAGAGGCAAAGCGGTTCGGCAAAAACATAAGTTTGATTTTTTTTTTGGGCGGTGAGATGCAACACTTTTTGCCAAAGAGGCTTGCATACGAAAGGCCGCATCGAACCGTTGAAATTCAAAAGGGCGCCCTCGCCTTCATATGCGAAGCCACCGCCTGGCCGCCCGGGGTGCTGAAAATATTCTAGTGCGGGCGCCCGAACAATGATGTTGTCAAACCGACGCGCAGCAAAACATCAATGTCATTTTGATTGTGCAACTTTTCCGGGGCATATGCCCCTGGGAACAAACATTGAAGCATTGACTTTGAAAATGACCCTGGGGAATCTTTGGTTGCGTGAAGCAGCGGCGCACCGTTTCGTATTGTCAGTCCTGAAATTTTGGTCTGGGCGCATTTGGTCCCGCATTTGGCACGTTTTGACTCGACCACAAACACTACCAGGATGCCATGCGCAGCGCACGCCAAGCTATATCCCGAAAATACGCACGCTCAACTAATTACAGCATGATGTGCTTTTGTCAAATCATAACGTTCTTTTCGGCAGCTCCCAACTCAGCAGTGGGTAAGCCAATTTCATGTACAAGGCCCGTGTCGTGCCATCGCCTCCCGAACCGTTTCCACTATCAAAGCGAGCGCGTCGATCAATTGCTAAAGGAAAATAGTTCAGATTTTCTCCTCCTTTTCCAAACGTGATGAGAAAACAAACTCGGGAACTTTGAATAATAAACGGCCCAGGCCAAAGGAGGTCAATCTGATGTTGAAGATGTTCTGTTGTCGGCGCTGCTTACTGTTTTTGAGCACGATAACAAATGAAAAAAAACCAATTTGTGTCCTACTGTTTGTGTTAGCGCTGCCCACCATGTTTTGCAAGCGAACGTTGACATTTCACCGTGCCCCCTGCCACAACTTTGTTTGCAGGAAGGAATGAACGTTAGCGTCCTATCCAAGTCATTCCAAGCCCATCCTATCCCGACAGTGTGCCAACGCAATCTGCACACACAAGTGCGCAGTAACATCCCGACTCATCGTACCCCATCCCTCACGGAACATCAAGTTGCTGGGCAAACGCAATATGAACCGTAACATCACATACCTGATGCAAAACTTACCACACAACTCCGCTATAGAGGATGTTAACAAAAGCAACCCTTGCCACGTGCGGCTGTTGCGAGCGGACCACCTTCGTTTGCAATTTTGCATGGCCGTCCTGCGCAAGGTAATTTCATAGTGGATGGCCCAACATCTGGCCAGTTCGTTGCGATTCCAGGACCGTCTTGTAAAACGGTTGCGGTGTCATTTCATGGTGTCAGATTCCATTTTGGTTTTTGCTATCATTGGCCACTGTGAACCATGCCTTATTTTGTGGAACACGCGGGGGACGATTTCCTTTTAATTTAATTGTTGGCAGCTTGGATCGTGCATTGCCAACTTAGTTTATCCACGTTTGGCGAGTTTTGTTGTGGAAACCTTCTGGCAAATATCTACTGGGAAACCCACATACGTCCAGGCTAGAACTGGGAATCTGCATTTGTCAATTTCGCACCCAGCCACAAGCGTTCCTGGAACGCACTAGGGAACGGACATGAACGCATTGACCATGGCAGCTAGGCAAAGAGTTGCTACGATATCTTCGAGTCGTCCCAAAAACATACCTGCTTGCAAAATGCAGCGGCCATTGACTTGAATCATGCAGAGCTCTCCTTGTTCGAGAAAATTCGACAAATGTTTAATCGGAAGATTGCGTGGTACCACCAAACACGGTTTTTCTCTCACCGAACTCTGTGACTTGAACGGGCGGACAGCGCGAAGGTTTTTTCTGGAACCTGAAGACTGGCCGGCAAGGCCATCGAATATGATGTTTCAGAACCCCCCCTGATATTACAGGGGGACGTTGTGAATCCATTTTGTAACAAAAAAGAGGCTCTGCATGGCCAGAATCACTAGAGAATGTGTGACATGGCCAAGGGTACCCAGTCTAGAAAAAGAACTGCGTGGCCAAAAATAGATTTTAACATAGCCAACAACAGGCTGCTAGAAAATGAGTGCGTAGCCAACGAAGAAATTTTAATCGGAACTTACCATCTTCAAAAAATACCAAGTTCTATTTTCTTAAGAAAAGTGTACGAATCTCACAAAAAACACCGCAGCTAGCTGAATTTCAGGCATTTCTTTTTCTAGCACACGAAATTGCGGTCTCCAATCATCAGTCCAAAAAAAGGCTATCAAGACCCTCACGACTCCCAAGGCCATCAAAACCGCCAAGACTTTCAAGACTCCAAGACTTTATCAAGACCTTCATGACTCCAAGATTTTCAGAAGTTCAAAGCTCCAAAGCTTTAAATAGATCAAGACTTTCAAGACTCGAAAACTTTCAAAAGTTCAAGGGTCCAAGGCTCTACATAAATCAACACTTGCAAGACTCCAAGACTCCGGAGACTGTTGACAACCGAACAGTGTGCATGAAAGTACATTTTGTAGTGAAGTGAGGCAGCCTCATTTTGTAGCGCGCAATCATTGGATGGGAAGACCTTCCTTAAATTCAAATTGCTATACCCAGATATTTGGTCAACTTGAGCACGAAAGACACTAAATGAGACTAAATTGACTCATTGCACTAATCGCAACTAAATGTTAGTAACCGACATTAATTGGTACGAAATGACATTCATTGACACTAAATTGCACTACTTGCACAATATCACTAATCGACACTAATTGACACTAAATTGCACAAAGTGACAGTAATTGCCACTTAATATCACTAATCGACACTGAATGACACACTGACACAAAATGACACTGGATTGCAGTAAGTGCCACCAATTGTTACAAAGTGACACTAAATGACGCTAAATTGCCCTATGTAATTGCCACTAAACATGACTAATTGACACTAATTGTTACAAAGTGACACTAAATGACACCAGGTGACCCCTGACCCCAAGTGACACGAACATTGTGTTCCATGTTTGAGTGACAAGCGTCCTATTTTCATGTGATATCGGTGTGCGAAATGCGTTTTCTAGTGAAGTGAGGCGGCCTCATCATTTTGTAGCACGCATCAAGTGGATGGGCGGACCTTAGGTACACTCCAGTCGCTATAGCTGGAATGTTGTGCTTCATTTCATCCTGCGACAAGAACATGGAAGACACTAAATGACGTGAAAGACGTGAATTGGCACAAATTGAAGCTAATTGATCCTAATTGACAGTAGATTCACTAGTTGCACCACTTGCCACTAAATATCACCAATCGACACATATTGACACTAAATAAAATTAATTAATACATAAATTGACACTAAATTGAACTAATTGCCACCAAATATCACTGATCGACACTAATTGACACTAATTTGCACTACTTGCCCCTAAATATCACTAATGGACATCAAATGACACTAAATTACTCTCCTTGACAGGGATATTGCACGCCATGTTTAAGTGACGGGCGTTGAAATTTCATGCAATAACTGATTAAGACTCCAAGACTCCCGAGACTGTTGACGACCGAACAATTTCCATCGAAATGCATGTTGTAGCGAAGTGAGGCGGCCTCATCATCCTGTAGGGCTGCACGATTTGGATGGGCAAACTACACGAGGTGTTCTGAGCACCGTAAGGGAATAGAGATTCACAGACCGCCACGCACATCGCTTCCAAGAGGGATCATTACATAACATGACGCCGTGCCGCCGTACCGCTCTCCAGGATTCCATTTGCACGATTGCCCAGGGTTATGCCCTTCACTTCTGTAATAGCCTCTTGAATACATAAAGCTGTTCTTGTAATGAGTCAGGCTAGCCCCCAGATTGTAACTACCAGAAGAGGGTCTCAACCCCTCCGGTGAAATTCGAGCTGGGATCCAGCTATCATATCAAAATCCAACCCTTGTCACTCAAGCATGGTACATGATATGCGTGTCAATTAGGGTCTAACAATGTCATTTACAATTAGTGCTGATTCACCTTGTTTAGTTGCAATTGATGCAATTCAATGTCAACTACTGTCGGTTGGTGTTGATTAGTGATATTTAGTGGCACGTACTGCAATTGAGTGTCCTTTAGCGTCATTTAGTGTCACTTTGTAACAATTGGTGGCACTTACTGCAATCCAGTGTCATTTTGTGTCAGTGTGTCATTCAGTGTCGATTAGTGATATTAAGTGGCAATTACTGTCACTTTGTGCAATTTAGTGTCATTTAGTGTCGATTAGTGATATTTTGCAAGTAGTGCAATTTAGTGTCAATGAATGTCATTTCGTACCAATTAATGTCGGTTACTAACATTTAGTTGCAGTTAGTGCAATGAACCAATTTAGTCTCAGTTAGTGTGAATTCAGTTAGTGCAATGAGCCTGTGTTGGACCGTTGCCAGCCAGAAGAACAACATGGTTTGCGATCCAAATACCGGTTGGAGGAACACTTGGTGACAGCGAATGTCGTTATTGACAAACTGTTGGAGGTGAATGTGCCCGTATGGATTGTGAGTTTGGATTTGTCGAAAGCTTTCGGCCGAGTACATGGGGACAGTTTGTGGATGTCTTTGCTTGATCACGGTGTATCCAAACATATGGTATGGACATTGCAGTGCTATGCAGTGCTTGTATTGGAATCAACAAGGGCAAGTGCGGGGATCATACGAGAACAGCAGGCCTTTCGATATCAATGCTGGGGTTCGACAAGGATGTGTCTTGAGCCCCAAATTTCTTACCGCCATCTTGCAATGGGGCATGCGAAAATGGAGGTTTCGGGTCGAACAATCCAATGTTGGTCTTGATCTCAACGATGGTTTCCCAAACCTTTTGGATTTGAGATTTGCTGATGATATTTTGCTTTTTGCTCGCAGCAGACAAGGGGCGCTATTCCTCTTGGAAACTCTCATGGAAAAATTGAGTAATACGGGATTGCGGGTAAATGCAAGCAAAACGATTGTACTTACCAATGAGGCTCAAGCGTCTTCCAGCCTGGTCACTTCTACCGGTGAAGTTCTGCAAGTGAAAACTGGCGGCGCTGGGCATAAATGGTTGGGATGTATTTTGGATGTTGGTCCAAGTGGGCGATCGACTTTGGATGCAAATCATCATTCGCAGGCTGCTTGCAGAGCTTTCTTCGCACACCAACAAATTTTATGCGACCACAATATTTGTTTGCGAGGCCGCTTGCGTTACTTTGACGCGGTCATCTCTTCTGTCGCCACCTTTGCTGCTGGCCATCGTGCAGTATACAAGCAAGACCTCCTGAATATGGACATTGTTTTTCGGAAGCTGCTTCGGAAGATGATTCGGCCTCCGGCCTTTGTGAATTGGAATGGCCCTTGGCATGAAACGTTGCATCATTGGAATTTTAAAGTTTGCACCGCTGTGGCCCAGCACCATATAAAGACGTGGTCGGTTCAACGCATGGAACAACATTGGACATTGGGTACCTACATAGCAAATCTGTCGCCAGAGAGATGGGTGCAAAGAGTGTTAGCATGGACACCTTCTGGGCGCCGATCGGTTGGTTTCCCAAGACAAAACTGGACATCGAAATTTGCAGCCTTCACACGCTTCCAGCGACTGGACGGATGGTTTGATTTTGCTCGACATCCTGACGTTTGGTGTTCCTTTCAAGATGAGTTTGTCCGATTTTGCAATGAACCGAAGTAAGTGTACATTATTTACCATTTTGTTTTAAAGGTTTCACCAGCCACCTGCGCCCAAAGAGGCTGCCTCCGGGCATGCAGGATCAACTCAACTCAACTCTTAGTGTCTTGCATACTCAAGTTGACCAAATATCTAGGTATAGCGGTATAGCTGTTTGAATTTAAGGAAGGTCTGCCCATCCAATGATTGCGCGCTACAAAATGATGAGGCCGCCTCACTTCACAACAAAGTGACTTTTGCACACAGCCATTGCAGAAACGTTCCAATACACCTCACTTAAATTTGGTGTAAAATAGTCATTAGATCAGGGACTTGCCTCTATCTCTGTGAGGGGGGTCCGTATATGGGAGGAGTTGATGTTGTAGAAAATGGTTTCGTAAGAGCTGATGTTGTAGTTGATGTTGTAGTTGATGTTGTCAAGTTTGGCTTTGTAGGAGGTGACATTGTAGTTGATGTTGTAAAATGTGATTTCGTAGGAGTTGATGTTGTGGTTGATGTTGTCGATTTTGGTTTTGGAAGTTTCCATGTTGTAGTTCAGGTTGCGCATTCTGGATTTAGAAACTGGCATGTTGTACAGCAGGTGACGTCGGTGACGTTGTGAATTCTGGGTTTTGGAATTGCCATGTTGTAGTTGCAGTTGATGTTGAAAATTTGTTCGGGGCCTGTTCACATTGCATTTGATGTTATAAATTGTGATTTTGGAAATGTTCATGTTGTAGATGCTGTTGCAAATGGTGGCTTTAGCCAAAGTCCTGTCCTTCTTGAATCTGTAAACTGTGGTTTTGGGAAATATATTCAGCTATTGATGTTGTGAAAATGAATGTGCCCAGCGATGTTTATTAACATGTTCATACTGTAGTTGATTTGTAGTTGGAAACTTTAACGTTGTAGCTCATGCTTTACTCAGTGGTGGGAAAATTTGATAACCTGTTGGTATTGCAACTTGTAAGTTTGGGCATGTTTCGGCTGCCAGGGTCGTTCATATCAATCAAAAAAACAATATTGTGAAATAAATTTTGTTTTCAGGTTGTGGATGGCCTAAAACTAGCAATTCTAACATTTTCAAATTGTTGTGGTTCATGAGGTGAAACGGATTGTGTTGGGACAATGCGTTTTGTACGAGAACGCGCGTACCTGGAGGACTGCGGAGAAATACAGTACAAGTCGACTGTGAAATTGAATGGGGAACTGGGTGTGACAAAGGGAACGGAATGTGGAATGCGCACGATGCGTCACGGAAGGTTGTCATCATGTCAAGATAAAATTTGAAACACGTAGGGATAGTTCCAAATAGGTGGGGTAAAATATGCCGGATACGCTGTGCTATTTTGGGGGGGTTGCTGGAATGGTACTGGACGGAATGAAGGAATGGGATCACTGAAAAAGTTAAAATAAAAAATCATTAAATTTCCATAAACAAAATGAAGGCACGGGATCGGCGAGAAAAGTGTAAGGTTAGCAGTTGTTTCCTCAACAACCCTGAAGGACTGGGATTGGAAAGGAAAATTAATGACAATCACGTCCTTGTAAGGAACGCGAAGGAATGGGGAACAAAATCCGTGAGGAAAATGAAAAAACACCAAAGGAAACGAAGCACACAGGAGCACGCGAGAGCGCGCAGGAACGTGCAAGAGCGTAAAGCGCGCCCAAGCGGGGAGGAATGCGCAGGAACGTTGAGCAGCGCGCGGCAGCTCACAAGAACGCGCAGTAATGCGCAAAGGAACGCACAAAATGTGCGGCAGGATCCGAACTGGCAGGACCGCGGAAGAACGAGCAGGAACACGGGTAGGGAACATTAACAAAAATTAGCGAAAATTAACGAAAATTAATGACAATTAATGAAAATTAGCGAAAACTAACGAAAATTAGTGAAAACTAACGTTCATGCCTGACACGGACGGCTCTTTGTACCTTGACTTGCCTCTATCTTTCGGGGGTCTGTTCATACAGGTGTGTCACGAAAGGAATGGGAAGGAGCGGGAACGATAAGCAAGGACCGGGAAGGATCTCAGGAGAAGAACTGGCCTCTTATCCTTTGTTGTCCTGAAATTTCCGCAGCTTCCAACAGAAGCTTGGTTTTTGTGATGGTGTTCGATCATGTTCGATCACTTCCCCGATAATTTCTGCAAATTTTCCATCACCTCAAAATCCCCAAGTACTCAGCAACGCTTTTCTGGAGGCAAAACCTGAGAAAACAAGGGTGGAAGCATGAAATACCCTCCAATATCACAAATGGAAACATATATATATTTGTGGAAATTTGCGCAAGTTGAGTGCCACTAGTGACTTGAAAATGATTTATCCTTGTTGATGGAGATAAGGAGTTCTGTTTGCGCCACCATGCTACCGCTCGGGATAATTTAAGGCAATCAGTCCGCGAAGGCCATTCGGAAATAGAGTGGCCTCTCTTTAGGGTGCTGTTTGTGCTGGATCAATGTTCGGGACAGTTCCAAATACTTCGTTCGGGAAGGCCTGCAAGATATGGACTGGCCTCTATTTTTACGGTTTTGTGCATACTGGTATTGCAGGATAAGGTTCAGGATAGAATTCAACAAAAATACCGGGGTAGTTCGGGAAGGTCCTTCAAAATCCTTCGTATTCCCTGGCACCTTTATTGCTTAGGCGGCTGTTGATACCGGTATGGTTCCGATAGTTCGGACAGGCCTTCAACCACTGTAGCAGTGCTACCTGCTGCTCCTACCACTTTTACGACCACGGGCAAAAGCCATAAGCAAAAAAATACTGCAGCCGGTAAAGCAATACTACAACTTCAATGGCCATGGGCGCAACCACAACTGTGACTACTAAAACAACAAGCGCAACAGGACAAACAACAACAGCAAGAACAACAACAAAACAGCAGCAGCAACAACAACAATAACAAACAAAACCGCAAGCGCCAATCATTTCACGGCCACCCGCAAAGGTGTTGTACAGTTGCATTTCAATAGCGCGGGGATGCATTATGGTTCTTAACAAATAAGAGGTTGCTGAATTCTAAGCAGTGTAGGTGGGTAAACCGCAAAACGCATAGGTGAATGCAAGTTAACTATTGTAAAGTCATTGCTGCAAGTAAGCACATACAACATCATGTCTAATGTTCCAACAACACACCATAACAAATTCAAAACAACTAGTGCCAACTACTGCAGTAGTGACTGCTGGTAACTGGCAGTGACTAACACATGTGTTTAGAAAATGCGTGAAAATGCAACGTCACGAACACCAACAACTACAGCCTAAGATTTGATATGTTTTTGTCTGAAGCGAGTACTTCCAACTTTACAACGTCAACTACAACATGAAGTTTGACGTGATTTCAGACATGTCCAACTTCACGACCTCAACTACAACAACGAAAATTAACGATCATGACTTCCTCACAGAAAAGACCAATTATAGAGGCAAGTCCCTGGTTTAAAATAGTCATGTGAATTACTGTCGTATAATGTCATTTAGTGTCAATCAGTGTCAATTCGTGTCATTGGTGATGGAGCCAGCAACCAGGACGAAGTGCGTCAGATGTTGGTTTCTCTCTCTTTCCATTTGTCTAGCACCCTTTGTCTCCCAATGTGTTTCCACCCCTTGTGTTCCCAATGTATCCCATATTATGAACATTTCAAAACTCCAAGGCTCTGATGTGAGAGAAAATGCTCAACCCAGAAAAAGGTTCGGGAACTCAACAGATCGAGAGCTAAAGCATTCAGCTCAACGCAAGTCCTCTCACTGTTGGATTCTCGGCCAGCTATGCTAGGGGGGCCCATCTTGAAAGATATTCCTCCCCCGCTCAGAGCCTTTACAGCAAATCTATTCATTTCCAATACTGCTATTCCAAATGCCCTGAACATCCCTCAGCCACGGCCCAAGCAGGCTCCGACACGGCTTGTTGACCACTCCTTCTGACAGGTCAGAAAATCATATGTATGTAACATCATGATGATTGCATGGTCGCTATAAAACGCTCTGGCTATTTTTTTGTGGGCTCCAATGGTTCCAGGCAATTCCGATGACAAGGCTCTACAAAAAGACCCTCCTGAAAATGCATTACTGGAAAATGCTTGCATGGGGGGTGAGTTGAAAGCCACCAATTTCCTCTAGAAAAAAACCCGTGGTTTGTTGCACCGAACCCAAGAAGGCTAATAACATGCTTTGCAGAGGGTGAGTACTAGAGAATGAGGTGCGTACCACCATTTCTGTGCAAAGAAAAGGCTGCTTCTGTGGGCCATATGGCCCACCATTTTCTAAGGGAAATATCAACGGGGATGTTTCAGACAGAATGCCTCGGACACGTTCAGCGGCAGGAAAGGAGGCCCACAACCCCCTTCTCA
>VSDK01013955.1:156823-176621 GCA_009767595.1 Symbiodinium kawagutii
CGCCAGGAATGCAGCCACACACCCCATTTCCAAACGTGGTGTAAATATAACCCAGCTGGAAAAACAGTCGTCCAAAAATGATCAAAAATGAAACTACAACATTTCGCCTAAATACCAACGATTGACCGGACGGAATGCTGAAGCAAGTTCACTGCAAACATGAATTGCGGGAAAATCACATTTCCGCTGAGGGCAACTGGTTTGAATCCGCGTCAATTTTGTTCGCACTTGGTGAGATTATGGGTAGTGTGCCTGTGGGTGTGGGTGTGGGGTATGGGTGGGTGTTGGTCTGGGTGTGGGTGTGGGTCTGGGTGTGGGTCAGGGTGTCTGGTTCAGCACGAATTGGGTATTGAGGCTGGGTTTGGCGTGGAGCGTCACGTCTCGTGGAATTGCGGAAACAAACAATTTGCACATGCTTTTGTGCGCGTGGATTCAAATAACCACGGTTGCAATGATTAAGAAATAGTACATGCTTTGGTATCTTTGATGCAATTGCTTTGGGCTGACCGCACTGATTTTTTAGGAAACGGTCCGAACATGTCCGAACAACTTGCAGAAGTGGAAAAAAACGATGCTCTATGAATCGGCAAAAATGTTGAGTTCCGCCAAGTCTATGTACTACGCATGCCTATAGGAATGGACTCGAAACAATCCTTACTATTGGCGAGGTTTTGTTGTGTCGTGACACTTGCATGGCAGGAAAGCTGTCTGCATACGCCGCGAAGTCATGCGAAGTCAACGTGCCCCAAGTTTCTGCGTGGCCGACTGCAAAGGCAAGGCTTGATTTCGAAAGAAAACTTTCTGCCAAAAAGAAGACTTTCTGATACTTTCTGGGTGGACACATTGGGGTTTCCTTCACACACGCAACGGCAATGCCATTCTTGATTTCGTCAAACTTTCAGCGGCATCCAAGAAAACATGAGCAGGGCCAGTGGGGCAGGTTTGTCATCAACAAAGGCATGCCTCAAATGTATCCAAGTCTTGGAGTCCGTCAAAGCGGATGCAGGTGAATGCGTCGTTCGATGATGTTCGCTTGTAATTTGCTTTCCGGGCAAGGCTTTCGCAGCCACGACGTCAAAAACGGAAAACTACAATGTCCATCTTGGCATTGCCCATCAACTAGACTCAAGACTAGACTCAACGAGTCTCTTTAATTGCGGAAATTGAGCTAGATGTGTTGCAGCACGGTGAAGAAAATGAGGTTGCTCAGGTTGCTCATTAATTCATCCTATTTTAAGCACCAAAAACCATGATCTGAACATATCTGAACAGTATTTTCTTTTTTTTACACACATTTTAAACAATTGATTCTAAAGGAGCATGATATGATGTGATCTTGGTACATAATGCCCCGTGGATATGGACATAATGTACAGTGAGTGGCATGAAAATTGCATGTCATCCAACGTGGAATGTACACGGAGTACGACATCTTGATACATCACGCATTAGACTCCTTAGACTTGAAGAGCGGACACAACTTTCAAACTGTACACCATGGCGGTGCTCGGGTCAAACCATGAACGGTACTTTAAACACATCAAATGACTATAAGCCCTTGTTTAAGGCATTGAATCCTTTCGCCAGCACGAGGGGCATTATAAGTTGGACTTTCTTTGCCAGTAAGATACTGCAGGGATTGTCGCACTTTGTGCAAGAGTCGTGGAGAATACTCCATTTGCCAACATATCTGGAGCTGCAAAGTGAACATTGCCTGCAGGTGATTGTGAGACTATGATAAAGTACTTATGGACGTAGCATCTTTTGGCCTACAAAAATCCAATCGACAAAGAACTACCTAGTAGTGTGGATTGTTGCCAGGGTCCTCAACATTTCACAGACGTTTTGTCCGCGGTCTGGCTTTTTCTCTGAGATGCGAAGTTTGGAAAGTCGGGGGACGGTTCCACCATGTTCCACCAACTTGCTTTCAGCTTGAACTATCTTGAATCATCTTGATCCTTTCAGCTGCAAGAGCTGAAACGCCGCTTTCGCTTTCGAGTCTTTCAAGCGTCAAGCCGTCAAGCCATCCATTACTCAGGGAAAGCGAGCCACGTGTCGGGTCATTTTGGAACTAATTGTCGGATATCATCAATTCCAAATTATGAAAGGAAAAAATGCATTGAATTTCTTCCTCCTTAAAGTGTTTCCAAAGTGGAACGTTTTCGATACAAAGCAAACATAGCATCCTGGGCAAAGCCTTGTCATTGAAGGTGTAGCAGTTTTATCCAATTTCCTTCTGCTTCCTGCCGCAGGAGGCAAATATCAGATTTCAAATTACATCACCTCCCCCTACGCGATGGTATTGTTGCCGCATGCTGCCGCCAAATCTTGCAATGCGTTTTTGTAGTCTTCCTACATCTTTCTGAAAGTGTCTGAGGGAGGCTCTGGGATTGTCTCTTCGATTTGACCCCTGGACCTTCAGCGTGATAGCTATGCGGCTGATGCTGACATATGCTTGTGGATTGCTATTCCAGAAACCGCAACAAATGCGAAACCACCGATCCACACGATCAAACCACATTGAACATATTAACTTATGTATAATATATGGTGTGTGGTCAAAATGTTGGTTCCAGAAATGACGTTAAAAAACTCATTTAGTTGGGGGCCCGCTGCTTGCTTGGCGTAATTGTTTGCGGGGATCCTGCTCAATTGTGACAAAAACTATGAAGATTTGGTGCAATACACACTACCGCGGGACTTTTGCACTCAAGTTGGTCGCGCGTCTGAGGAGGTGTCGCTGTCTTTGGATGACGAGCCGTTAAAAACTGAATTCCTGAATGCAACACGCTGTAACATGGATGGTTATCCGGGGAGATGTCTTCTGAACACTGAGAGAACGTAACTTTTGCTGATGCCGTGCTAGCGCCACGCTAGCTGGAAAATTAGATAGGTAGATTGATCGATTAATGTTTGAAATACTTTCCCAGTGGATCAGTCTGCTAGCGCAGTGCTAGAGCTGCACTTGCGCCTAGCTGGTGTTTTGCTGCATTTAGCTGGGGGCCGCTACTTAATGAAGTTCTTAAGCACGCAACAACATTGCTATTGACGTCGTTTTACATATATTCCTTGACCAGGACTTTTGACCGCATGCCATAATACTTATATTTGCAGCACCATGCAGCACCCAAAATGGTCTATTGATACACGAGGGAGGGTACGATGATGTTTGAGTGTAAATAAATATCACAAAACAAGCGTCCAAGGGCACCAACCACCACCAGTGTTTTCTCCGAATCTGACATGACACGATATGAATTTCGGAGCATGAGGCTTATGACTAACTTATGACATCTTTCTGCAATATGAAGATGCATGCAAAGATTTTATGATTGGACGGTCAATCAAGCACAATTACCCTGCTTGCACAGCCCCTCGCCATCCCTCGCCTGCTTTTTCGTGCAGGGAACGCAATGTGGCATGCAGGATGGCCTGGAAGAACTTGATTGTTTTAGGGCGACGCAAATGATCTACGCCCTAGCAAGTCCTGGACAACATCAGGCCACCTTCACTAATTTTCATGTATCTTCTCAAACGTGGCAGGAAAACCACTCGCATATCAGTTCGTCTGGTGTTGGAGAGGTCGTGACGCTCCCAGTAGCATGGGAAACCTGCACGAATAACTGCATGGTGATGCATTGATTGGTGCAATTGTGCACTTGGCAAAGATTCCAACATCGATCCTCAATAGCTCAATGCAAATCTTGGGGCAAGGACAAGCAGCGCCACCAGTGCTGCAAACCAAACCATCGCTCTGAAAAGAAAGCATACAAACAGTGCAGGTCCTTGATAAGCCTCTTGCTGCAAAACATGGTCTTACAAAAAACAATGGCCACAAAATCAACCGGACTCACCTTGCCTCTCAAAACTTGCCACTAACAGATTCTCATGGACTACTTGTCGCACTTGTTGTGGACCTAGGGACCTGTGTTTTGTTTGTCAGCTGCAGGCTGCATGGATGGGTCAAACCAGGCTGCGTCGATTGACCAAGTACCAATGCAACTCCCATGATCTTGACACGTTTTCAGAAGATAGAGGCACGGACAAAATCCAACACATAACTTTGCTTTTGTTCAGCTCCATGTTTGGATCCTTTTGTGAAACCTCTGTACTACACCAGATTCAGTTTGGAGCCTTAAATTACACAAAATTTTAAACCACGATGCATGCTTGCACACAAATATTGTGACGCAAGGACATGCAAAAATTGAAGATCAATGGAACGCCAAATCAGTCGCTTGAATCAACACGTCACATGCACCCGTGGGCTGGCAAAAAGCAGCTGTCTGCATGCAGAGGGTCGTCCGGCCTTGATTTGCATGGAGAACAATATTCATTTAGACAGTGAAGGCAAACTAGTCCAAATCTCAACGATATCCGCTGCATCAATTAACATAGTCAATGCGATAACTGGAACAACCTTTTGGTAGCAGCGGTTCTATAACACAAGCGGTTGATGCAACTCAATATTTTTCACGAGTGGATTTTGTGCCCTCAAAGCAAGCATCATTCGCTGTTCTTGCCAATCACCACTGATGTTAAAGTGGGTTGAGACTTGCACAGAACTGTTCAGCAAAAGGTACAGTTTGCATAGTTTGTATCCTGAAGTGTTTCAGTTAAGCAATTGACAGCATCAAGAAATATTAAGAAGGCGTTCTGGGAGCTCTGCAGCAATGTGCTGAGCTGAAAATGGAGGCCATCCTTCGAAGGATGATCTAGGCCAACTTTGCCACGGCTGAAGCTACTGTACAGCGCAGTTTGCCTTCGTGTAGTACTTCTGATGATAATCCTGACACAACGTCTGCTTTTGAAGCGGCAAACACCCTTGCACTATTTGCACAAATGAGTCGCAAAGGGTACGACAGTGGTTGGGGATCCTAAATAAATAAATACATATATATGTATATATATATATATATATGCGTTTCGTTTTCGTGTGTGTGCGCGTGTGTGCCAGAACATAATCGGGCTTCTGTGGGATGCTCTTTGCTGTAAGCTCCTCGGCATCATGCCATGGTTTGGCCTGCAAACAATACGGTCGTCGGACAGGTGGCACAGTTGGGGTTCAAATCAAGCAACACCTTCCAAACGGATTCCAATGTCAATTGTTGGCGTTTCATGATGTTTCATGTGGAGTGCTTGATGATGCTATGATGCTGGACGTGCTCTTAACATTTTTTCTTTTGCCTCATCAACGTCCACAACATGGTCCACGCCATAGTCCTGCAGAAAGAGACAAATCTCATACGGATCTCAGTACGGATCTGAAGATCTGCGTGCCATTGTCCTGAAGCCTTGATTCAGCCATCTTTTTTTGTTCGTCGTTGTGGTACCAAACTGCCGACTTGTACCTTCGGTTGAAAAGGTTCACTGAGATTCACACCTTAGATTCACTTGTCTTACAGTGTTGTTTGTACTGCAGGTTGTACTCACGTTGATGTTGGTTGGCCCTGAGCATGCAGCTGAGCTTTTGAGCGCATGGGCTGATGGCCTTGATGCAGGGTTCGTGACAAATTCTTGAGTGCAAGCATCCCAAGACTCAAAGCTTCACAAAGTTTCACAAAGTTTCACAAAGCTTCAAGCTTCACAGTTCCAAGTTCAAAATCTTAAGTTTTATTTTCCAATTTGTTCCAATTTGTTCCAAGTCTGAGCTTCCAGACCCTTCATAAATTGGTCAAGCAACATGTCATAGCTGACCTGGCAGATCAAGGACTCAAACAAAGAAAACATCCAGAGTTTTCTCCACCTCCTCTGGATCATACTCGATCTGGATGGCCTGTCACAAGTGTCCAAGAAGCGTCTTGAATACACAGATTCTAGTGCATGACTGCATTAAATCGCATGACATTATTTCACATTACATTACGTGATTTCACTTTATCTTACATTACACGTATGATGTCACCTGATACTACACTATACTACTCGAGTACTGGGTTTTGGTGCTTCCAAAGGTCAACCTCTTTGAACGTGCCATATGTGCCGTAGCGTGGTTGATGAGTCGTCCCGAGCACCCTGCGACTGGCCTCACTGTGGCCGTCTCCACCACAAACAGTTTCGTAGGAAGGCCTTGGATTTCCGCCACCAGTGTATCCAACAGTCCTTAGCGGCTTAGCGCACGAAGTGAGTCTTTCTTGTGGCCACCTGCTGAGAAAATCGAGAAAAGCTGAGAGCTCTGAAAGTCTCTGAAACTAAGGATTCAGAAGCCGCTGAGATCGTGGCGTTTTCAGCACACCAGGAACTTTGTCAAATTGGGCCTGTCAAGGACAACAGTGGAACAGGTGCAATAAGCTCTGCAAACTCCGTCAAACTCCTACAGACCTGAATTGTTACACAAGCTCCAAAGATCTCCAAAGCCTGTGGGCCCCAGAATCAGCCCATAGCAAAAGTAGCTACCTTTGCCGGGAAAAAGTCCAAGCACAACCCCTGTTGGAGAAATTGGACAATTGGTATCCACATTGCACGTCCAGCCTCAGTTTTTTTTGTCGGTGCTGCAGAATTCGCCTGTGCAAAACGTCGCACAAATGCGAACAAAAAACATGTGAATGCACTGAACGCATTGCATTTGCTTTAGCCCCGACTCACACGAAGTATCTTTAGCACAGCCAAGGGCTTTAGCCGCCCCGTTGTAAGCGCAAGGCATTCTGCGTAGTCTGCACCTTCCAACTTCAAGGATAAGCTGATTCTCTCAGTTCAAAGTCATTCAAAGCAATTGTAACTGCCTATAGACCTACCCATCTGATGTGGGCTTTTAATGCATTGTGTATCACTGTGTCATCTAAGCACAGCATGCGCTTCCTGCATACAAGCAACCGAAACGGACAACTGCTTTGACGATTTAATCTTTATCTAAGACAACACCCATAGTTTGTGTAGATATTGGCTAGCTAGACTCCAACATGGAATTTAATAGATAGAAACATGGACAAACAAATAGAAACAGAACGATAGATAGATAGATAGATAGATAGATAGATAGATAGATAGACAGACAAACAAACAAACAAACAAACAAACAAACAAACAAACAAATAGAACAGGAGACATCATATGATGCGTGTACATTGCTATTCCGAAGAATACACACACATAGACAGTATGTCTATATATATATATATAGTTATATACACATTGTTCATGATTGTTCTACATCATCGAATATCCAAAGACATGTTCAAAGGAGAAACATGTCAGTCAAAACACAATTTTGGCGGTGTTTATGTGTGGTTTGTTCTGGCGCGCACCAAATTCTGTGGACAACACGGTCTGAGAGTTGCTCACAGTGAATCTTTGGCAAACTTTCGTGAAACTTTGGCAACAAGCGACAAACATATTCTGCAAAATCTGACAAATCACACATATATAGGTACGGGTCCACACCAACCCAAATTGTTGGAATTGAAACATATTCCCGCCAATACGTGCCTATGCTCAGTTTCATTGAGTGAACCAATGGAAATCTAATGAATCTGATGAAATCCCCTTCATTTTTGCTCAATCAATTGCCTTGACCATCTTTCACGGACCCTAAAGAGAAACACATTCGTGAGACTTTGCTTCGTGAGATGAACAGTGGTGTTGGTTACCCCTGGGAAGGACTGTCGGAGAAGTACTTATACAAGTTTGCTCTGTGCAAAACATGGCAACTCGCCCTACGTAGGAGTGCCCCTTCCAAATCTGCAACTGGCACTGCCCTGGTCTTCTTGAATTTGCTCAGATTTTGTACTGTTCAATGCCTCCTGCTCACCAGCTCTTCTTGCAGCATAGCCTCAGTGACACTCTGCTTTTAGGCAAAAGTCCATCAAGAATTTTTCTAAACATTGATGACTCAATCTCAGGATTACTCAGCTGCATAAGATCCAAACATCAGGTAAAAAAACATGAACAATTCACTCTTGGGCCTTTGCCCCTGGACGCGCCAGCACCGGCCGGCTGAACAAATACACCGCTGACAAGTTCAGCCCCTGATTGCCTGTCATCGGCCATCCCAATGGTCACTGATAGCCAGCTGCTTGAAGTGAGCTCTGTCAGACTGAGATGGTTCAACCGTTGGTCAACATGTTCATTTACTCATCTTACTCATTAAAGAAGTCAACATGTTCAACCAACAACCCGAAATAGATTTAATCACACGACAAGAATTTATATCTTAAACAATAATAACAAGAATCTATTCTAATAATGTATACTAATGTATACTAGTAGAGATGATTTCTACCTTTAGGCAGCCACAGTCCCCAGCAACCCACAGCTGCTGCGCCTGAGAGTCACGGCTCCGGTGACTGCCACAGCTGCAGCAAGTGGACGTCCCCAAGATTTGGGTCGACGCGTCCTGTGACTTCTCCAACACATGCGACTCCCATTGGCATCATTGGATATTATCATGTCCATACTCAGTTTAAGATGTTTGAGAATTTGAGAATGTGCGAGATCAATTCTGAGACGCAAACATCTTTGCCATCGCCAAATTGCAGCTTTTGAACTCGTGGCTTGGCTTTGGAAAAGGCGGCGCGAAACAACAGTACTTGGCAAAAGATGTGGACGGAAAATCCAAGTTGTGTGCAATTTCGGCTCGTTTTGAGTACCAAATGAGAATTTGTATGTCCTGTGAAGCCAAGTTTTTTTTCTGAAAAGTTGAAGGATTCGGCCAAGGCTTCCAACAGCCCATCTTGTACCTAGCATCCCTTTGGATGCATCGGCCTTGCATTGCGCTTGAATCTACAAACAGGAAGGCAGTTCTTGCCATGACACTCAGCGAACTTTGCGAAGTATCCGCAAGAAGGCCAACTCTAAGAACTTAAGTTGCAAACATCATGACAAAGTTGCAAATTATATCTTTTCGTTCTACAGTTGGACATGACTTACACTCCATGAGAAATGGCCGAAGTTGGCTTGAAGCTGCCCCGCTGGACAACTTCAGCGAAGTGCGTACAGTGCGGCTTGTTGCCAGCAACAGGGCAATGGCAAAAACACATTGGACAAACCACTGGTGCCAGCAGATCTTCGAAATTTGGGTTCCCCAAACCAATCTGCTAATGATCATGTTTCGGGGTGGTTTGCAGGTAACCCCCACTGTGGGGTAAGAAACATCCAACCTACTGATCGCATTCGTTTCTGCCATTGACTGAGTGAAACCAGACTTCCAGGGCTTGAAACATCCACACGTTCAACCCTTTCTTGGGGCTACCGTACCTAGACCTTGGAGGGTCTGCGCAAAGGCTTATTGGTTCCTCCTCTTGAGTTTGCAGCTCTGGAAGCCATTGCAAAATCATCGATCCTGACAGTGAACGCCTGAGGTACAGGGTGGGCTAATTCATCACCCGAGGTCCTTTTCGACCATCTCTGTGCTTGGCCTGGGGATGCTGCGGAGGCACGGCAGTGTCTAGTGATGATTGTATTCCTTTGTTCTCTCACAATACAGCGAAAACATGACGCCACACAAACAGGATTAGTCCTAATATAATTTCATTCTGACCTGTCGTTCAAATCAAAGAAACAACATGAAACAACAGTTGACCTCTGCACGGCAAGCCGGCCTCTGTGTACTTTACTGGCTTCCCACTGGCATGCCGATGTTGACGCGCAGAGTTCCTATCTCGTCAATCACGCCCTTGTACTCGTCTTTTACGCCCTCGTACCTTCAGTGTGCGACAGCAGAAAAGGACATTTTCCGACTTCAAAAATGCATTGACCTTGCTGTCACTTCGGACATGAATGATATGAATGGGCGTTCTTGCCAGTCCACTTGCAAGGCCAACAAACGCAGCGTAAGAAAGAGCTGTTTCTCCCATGCAATAAAGCTTCCAAAACGATAGAAATGATCATTGAAATGATCCCAAATCGTTACTGTACATAATCTAAGCTGATGAAAGCTGATGCGTATGGCCAAAATATAAGTATTGAGGTCGCAAATGACCGTTGTGGATCCTGAATTGTTGAGGGATGTTGAAGGTTACACAGTTCCCTAAGGCTATCTCGAAATCAAACCTAATCTACCAAGGTCTAAGATGCCACAAATATTCGGTGTTTCAAGAGCATTACACATATAGCACGAAAGTGGAGGCCATTGACAACCGCAATCAAGGGGTAGACATGGGCAGACTGTTTACAGAAAAGAGGCTTGTAAACACTCAACCATGTGGTGCATCGATGCACACATACTGCAAAAAGATGCAAAAAGAACAATATCATGAAATCACCGCGGGTCTTGTACGAATCACTGGACTCAATAAATTCAATAAATATTTTGGTGCGCTCTGCGAACATCTCAAAATGAACACCATGCAGATCCATGCAGCATAGTGCAACTGAGAAATCTATCCAAGTCTGGTTGAAGGTGATAGTTTGATTACTCTTTATGAAGGTCAATGATGCTACATCTCCGCTGTTGTCGACGACGGCAGCTGCCCCAAGGCTCACATGGACTTGCCACTCTCTTGAAGAGATAGCTGCAAATCACCCTGGGCTGCTGTGGGCTGCTGAGGCAACAGTCACAACATAGACACATTCGACCCCACATTCATGTGTCTACATATGTCTACATTCTACATTGTATGTACATGTCTACATTGTATGTACAAAATACACCATTTTATTTACGCAACGACAACAAATACGCTACAGTATGCCCATGTATGCCGTATACAGCGTTGTACAGCATAGCATGACCTACAGGCAATCAACTGTGAGTTTTGGCAAGTGAAATGTCGGGCCTCTTCGTTCTCCAGCAAGTCGTGGCCAAACACCTGACGTCGGCACAAAACTGTTTGGTCAAGCACCTCTCCAAACTAGGCCGATTACAGCCGTATCAAAAAAAATCACACTTCGAACATGCAATTTGGGTCAAAGTCCAGCAAGGTCTCCTATATTGACCAACAGTTCCAAAGGTTATTCACAAATCCTCGGCTTCAAGTTCATTCTGAAACAAGGACATGCAAGGTGGATTGTTATCTTGGGTACTATATCAGGCTCTGTCAGCACAGACCGAGCGATTCTGAAGTCGGACAATCCAATCACATGTTCAAAATTAATATAGATGAATGATGACGAATGATGACGAATGGAGTCAATGGGCTCCCCTTCTGGGGGCTCTCAACCTGACTGTCTGTTTCCAAACAAACTGATCTCTTGCGAGTTGTGTGATCCGCAGAGGCAGAGTCGAGTCAGGTTGCAGTTGCCTGCCTGTACCTCCTCTTGTGCACGACTTTCTCGGAAGAGGCTGAAATCCATTTGACTCTCAACCTGGCCGAAGTTTTCCCCTACAAAATGAATGAAACAAAAAAGGCTAAATATGTCACTGCTTTTCCATTGGGGATCATTGGGGTAGTATGCAGCATTCAAGATCATTCAAGTGTATTATATAGGTCAAAAAGATCGTATGCAAACAGAACAAAGCTGTCTCTTGGCAATTGTTTGAAGAGGTTCGCAATGTGGCAATTCGGATTCAAGAAAAGAAAGCACTAATCGGTACAGTTTCGCGCCATTGTGTGCCATCCTTTTGAGTCTGATGCTCACAGCATCTCTGCAAACTGGCGTCCATGTCTTTCTAGGGGAGACCTCCCTGGTGCCTTGATGCCCTCCAAGCACCGATGCACCACGTTATCTTGCTTCAAGGCCAGTACTTCAACTGCCTGTGGCACCTGTGATCAATCGCCATCAGTTTGGTTGGGCTCAGAGAGACAGCGAAGGACTGCACTGGGACTTTCCTCTACTGCACTGGGCTCGGATATGCTGGGCTATACTCCATCAAGCCTCTGGGAAGACAATAGTCATCACAAACCTCGCCGTGGTCTAGCACACCAATGTGTGTTCAGGACTGATGCAAAAGAGAGTCGCTTGAAAACGTGAAGAGAGACCATGTGAAGGATTCTAAAGGTATCTGTCGCTCAGCAGTTTCATCCCTTTGTATCCATTTTCAGCTGGCTTTGACTCTCACACACTCACAAAATCTCAAAAACATATACCTACCACCTGGGGACCCTGCTTGGCGCCGAAGATCATATGCTCCAAGAAAACGAAGAACACGATCTGTGGCGTAAATCATGAAGCAACGAACTGCAGAAGCATCTTCTGAGCGAACGAAATCAGAAAACTCGTTCGATCTCTCGCCTTCTCTGTGGCAGACCAGCCAGAGTACTGAGTTGAAGTATAAATCAACAGCAGCACATTTGTCAAGGCCCCGAGGACACCTGGCGTCTGCTGACACGAGACAAGTCCTACGAGACCTGCGATGTCCGATGTATCAATCACAAGCCCGACTGCACCATAGATACTGAAGGCCACTCCCCATGGCCTCAATAAGGACGACACTTCAATAAAGGCCAAGAAAATATGAGAAGACAACTTAAGAATCAGAACACAACTAAAAAAAAATCTCTTACACTTACACATAGTTGAAGCAGTACTTCAAGTCAAAGATCATTGCATATCCTTGCAACTTTCCAAACAGCATCTAAAAGTTATCTGATTCTGGCACTGTCGGCAAGTTCTGGAGGCATTTGCATGATGTAAAGGTTTTCTAAGCCAAAAACTCGTTGTTCCTTGCACGCTCCGGAAACGGGCGCTGCCTGCTGTCCAACAGGCCTCGAAATTAATGATGAATGGTTGTTCGTAACAGCTGCTCTGGAAACTGAATACGACGCAAGATCTATGCAACCGACTCTTCATGTCGACCCAAATTTCAACGACCACTGCCAGCAAAGTCTGGCCCAGCGGAGGTGAAATCTTACAGTGAGCGATCTGCCTTGTTTCGTTTTACTTCAGTAAAGGAACAGCAAAAGACATGCCACAGCTGCCACATCTGCCACGTCACATCACTATGAAAAACATGAAGGTGCTTCCGCTGTGCATACCCACGGTGAGGTCACTGCAAAGAGTGTAGCGAAGCCATGCCTTGAATGGCTCAACAGCATGGCAACAGCATGCAGCAACTTTGTGTTGGAACCCGCCAACTCACCCGGTCAAACAAGGAATCTGGGAATCTGTCCCCAAACATGCAACAGGTTTCTACAAAGTTCCCTTGCTGCTGAGTGCGTATCCGCTCTTTCTTAGGATCCCCGCGTTAAAAGCATCTCATCAAACTGCTGGAAGTTGCGGTGCTTTTCCTGTGCCCACAAATGCTTTCCGAAGGTTGTCCAAAGTTCACCAGGAAGTTATACTGTATAGATCTGCATAGTAATTACATGTATCATTGTCACTGAGCTAATGAAGCGCAAATAACACTTCACTTGTTGGTCCCGAATGCAACATTGTCGAAGCAAACAAACAAATCTAGCATGTCTGTGGTCACAATGCGAGTACGAAGACTAATCACCTCACAATGCAACTTACATCTTCTTCTGGGACTTTGAAGATGCAAACGTTCACGCCTTCTTGGCCTGCTGCTCTGTTGGGGACATCTCTGCCAGCTCAAGAGTTTGGCCTCGGAACCACATGTCTCTCAACGTTTTATCATTTCCTACGATCAAAAAAGAACCATTCCAAAACAGTATAAAGATTGTTTTGATACTATATGGAAGATATTGGAAGATTATGGAATACTATGGAAGGTTATGGAAGTATGAAAGTTGCAGGAATCGAGCAATGATGTTACTTCACTCTCCTACACAACAAGCAAATAGGGAGCTCCAAAGCTTCATTTTGCGTGCTCCCTAACTAAGGCAACTGCCATGTGACAAGCTCAAGATACTCACATTGTCGTAGTACCTTTTCACGCTGAGTGCCAGGGCATCAAGAATGACTCATGAACGCATGATTCCACCCGATTTTGACAATGTTCGGCCACTTGACACTCTGAATAAATTCTCTATGGAGGAAGCACTCAGTCACTGTGGAATGTGCTCCTTTTTAAGGCGGTGTGGCTGTGGTCAATGGTTGGCCCACTGGACTGTGGTGGACACGCACCACCTTACAAGATCCCAGTGAAATGCGGTGGCCAGTTCACATCTCATCACCAATCATCCCACCTCAGATTAAGATCAAGCAAACATCACTACGGAATCACAACATGACAAGACATGACAAAAATGCTTCCAGGAATACTGGACCTATCTGGACCTTGAAAGCCATTTGGAATCGAAGTGGCAGATCTGTTTGAAGACGAGTGTCTCTATGGTTTCCACCACTGTGAACTCTGGTTTTTCCTTGACGTCAGCTGGTGGATCGGCAGCGGATCTTTTCTGACCTTGCGAAGTCGAAGGTGCAAAAATGGTTCAATGAAACTCCCAGCAACTTGCCGCCGTTTCTTGCCTCGTGCTGCAGTTTCCTTCTGTTCTTTTGGAGCTTCCATCTGGACATCGCCTGAGTTCCGAGGTTGATGAGGTATCAATTGAGCATGGTCAATGTGCGACCAAACCAAGTGTAATCAAACAACAGGCAACAGGATGCAACAGGTTGGTTTGACGACTCCTTAATGCTAATCACCTTTTCTGTTTGGCGTCTGGTGCCCAAATGTGTTGACCGAGCAGCTCGGTCGCTGCTCTGTGCTGCCAGCTTCTTTGGCTCCCTTTTCGTCCATCGCTTGGACCAGGAAGACAGCAGCTATATATGTGAATCTTAAGAGCTGCTGCGAATTGAAACTCAAGAATACCATAACTATGGTTAATGGATGTTCATGCTGGTTAATGATGGTTACCGGCTACCATGCTTCATCTTCATGACCTGCTTGAACGACTGAAAGGATTCAATGTTCGAGATTGCAGATTGCATATGATTGCATGATCTTCCATTCTGAGCAAATCTTTGTAGCTGAACTGGAGCCAGCTGGGAGCCAGCTGCTGATGGAATGCACGGAGTCGTGACTCTCAGTGAGCAGTTCGCAAATCTATGGCAGTCCAACCCGTCCAACTGAGCGCACAGAGTTCGGAGATAAAGGCGAACTTTGGGATAGAAGTGCTCGAACCTCGAATCACTGAGCAACAAAAACTGCTTGATATCTGTTGATATCTGTTGCATTTCTTCAACCATGTTCAACCTTTGTATTTGTCAAAAAGGGCAATCAAACTTGGTAAGCACAGAAAGTTATGAGTATACAATTCATGAAAACAACATCATGCAATAGGGCAACATTCTGAGAGTTGGACACATTGGACACCAAGAGCCGGAAGAGTACGAAGATTCTGCGGTTCAGATGCTTCATCCATGATAGGGAGGTTTTGACAGCGAGTTTGCTAGCAGAAAAAAGCAAGCATCAGCAAGCTGAGCTTAGATTTCCGGCAACGTACAGTAAGGCTTTGATGAAACTACAACCTGCATCAACCTGGCGACATGCTGATTGGTCATTTCGAGGGCGCGCCCCAACTGCGACTGCATATCCAGAAGACATTGGTCTCCTCAGTCAGCTCAGTCAGTGTTCCCCATGAAGCGACAAAAGCGACAGCTTTGTCGAGATCTTAGGTGAGGCCATGTCTTGCTGTGAGGTCGTGCCATCTTGTGCCACTGAGAAGGGCTCTCAGGCACTCCATCGGCTCGGAGAAAAGAGTCTGATGCCTTGGTCGCTTGAGGATGCTTGAGACTTGAAGAGGCTTGGGATGGCTTGGGATTGCTGGGGGTATTGGTGACCCTTGCCCTTGCCCCTCCTCTTTGCTGTCACGAGACCAACTTCCCTGAAGTTACAAGAACGACAGCAAAAACAAGGACAAGAACTCAGTGCACTGTTCTTGTCTAATGGGCTTCGACTGCCATAAGTCCCGAACTCCTTGAAAAAGGCAACGTAGTACAAAGCGAAAAATGAATTCATGTACTTCAGCACAGCTCCCTGCCATGAATCTGCTGTGTTGCTGAACACCGCAAGGCACAAAGTGAATAAAAGTGGAAGGATGCTGGCATTCATGATGATTTACACAATCTTACACAGTGTATCAAAGTATACACATGCGTCGTTGCAAGTCTCATCACTTCGAGTCCGTCACTGGGCATTCACGAAACGACACCGCGGTGCACCTTCCATAGGAATGCAGCTTCATATTCCGTCTGCGTTCTGTGATTCTCTTGGTCTGTCAGCAGCCGTGCCAACCTGCAACAGCCATGCCGCCAAGTTTGATTTGTCAGAAACGTACTCTGATGGAAGAGCAAAACATCCATTCTGTCCTCTATCCATGAAAATTATATCAAGGATTCATAGGATCCCAATATTGCATACATCCTGCTGCTTGGCAGGCTGGGCCATGGACAAATCAAGCCCAAGATTGGAAAGCTCCACATAGGCAGCGATGGCAATCTGAAATCCGACAATGTGGTGGTGCACCTGCAAGTGGTGTACCGCAATTTGCTTTGTTTTCGTTGTCACAATCACATCCAGTGACTTCAACAAGGTGCAAAAGGCGTAGTGCACACGACTGTAGAAGAATAAAATAATCTATATACCTAAAATATTCATGAATGCTTGCAGCCTCTGACTTGATGTTGTGTCGGATTGCAAGCAGAATCAGAATGCAAAGGACCTCAGAAATCTCATCCACGGCCCATGTGTGCTTCAGAATGCGCATGAAGTCACTCGAGTGCTGCACGGACGTACTTACTGGATCGGTTGGCATCATCATTCCGTATTGACCCCAACTAACGATACTGTCATCGCTGTCAATTGTAATCTCTTATTACGGCACTACTTGGCATCAAAGCTCTGCAACCCAATTGGCGACACCTCTGATTGAGTTGCTTAGGATTCTGACACAAAGGCAGCCAGCAGCGCTCATGACACCCAAGCTTATCAGGTATCTGCGCGGGGCGGTCAACTGTTCTCTGCCAAAGGTTGATCAGTTTGTTTTGCCAAGCTTCTCGAGCCTGAGCACCCTTCTGAGGTAAGATGTTCTGCAACTTATCTGGTACTCAGAATGAAGGGTCATTGTCTCACCTGGAACTTAGAAACATACCATAGCACTTCACAGCATAACCTTCAATACTCTGCTTTCCTAGGTCCTAGAAACGCGAAAGCACTGGGGGAAGAGATTTTCACAATTCAAGTGCGCAGCAACGGCGCTATGCACGGCTCACTTCTGGTACTTCAGCAGTTTTGCTGGGAGGCATTTACACATCGGACACCAGGTACGGAATTGGCCCTGTCAGCAAGTGCAGCCTTGAATCAAGCAAGTGAGTCACATGCGCTAAAGCAACTGCAGTCTGCGATGGTGATTAACTGTCTTGAACCATTTTTAACCACAATTTGCTTCATGGTGATAAAGCTGGTGCTTAAGCATGGTCAACTATTCTGCAGATTCCGATTTCTTGAGGCATCACTCGCTTCCGTGCCGTGCATCGCAACTAAGCTTTGCAAAGTTGGAATGCATAGGCTGCCCCTTCTGCAGGTTCAAAAGAAAAGAACGCAAATGAATGTTTCGTCGAAAAATAACTGTACAATCAGCACCTCAGCCAGTCCGTGGTGTCGGCCACAAGCTGTGTGCCTGACGTGGTGCCCAGGCCAGGTTCCTTCTATAGAGCAAGGCTCACTGGGGACACGAGATTCGAGGTTTTAGGAGGTTCCGGCTTTGAATGCAAAATTGTTCATTCCGGCTTTGAATGCAAAATTGTTCATTCCTTTCTCCGGTTTCCTGAAAACAGAAAATGAGGATAGATGAGGTACAAAAAGAGCACAAAGAAAAGAAAACAGCTGAAAACAGCTGGGCCTTCGCATAGAACACCTGACAGTCTCCCTCTCTGGGTGACCTCCAGCAGAGACATGCGCTGAGTCGTGGGGCCATGCTACCCGAGAGAACCCCCAGCCTGGGTGGAGTCACACTCCTGCGAGCACAATGATTCAATCCTTCGTATCTGCATCATTGGCAGTACAATTGATGATCATTGGTGATCATTGGTGATGATCGATGATTGATGATGATCGATGATGATTGATGATGGGCAGACACAATTCATGATGATTCATGATGATTGATTATAATTGAATATAATTGATAGTCATTTGATATTTGGAATCTGCAAACAGTCCACAGGGCCCGAGATGATTGCCACACCACTGTCCTTGTCACTGGCGCAATGAACGAGTATCTCCCCGCAAATGGGGACACCTCACAACTTTCCCAACACACAGATGTAAAAATCAGGGCAATCAGCTGGGCCATCATGTAGCATTTCATATTTTGCAAATCGGATTCAACGGCGTTGCGTCTTCTCTGCTTCTGGTTAGGATTCCCACACTTCGCAAATTCGCCGGGCTTTCCCATATGTTTCTACTTGACCTTGGCTGTCGACAGTCTACTTCTGCTTGCAACAAATCCTGCACTGCAAATTTACATCGAGCTTGGTTTCAACATGGACCACAGGACGACGTCGGGACGCTATGGCTCAACACAGCGCCCAGAATATGCCTGTATGCTGATCTAAGATGCTCAGCTTAACATTTTCATACATTTTCGAAGCGCTGCCATTCTCTGTCCAATCCAGGCGTTTTTCGTTGCGGAGCGGAATGAAAAGAAGCTTCCCAGAGCTAAATCTACATCTTCGAGAAAAAAATCTAACATCGCTCGTTCACAGCCCGGCGAAGCCGTGCACAAAAGCATACTCCTGGAATGAATTTGCTTAGATGAGATCTTGCGCTGTCGCAGCTCTGCTGTTCAGTATAAACTGTTACACATCCAACATCATCCAACATCATCCAACCATCTACTGCTTTGATGCAGCTGCAGGATGCTCCAGGTTTGTCACATTTCCAAACCAAAGACCGGCGTTCTCCACCATCTTGAAACCCAAATTCTCATCCGTGGCAGAATCAGCAGCTGCAGCGAGCACGAAATGAGATATCTGAGTTGAAAGGCGGAAAAGAATGGCTGGCAGAGGCCCACGAACATGGGACCGTTGCTTGCAGGAATCCAGTTCTATGCAAGTGCTCAAAGTCTCGCACTATCCATGATTACCATTGACTACCCCCCTTTCAGGTACTTTTGGTATCTTTTGGTGCCTTTGCCCAGTCAGAAGCCCTCATTTCCGAAGTTGAAGTTTCGAAGCTTAAAAACGACTTGCCCATGCTAGCAAAACATGAACGCAGCTTGCAGCAGACCCACAGAACCCATGCCCACCCTTATGTGCGTAAATGGGCTCTGTGAATTTTGTGCGCAGTTTTTTCAGTTCTTCTAGGCGCAAACCAATTCACATCAGGCGTTCAGGCGTTGCAGAATCTTGATAACGCATTGCCACATACTGGAACCCGTTGCAACAACAATATTGCCATTTTGACTACGGTCACTGGAGCCCGCAACACCTTCATACCAAGGCTATTCCTAAGCACACACACCCAAAATCCGCCGACCCCAGTCCATGTAAGGGGGAGCGCGTCAGGGAATAAAAGGAATTTGTTTAACAACAAAGGAAAGAGGCCAAAAGTTTTACGGTACGGTTTAAGCGAAAACACCAAGAACAACACAGGAAGGAGGCCGAAGGCTCGCTTGCGCAGGTCAACAACCAATCAATCAAGTAAGCAACAGGCAAGGAGTAAGCAAGCAACAAGCAAGCAAGCAAGCAAGCAAGCAAGCAAGCAAGCAAGCAAGCAAGCAAGCAAGGAACTAAGCAACAAGCAAGCAAGTATGCCAGGAAGCAAGTGCGTTAGGAGGCCAAAATACTCCAAAACGGAGGCAGCAAGCAAGTGCGTTAGGACGCCAAAATGCGTGTCCAAAACGGAGGTTTTCGACTCGAAATTGGTAAGCATGAAGCAAGCAAGTTGGTCGATTTTAATGTTCTTTTTTAAGGGTTCAGACGCAGCGTTAGGGCCCGAAAAGGCCGATATTTTTGCTTTGAAAACGAGGCTTTTTGACTCCAAATTGGACTGCGTTTAGCCCCTGGGGGGCCAAGCGGG
>VSDK01013955.1:200154-210770 GCA_009767595.1 Symbiodinium kawagutii
ATCATTCTTATCAAGCATCATAACTAATCATCCAATCATCATCATCATCATCATCATCATCATCATCATCATCATCATCGTTCATATCAAGCATCATAACTGATCATCAAATCATCATCCCATGCACCACGAATCATCCCATGATATCCCCATGGCCGTGGCCCATGTCCTGGCCCCGTTTGCCTCGCCTCAGGAGCTTCGGTGGAACTCAAAGTCGCCAGCTTCGCAAAGATCTCGGGGGCCCGGTGAGGCATGGCGTTGGGACCACCGTGGGGACCATCGTGGGGACCATGGTTGGGACCATGGCGTTGGGACCATCGTTAAGCAGTCTGAACCACTATGACTATGAACATCTATGAACTATTTTCCCCAGCATCAGAAATATTCATGACTCAACAATTGAATCAATAGCTGTCAATGCAAGTCTTTGATCCTTCGGCTGTTGCGAAACACCCCACACCTCCACAGGTCCCATATCTGACGGTGAATCACCAAGTATGGTAAAACAAGTGGTGGCAGCCTGGTGGCATATTAATCTGGATCTATCATGGATCATCAATAAGCATCAACTGTCACACTACGTAAGCTGTGTTATCCGTGTGCTCTTCTCTCCAGCGGAAATGCAGCGTCTGTACCACCATCCATGACCCACAATGAGGACATGGCAAACATTTCATGACTCATGGAAGTCAACGCCTTTGAAACACACCGATGCTGCGGCTGCAAGCAATACCACCGTGATACTAGCACTGGCGCCGGCATGGCAAAACGATGCAACAAGTCCACTTGAGAACCAAGCTTTTGGAAGACTCCTTTGAAATTTGGACAGCCGCGCATATGAAGCACCTTGTACCTGCCAGCGCGTTTGCATCACGAGAACTGCCCAATCATATATGTATGTGTGCGTGTTTGTATACGTACGTACATACCTAGGTATATTTGCATGTATGTAGACCGTACCAATATGAGGAATTATGAGAACACTTGAGAAAACATATATCATTTTCTGTGGCCGTTCTTTGTAACCAGGAGTTTCTTTTGTACAGAATCAAAGTATGTCGGAGTATATCATTACACATACTGATATACGATATGCAATTGCTACCGGAAACTGTTGATATTTTCTCTTTCTTGTCCATTCTTGCTTTCAAATTTCACACTTCAGGCACCAGGCGAGCCCGTCCAGCAGGTGCAAGACTGTCACATGTAGCCTGGCAGCGACAACTAAACAAACCTCAGAAAATCCATGCATTCCATGAGCATTCCGCAGTCCATGTGTTTGCGCCTCCAATCGGATCAGGTACTCCATCAGAAGGAGGCCTCAGGTCAAGTGCAAAATTAATGACCAAATCCAACAAAAGCCACTAGTAAAATTATGTAAAATTGATGATCATTTATGATTAATTTGGAAATTACTAAAATTGTGAGAATTTTTTGTCACCCTGGGCCCAAAAATAAAACGTTTGAGGCCAGAACGCGAGCCACTTGCAGGAAACTCACTACCTCGGACAAAAGGGCCGCTTGGACAAAACCAGCACCCATGAACGCCCAGAATTTCTTAAAAGAAATCTCCTTGACGTTGCACATCGTTGCGCTTGTGCATGGGAAAAGAGGTGTATGTAAAGAGTAGATAGCTGATATATTGAGAGGCTCAAAGTGTCGTCACTAAAAAAATCCAACTCTCAAAGCTTAGAAAACTCAAAACTGCTGCAGGATGAAGGAAAAATCAAGGGTTACACCGAAGCTACGTCTTTCTTTTGCTTCATCTTCCTCCTGCACCCACAAGCGCGCAGCAATGCACAGAACTTCAGTGACATCTTTGAATTCCCACACTGCCAGCATGTCTTGCCCGTCCTCATCATCTGCTTCAGGCTGCTGGTCCTGTTGAAGTGTCAGAATTCATATTTGGCCACATATGGCCACTGTATTCAACCATATCTAACCAATGTCGTTTTGCGTGTGACGCAAAACATGGTAATTTTCAGTCCCCACAAGCTGCAAAACCGCAACAAACTTCTCACTGTTGGGAGCCGCAAGGTGACCCTTGGCCGCGCCTTCAGCGATCTCGAAGCACCTCCGCTGTGCACGCCATGTGTCACGACTTAGATTCACCATATGTGACCTCCACATTCACGTACCAAACCCAGTCATTGCCATCCAACAAGACACTAAGACCCACTAGGAACCCACTAGGAAGCCACTAGGAACCCACTAGGAACCAATCTGTGAAGCTTCTGAATCTCAAACACTCAGCTGAAAGAGTGGCCTGACAGCGCACCAAGTGCCCGCTGAGCAGTGACCCAGGCAGTCTGGCGCGGCGAAAAGCTTCCCCTCATTGGAACGGCTCCAAACCGGGGCTCCGAAAGGATAAACTAGTCATGGTCACCTACCCATGACTACCAAGCGACATCTTTACAAACGTCTCTAGATCTGTGATCTGATATCTGTAAATGATTGTACTAAATAATTACTGTATCAGCTATATAATCAAATCATATCTGCATAAATAGTTAATATATGCTTGTATATGTATATATATATATATAACGATTGCGATTTGGTTTCCATGACAAAGATCGAACAAATCTTCTCTTGATATGTAGTTGTATGTATCACTATGTATCTATATCATCCAGTATCATCTAATATTTTCTAATATCATCTAATATCATCTATAATGCCCCTATGAATTAAGCCTGGGACTTGTGATACACCACTTTTTAGATAAGAAACGTTAAGACATGGGTTCATCCCAAAAATGCTCTCTAAATAATCACAACCCAGGGGTCAGCCAAATAAAGCCTCCATATGCAGGTTTATGCTATTTTTTTTCTGTATATGGAGACCATTTGTATATAGCTAAACAATCACAAACCAGGCCTCTGTATATCGGTTTATGTTGAGACCCATCCATTTATTTGCCAAATATATGGTTCACACATGGGTGGTCAATGGTTAACTATTTCTACAAAGATATGGTCAAAACAAATATATGGGTTCAATTGGGTTCATCCAAATATATATATATCATATGTATCTAAATATATCATTATTGTTCATCCAAATCTCGTTTTCTACTCATTTCTCATTCTTGGTGCTCAGATCTCCACGTGGCGCCTCACGCAACTCCGACTCCACGGAAGGATTCACCACTGCAGGAAGAGGCTTCGAAAAGAAGGCAGGCCGGGGATCCTGGGGCTGGGAAGTGCTGGGAAGTGCTGGGACGGTGGCAGGTCGGTCCCAGGTCAGTCCCACAACGAGGACTTTGAGGACGACTTGAAGGATGGGATAAGATGTTTGGGGATATGTGTGGAATAAGTCATAAGATATAACAAGTCTATATACTGTATGTTATGGTATGTTCACTTAGGTTACATGTGTTTCTTGAGATGCAAAAAGGATCAAACATAGCTAGCAATCAGCACTCAGAAGCCAAAACCGTGCAAAACCCCACCAGAAAGCCGCTGATGTCTCAGTAGGAAAGTGACATGAATCCAGATGATCCCATGAAGAAAATCTGCTTCAGAAAAGCGCTCCTTCCAGGATATCGGGCTTGAAGCCTGCAGGATGCTCTCCAAATCAGCAAGCACGGGACGTGTCAAAGTCTCCTCTGGAGGCCAATCCTCCACATACTTCGTCTCATCACATAATTCTCCACATACTTCATCACAATCCTCCTTCACAAAAAGTTCGTAGTCAGCTTTGTGTTCGGTGCGTTTTGGCTTCAGCTCTGTGGCAGATCTGGAAGGGAAAGGGCCATAGAGCAGCGATGCCAACATCTGCGACTGGGACAAACATCGATTCACCTTCGACAGAGCGCCCATTCGAGGCAAGGCCAATTGCTGAGCCCGAGCCTCTGTGATCATGCCATATCTCTTCACTGCAGCTCGCGTTGGGTACAGAACCACAAAGTTGTGACATCGATCACGTTCCCCCACGGATTTGGCAAGCATCTTCAAGTTGCCATCAGAGAGTGCATTCAACACCAGTGGCGCATGGCTGTCATCAATGTCTGGCATGTCATCTTTCCTATTCTCCTTGACCCCTTGTGCGTTTTGTTTCCAAGGTTGGCAGTACGTTGCCCTCATCCGGTCCAACTTTGGCGCTCTTTCGTTGGAATGGATACCTACCAAGTTAAATGTATCGGCCAAGAGAGAGCTTTTGATTTGCCAGTCCAGGGGTGATTCAGCTTGCATGCTTGGACTCAAATTCACTTCCAGAAGCCATGGCTTCAAATCACTGTCCACCAGGACATCAAAACCGTAGAGTTCAAAACAATTCTCCCTGCTTCCTGTAAGCTGCTTGGTTCGGCTACCAATGGCTGGCTCAACGGATAGCAAAGTCTTGACGATAAGATCCATGATTCTCACCCACATAAGATTGACATCCACTCCCACGCAGCGCAGGTGCTTGTTCAGTGCTGAGAGGCTCCATTTGTGCCCCACATTGTCAGCTCGCATGTCGCTGTTTTCAACAAAGGTATTGGAGTTTTTATTCACAGAGTAATTTGTCAAGTGTCTAAAGGCATCCTGAATATGGTCTTCCTGAGTTGTATACGGAGCTGAAGCAAAACGTGTCAACCCTTCTCGATAAATGTAAGCCTTCAAAGGATCATAAGAGGTCACCAACACATAGACTCGCAGATCGAATTTGTATCCTTGAATCAGTAGTGGATCCTCAATGTAACGGGAGACCACAACTGTCTCGTCCAAGGGAAGTTCAGACAAGTCTTGCAATATGAAAATTCCTCTGCCACGCGATGAGGCATTGGGTTTCACGATCCAATGGCATCTAGATTGTTGATAACACTTCAGGAATGCGTCAAAGTTGTCTGGTAAAACATACGTCTCGGGAACGAAATCGAAGCATCCCTTGCCATAGTTCTTTGCCATTTGGGCGAAGTGCAACCACAACCGGTCTTTCCTTGTCAACTCTGTTGAGTTTGGAAAGTGGTTGATCCTTTGCCAGTCCATCATGCACTGATAGACATTGTCGCGAATGTTTGGACCTGACCATTGTATCACGTAATCATTGCACATAGTCGGGATCATCCCATTCAACTGAAACGTGTCCCGCAAGATGGGAGCATCTGCATTCAGGAGGAAGGCAGGAGGAGTGCATGTTGATGATCGACTTTTGCTTGACCTCAGTTGTTTGAACAAAACACAATTGGAAGACACAAGCTTGGTAGAAGCTTAGTACAAACTTCACTTCTGACTGCTGAACTCTGCAATGAGGACATCTACTGAGGCCAGGGTTTTTGACAAAGCAGAGTCCCCAGCCCCGAAGCTTTGCTACCTGGCAAAGGAGCTGCTCGGAACCTTGGCAACGGCAAGCTGCGACAAGCCAAGCCATGCAAAGCCCGATGAAGAAGCAACTCAGCCATACTCACTCAGCCTATAAATTCGCCTACAAATCCTATTACGCTCCAATCAAGTTGTATAAAATTTGTCTAAGTCTTCGTGGCTTGGGATTTCCATGACATCAAATGGGAAGCGTTGAATCCATGATCATGATCCGCAACGGATTTTGGTCCTTTAGGTTTCCAGCTGGATGGTTGGGCGTTCAGAATATCGGCCGCCCAAAGCTGCCAGAACCTTTGAAGGAAACTACAATGTCGGAGGCGATCATAGGATGGCAATGGATGTACAGTATATAACAGGTCCGAGGTTTGGATTGATGAACTTGCCTCTGTTAGTCGGCCCTCAAGCTGCTGTGCTGTAGGCTCAGGAGTTCCAGTTCCTGCATCCTGACAACGTGTTTGTGATTTCAGCACTCGCTACAGATGTATTGCACTTTCCTCAACTGGTCAGCTTGTCGCCTCATCGTCAGAGGAGTAGCCTGGAACCTTCTCCCAAAGGTCTGCTGATGGCTGCATGGTGAACCTAAGTTAATGCAAAGCCGTGGCCATGCAGGGCACCATGGTTCTTTACAAAGGATCCATGGAATCTGTAGCGTGGGATTACTGCTGATGATTGAACACCTGCAGCGGTTACCTGCGGGAAGTACAATGTATGGTTTTCCTGACAGCAAGATTTGTAAAAGTTTCCAAAAGGGGCAAAGGCCATGAAAGAGAAGCCATGTTCAATCCTTACATCCCTTACCATGACTTGCAGCCATTCGCAACAACACACAAGCTGACAGTGAAGCTCAACTGTCAACGAGTCACTTGTTGCGTCTCTCCGGCACATACTGTTTTTGCAAACGGCACCAGCTGTGCTTTTCAGTTCTGCTTGTGGTACATCTTCCATGTCAATGTCTTCATCTCTTATGTTGTTGTCACCTTTCTATACCTCTCTTGGATTTTTGTGGTTCGAGTTTAGAGTCATGCCCTGCATGATGATCTGCATGATGCTCTGCATGATGCTCTACATGATGCTCTACATGATGCTCTACATGATTCCATGTCAACTCTTCCTGTCTTGTTGTGTTTTTAGTCAGGTCTTGCTGAGTTTGTCCATGGTTCTGCCTCCCTTAAGTGCAAAAACTGCGCAACAAAAAGTCCACAACAGCAAAATCGATTCTTGACTCTCGACTGAAAGATTTGTGCTGGCTGCACCACACAAAATCACAATGAAGGTGCTAAACGAAAAGAGGTGATTGTGATAAGGTGCTCTAAACAGGCCTCGAGTTGTCAAAAATGAATTTGAAACATCCACATGGGTCTAAATATGGTCAACATGGATTCAAAATGCACCTGCATTGTTGCCAAATCACCAGGCTCAGGGTCCTTTAAAGCCTGGCAAATTCAAGTCTGGTGCACCTTCAGCAGCTTCACTCTGGGTGTGATCAATCTTGGCACAAACGTGTGGGGAAGACCCTGACATTGTAAAACTCTGCGTCCTGTTCATCAAACCTGAGAGGCAAGCACGAGGAAACTAACAAAAGCATTGCGTGGATGTACCATCTCAAAGATTAACGAGTTGTTTGTTCGACGGGAACAGTGCCCGTTGGAGGGTTCAAAGTCAGGAAGAATGGCAAGGATTGGCCTGGTAGGCTATCCGGACAACCCAGGTCTGGTCAGGAATCACGCAGATTTGAGTGTCGTACTTGACTCTTTTGGATGTTTTGTACTGAAACACCTGGCACAGTGATACACAAAGTGGATCAAAGTGGGGGAGCTTCTAAGAATCGCCTACACATTTGGAGTGTCCAATGGCTGGAATGGATTCCTGTGAGAAACAGGCGAGGAAGCACCATGCAAACCTCATAGTTTCTTCCTGAAGTTTCTGGATTTTCTGCACCTGGAATTTGTCAGCTGCATGTCCCAGCCCCTGCTGAAGTTTCGGCCCAGGTTCATGCCCTCGTCTGAATACATCTGAACCCATGTGAACACAATCTATGGCCACAATCGGCTAATGATGGCTGATGTATGATGTATGATGATGTTTGTTGGACTTTGTTTGTCCAATGTGTCCAACAGCCTCTCCCACGTGGATTCAGGCTCTCATACTCCACGGCTTTCGAGTACCTGTGAAGCTTCAAACAAGTTTCTAGGTGTGAACTTTCAAAGTAACATCTGCCCCATCCTTTCTCCGAGCGGCAGGGAGTGCATTCTTTTTAGATCACCTGTGCAAACATTGGACAGTCCTCACCTTGCGGACATTCTTCTGGTCCACCAGTGCAGAGAGGGCTACCACTTCGGTGCCTTGGAGGAATCGCTCTCTCCTTCACTGCACTTTGGAGAGCTGGTCTTGAGAGCCCAGCGTAGCCGGCAGCCACGGGGACACGTGTGGTCCTTGAAGCAGCTCATGCTTTTGTATCTCCATGTGATTGCAACAGAGAAGTGTCAAGAGTCACCTGCAAAACCAATTGGAGGCTATGGAAGCAGGAAGGTCTGCTGACATCTCCAGCTCTCCTCTTTGCGCCAGAGGTCTCCCGTGGCAGTGAAAAGGAAGACAAATCTTGTTCTTGAGCCGAGAGCCATCAAGAGCCATCAAGAGCCGCAGAATTCCACTTCTCTGCCGACCGTTTCACAGCATGTCAAAACGAGCTGTTGCCAGCCTGCAGTATGATGATTGACATGAATCATCCTGAAACAGATTGGATCTGAATAGTCGAACATGTGTCAAGATGTGTCAAGAAGCTATAGCAGCTACATAGCATTCATACTGATAGTGCCTCCAAAGTGCAGAGCCGAGTTTTTTGTCCACAGGTTGCACACGGCAAACATCCAGCTCCGCTTCCCTTTGAAGCGCCAAGGGTATCTTGAAAAGGCACCCTGGTTGGAAGTGTTCAACGGCTGCAGCACAGTCGACTGCAAGCAATATTTCTTATTCACAGCACCTTAGGCAAAGTGTGCGATTTGATCTGATGCAAGCGTTGATCTTTGACATGGGGTGAAAATGAGTGAAAAGGAAAGTCTGAAATAAAAAATAGAAACAAAGCTCGGAGGAGTCAAAGGTGTGGCTGTGCTTCTTGTAGCATTTCTTGACAGGCAGTCGCTCCACACTACTGCCTGTGTTTGCCATAATTTCCACGGCATATGAACGAAAACATCTGATAGCATTTTGAGATGCAAAGAGTACAGTCCAGTATAGGATATGGAAGTGGAGCAAAATATCTGCTAGCTTTGAGTGGGTTACAACGGTTGAAAAGCTCAGAATTCGAAGTTTCACATGCTGAATCTCAATCCAAGCGACAGTGCAAGCGACGGAACGTGGCGGCTCCTGTCTGTCCAAAATCTGCTCAGCATTGGAGAACATGGAACAGCTCAGCTACTGTTCCTCTAGGGTCTTTCAATTCCCTCAAGAACCTTAAAATACATTAAAGGCATTTAAAGGCCGCGCGCTCAATTCATACACTTTGCATGTCTGTGAAAGCCAAGTGCCAGGAATGTGTGCCTGAATGGTAGGCATAGCCGCCACTGGCTCACGTCCTCCAGGTGGTTGCCTCAACCCGGAGAGCGGCATGTGGGGGAACGTCACATGGAAGGATGCGGCATCAAAAAATTCGTTGACAACGACGGTGGGACGATGTGATTGAAGTAAATCCCCATTTTTTGCTTGAGGTGGCTGAAATCAAATAGGCGAACTTTGACCTTTAAAATCACATGCAAGGAAAAAGGGGAAACACCGTGAATATTGTGAGAAATGTCCTGAACCACGGACACAGTTTCAGGCCGTTGTGAGACTAGTCTCTGCACAAATACACCTGATCACTAGCCATCTGCACTAGCACCCCGGATCGCTCTATTGTGCAATTCAACTGATTCCAACATGACAGGATACCAGGAGTAATCCTACGAGATGGGCTGCCATAGGATCGGTCCGAGCGGCCCGTCCAGCACACTGATGGTGCCACTTCGCATTTGTAGCCTGTCCGCCCACTGCAATGAAAGTTGACTCAAAAATCAATCACCAGCTGCCAGTTGGCATTGATTTCAAGGCATTTTATGGCATGCTTTAGAAAAAAATCCAAACTCTGAGCTTCTGACTGTTTCGCACTCTTTCTTGCTAGCGCAACAATCGCCGGCACCTTGATCGACAGCAAATAAAAATGCGCTCAGCACAAAAAAAGCAACGGGGCTGCTACACCCACCGATGGAAAACTCGACGTTTCTGTCCCTGTTGGGTGGAGTCTTGACATATCTTAAGACAAATGTTTAAGTTGAGGCAACCAAAAAAGATTATCCTACCTTTATCATATAAATCATATCTTTCTATCATGTGTATATATATATATATCGTTCCTGTTATCGTTTGTATAATCTATAGTGTTCCCGAATAGAATTGAAAACGGCTAAAACGTTAAGTGCAGGCAACTGCAGCAGCAACACCTTTTGCTATGCAGTTGGCCTGTGCGGCTGGTTTTGATCAGATGTCAATCACACCTGTTTCACAGAATCCAAAAATTGACAAGTGGTGTCACCCTGAGATTCCACCCATCGGTGCCCAAGGCTACCGGGTAAGGAAGTTGATAAACTCACCACTTGTCAGAAAAACAGCCGCAGCCACCAGGCTCCAATCAGGACCGTAGGTGGCTTAGTTCGTGTGTTTCCTCCGTTTCAGAGGAGGTCGAGCTTGGGGCAACCCAAGCATGGGCCACAAAAGATCAAATTTGGAAAAAGCTTCATGGACAGGTAGACGTCTGTCCGAAGGAAAACCTTTGTACCCTTTGTGTGTCAGCTCATCGGCCCACTGGTTGTAGTCCCTCTTCATGTGCGAAGGCGCCAGTTGTACCCCTGCTCGGTGAAGAAGGACGATGAGCTGCATCAAGAATGCCGAAGTAGGCATCTTCTTAGTCTTTTGGTTGAGCATGGCGAAGATGTTCCCTTGATTGTCTGAGATCAACGCCATTCGGGTTCGCAGAAGGGAGTTGCCACCTTTGAGCAGTAAGAAGTAGGTGAGGATCAGCGTGCCGAACATCTCAAGGGCAGCAATCCTCTTGGTCGGGTCACCATTCTTGTGTGCCCAATGATGTTCTTCCAGGTTGATTTCAAAATGGAACCACCACGTTTGGGATTTGGATGGATTTTCCACGTTCGCTAACCATCCACCCACAAAGGCCGTACCCGTGGGGTCGGCACTAGCATCGCTTGCCCCCCACCATGGAGACAATGGATCATAAGGGCAAGGTTGGACCTGAGGGTGGTTGAGCAGGTAGAGGAGAAGAGT
>VSDK01013955.1:220062-230084 GCA_009767595.1 Symbiodinium kawagutii
GTACCTCGGCAGCCGAGGCACTTGGTGCCGGTTCCCCACGGCAAGGCACAGTTGGCGCAGACCAAGGAAGATGGCATCATGCCCGGGTCCTTCTCCTTGAGGGTCGACATGCCACCCCCTTTCTGCTTGGTGTGCTTCACCTTCAACATCTCGTTGTAGGCATGGGAGCGCTTGGCGATGGCATAGACCTCAAACATCTTGAAGAAGGACGGGAGGAGTGAGCTTCTTGGTCTTGAACTCTGAAAGGAGGTCCCGGATCTCCCCATGGTCCAAATTACGAAACCATCTCATCGCAGATTGGGGTAGATCTTTGAGGATGGCCTCCCAGCCTATGACCAGGAAGGTTTGGTCCGCCATGTTGAGCCGGACACCAGCAATCTCCTTCTCCTTGGAGGTAGCGGTCGAGGAAGTCGCCGCCACGAAGCCCTGCAACGGTACAGAGGGTGGAACCGGATCCGTTTCCCCCTCGGTGCCCGGGGCTACCGGGGGTACTCCTTCACCGGAACCAGAGCCAGGTGCATCCGCATTCAAGCCCAGCCGGCTGATGGAGTCCTCCAAGTCCAAGTCCTGGAGCTGGGTGGTAAGGTCCTCCTGGGTGTGCAACTCGTCCTCGGGGACATCTGCAAGAAGATCGATCGGGGAGGCTGGAGCCTCCATCTCTTCATCCGCTGCAAACTGCAGTACCACCTCTTCGGCACCGCTCGATCGAGGGGTTTCAAGCATCAGAAAGTAAGTCCTCCTCTGGCTTGTAGTCGATGGGTTCGACAATCTCCAAACTCTCTTCAGTCAAGATCGCAAGATCCGATGAAGCTCCCATAGAGCGCTCAGGCGAACGAGGCGCAGCCATGATGAACAAGAAGAACGGGAGTACGAGTTTCAAAACAAAGGACTTAGCCAGAGGGGACTTGAGCCAAAATGGCAGAGCCATTTTGGCAACTATATCGACAACACATTACTTGCTCTACAAAAGTTCCGAGCAAAGAAACAAATATAGTCGATGTTTGGTAAGCGCCAAGGGTGCTGGCTGCTGACACCTTGACACTGTTTGATTCTACAAGTAGTTGTGTAGCAAACACACATGGTTGATCAAAGCATGCATCAACGGGAAATATTAGAGCGTTTTCGATGGTGGTAGAGTCCCACCACCGCGGGCCCCCCCCCAAATATGACCACGCGCCATACATGCCATACGTACCAGACTGGTTTCACGCACGCACGCACATACACACACACACACATTAAAGGCCTTCAAATGCTTTCAGCTATTTGGGATACAATAACTATAAGTTCATAATTCCTTGCTCTTTGAGGGCGCCTAGATTGAGAATCCAAATGAAAACCTTCAAGAACAACTGCAGTGATATGATTTCATGTTTCATCATCTATCCCCCATCGATCCAAAAGTACAATGATGTCTAATGCCTGACCCTTTCCCTCTGCGGATAGACTTCCACAGACTTCATCTCCCATCTATCCACCATCTAAACATATTCTACACATGTCTAAACTCCCACTATCTATATATCTATCTATCTATCTATCTAAACTTTAAACTATCTATAATCTATAACTATCTATAGCTATCTATAACTATCTTCTATCTTTCTTTCCATCTAAACATCTTCTTTCCATCTTTCTATTTTCTTCTATCTTTCACTTTCATTCCCTCAGCAGGTCCAAGGCACGGAGTCCTTCCACGTCTGGCCCTGGCAAAAGCTCCCCAGAGCCTCAGCTGTCGTAACACCTCCCAGCTGCCATCCCCAAGGCCATCCCCAAGGCCATCCGGTGCTCCGGGCCTGGAAACTCCACCGAGCAGCATCACCCGAAAACCTCGTGCTGGAAATTCTGCCACCAAGATATCAAAGATATTCAAAGATCAATGAGAATATTCAAAAAAACATCTGCTTTAGATTCTGCTTGCCAAAATGTATGAACTCTTTCAGAACAGGCACTCAAGAAAGAACCTTCCCATGACAAGTCCTTTCTCTCCGCGCCCGTCACGCAATGCCTCAGGTACGTTTCATCTTGCGTTTCAACAATGTTTTTCTAATATCATTCAGTTTGAGCTTTGTTGAGAACTGCCATAAACAGCAGCCAAATCAGCCACACCTGTCTATGCAATTTGCCTTTGATGTAAGCCCAACTGTTCAAAATGGCTGAGAATCGCACGTATTTCGCCATTTCTTCACCCGACGAATCGAAAATTCGACCTGGCTGCGCCATGACCGTGCTTGACGAATCGTTTCGAAGAGATTCTTCTGAGAAACTCAGCAGAAAATTGCACTTCTGCTACAGTAGCTTACACGATGATTTTTGGCATCCCCAGCAAGTAGTACTGGTTGAGTATGGTCAAACATCATGAGCCATTAGTACATACGGAATCAAATTTATACATCTTAATTAATACATATTAATGAATCCACACTCAGCCACACCTTTTTGGCCAGTCTGTTGTTCAGATCTTTTGCGAAGATTCCAATCGTCACCTCTTCAAGGTGAAGTTGGAAAGCCGAGCTGGAGATTAAAAGAAGCATGCTTCCTCCCCACCCATAAAGGGCAGGGAGGGCGGGTGTCTTGAGCATTATCAGCGTGCGGCCATGATGTTCCTTCGTTGATTCAATCTCGTTCAAGAACTGGCATGAATCCACACTTCAGTCTGTTGTTCAGATCTTTTGCGAAGATTCCAATCGTCACCTCTTCAAGGTGAAGTTGGAAAGCCGAGCTGGAGATTAAAAGAAGCATGCTTCCTCCCAAATCTGTCAAGTTCCCATAACTGAAAGCAGACCTGGCTAGGATAGCCGTTTCTCAAAATTTGTTGCTCGGCACTGGGCTTCGAAATTCTGAAAAAGGTTGGCCATACACTGACACATCTTCAGTGGGTATTTTTGCGCTTGCTTTGTCTTCCATGCTCCTGCTGCATCAAGTCCAGAAAGCACTAAATGGGGTTTACCAGTACGTTTGCACAAACCTCTTTTAGCTCCAAGACATCTGTATGAGGAAAGCAGTTCAACACTCATGTGAACTGCCAGCATGGAAGTAGACTTGCGCCATGGTGTACCAAACATGCACATCTCAAAGGTTGCAAGAGAAATCGGCTTACGACGTAGTAACCATTTGAGAGAAGGGCACAACCACATTCGAGATCGAGCAGGATTTTCCAGTGTGAAAGGAATGACCAGCTTCATTGCTAAGAGGAGAACAGTAACAGAGAAACGCATGTACAAATTGCCTTCATCCACTTTCTGTTGATCTGCAGCTGAAAGCCCTGGTAGCCCCAAAACATGCTGATCACTGCGAAGCGGTGGCGGACCAGGAGGATGATCCCGGGCCCGTGAGAATGTAGTACATGGTGTTCCCAAATGTCCTCCCCGTATAAAACCAGCTCTAATCCAACCCAAAATCTTCCACCGATTTGCTTTGCACCTGAGATCGTATTCTGACCCCAAATCCCAGTCCCACAAGAGGACTGGCCAATTGTTATCCCGAGCAATGGTTTGTCCGAGACGCCCACACCCTGAAAAGATCTCCAGAAAAACTGTGCATGTCAGTGAAAGCATTGGCTGCGCTATCAACGCAGCCTGAGCAAAGTGTTCTCGAGGTCGTTTGCGGCCTCGATGCATTTGCTTTGGACCTCTTGAGGCAGAGCTGCGAAGATCTGTGACAGCCTTGCCCCTTTTTGGTATCGCCTCACTGAACTTTGAGTTTTCCAGCGACCTCGTTGTTGAATGGATTGGAGGTCTCGAAGTTTGCTCACAAAATCGAAACTTGCCCCCCCGTGTCTGAACCGGTATGGGTGAATTGGTGATATCTTTTGCAGGTGCAATTGTGTTGTGGCTTGATTCAGAAACCCGGTAAGATCGCTGTTGGTGTGTTGGATGATGGTCTGTTGATCCCCTAACTGCTGCTGAACTGCATATCTTCTGATGGCTTGTCCGATCCCGCTGTGATATCCCAGGTCTAGTTGAAGCGATTCGTCGAACTCCTGAGTCTTGGATGGTACGCCCAACTCCTGAGGGTGCAACACGACGGTCCAGTTGTTGAAGCATGCTCGTCGTCGCATCACAGGGGCAATCAAATCTATCACCCGGATCCTGAGAGCTTCGCTGGGCCTCAGGTACAAAGTGAACATCAGAAGCATATGTATTGCTATGGACATGAGGTTCTGTTCGATTGCATAAGTCACCAGGAGTGCAGTCACCTCCCAAGGCAACGGCATGCGGCTCCGTTGAGGAGCCATCTTCCGCCAGCCCTTCAAGCTCTGCTTCACCCTTGGTAACTTCTGCATGGCCGGAGACTTCAAAGAGTGGTTGAAGAATACTACGCTGGCAATCAGATACTGACCAGCGCTGATGTCCTCGCCCCCATGAAACATCTCGTCCAAATGTTTGGCCAGAATATTGTCGACCGTCTTCACGGCCTTCAACTTGTTCTGTCGAGTCAGCAATTTGTCCTTGATCGAATCCCAACATCTGGTATAGTGAGATAGGCACTGCTTTGACACCGATGCCTGTTCCAAGGATGTCCTTCCCTTGGATGCTGTTGATCGCACCGACTGTCGGTTCTGGGCTCGTTGCAGCTTCTTCGTTGTTCTCGGCATGGAGCTGTTTGCAACCACCATCTCCAGTTGTTGCGGTGTTCGAGCCACCGCTTGGGGCAGTGGAGCACGTCCCTTGACAGCCTTCTTGATCACTTGCTTGCCTCGCTGCTGTTGTTGAGACGCCCATTTCAACGGCTCGTTCAGCAGTGGCTGACGAAAAATCACCATGGCTCAGAAACTGTTTTGGTTTAGATGGTTCCCAAATTCCACGAGATGGATTGTCAGCCGGATTCCACTCACTAGGTATCCAACGAATGGCAAACATGCTATTAGAAACCAAAGCCAAAGCCCCGATTTGTTTGCACACCTGTCGAAGTTGGAAACCAGGCGAACGACCCCTCGAAATGGCGCATGTAGCAGTAAGGCTATCTGAAAAAATTAGGTGTCTCCTGTTGAAGTTTCCTCGTGTTCGCAGTATGTGTTTGACAGCATAGAGAATCGACCGAGCCTCATACACCGGCAAAGTTGATTTCTGCTTCCAAGAGAATTTTCCAACTGTCACCCATGGTCGTTGTACGGCTGAGAAAGGAACATTGACAAACTTGCTGGGTGTGTATGTGTGTTCGTGGCCAACCTCATCATCATATGTAAAAATACCCTGACCAACATGCTCATCATCCAGTTGTTCCTGCAAGATCTTCTGTCTTGGATTGCAACCTTCAGGATCCTTAAATCGCCATCTCTCCATGTATTGTCCTAATTTTCGAACCTCCTCAATCGGCATGACTGTACTTGTAGCACCCAGACCAAATTCAGAAGCATCCACAGCATGAACCCGTGAAGACCAACCACATGTCAGATCCCGTTGAATAAGAGGTATAATGCCATCAAAGGTTTCAAGCTCCGATCGAACCGACTTCCAAAGTTTGACATTACCGCTCACCCACCGATACTTCTGAATAAATGCATAGACATGGCCAAATACAGAAAAACATTCCCGTCTTCCCAAGCAAAGAAAACTGCAATGTCCAACCAGTTTTTCAATGACCGAACCACTACAATGTCCCAATGCTAATACCTGTCGAATAGCCATGCGAATCTTCCATGCCCGATGTCTTGAAGGTTGAAAAATTCCATCCTGAGTGATCTCCCATCCGAGTATCTTGCCGCCTCGTTCGCACTCCTCTTCGTGAACCTGCAGCCCGGCACGCTTCAAGGTTGTTGTGGCTCTGCGATATGTATCCTTGACTTCCTGCTCACTGCTACCCAACACAATCAGATTGTCCACATATTCGGTATGGCAACAACGGGTTTCAGGAGGGGGGACACGATCACGGATGCGATTGTCTTCACATAGTCCAGCCGACTCCGCAAGCGATTCATGCACGCTCTGACACAAATGCAACGCCCAGGTCCACCCCATCGCCACCACGGCGAGCCTCGGGGTAATCCGTCGGCCAGGTTCGATGGGCACTCCATCGATCGATGTGCAGCCAACGTCTCCAGCCTTGACGGGGGACAGGGTGAAGAAATCTCTCAATGGTTTTGGCATGGAAAGATGATAAAAAGCGTCCTTAAGGTCCGCTTGTGCAACCGTTATCGAATCACCCCGCTGAAACTCCAGAGCTCCCAAACCCTCACCAGTAGTCAAATCAACATGTGTTGGCTCGCCGAAGTGAGCGTTGCTTCTCCTTGCATCCACAATTAACCGTAGCATGCCCGACTTTTTCGTCACGCAGAAGAAGGCAATCCTTTCCTTTCCGGGATGAAGACTGAAATCTATCAAGTGAGATTCATGCAGTTTGCGAAGGAACTGATGGTAGGCTCGCCCCTGCCTAAGCAGAGGATCACTGTAAGGGGCTTTGACACCGCATGCTGCTAACTTAACTCTCGCTTTCTCCGGTGGCAAAAGCTGCTGTGCGACAAAGTCGTCCACTTTCTTCTGACCGTCCGCACCCCACAAAGAAGCCAAGTCAATCGGCTTCCAGTCACTTGCTGGCAGTGAGATGCGTTCGATATCGAACGACGCCAACGAACCAGTGGCAACGGCCTCATCTTCGCCATAGCCGTTGGCCGCTCGGAGCATCCGAAGAGCCCCTGAGCCAGTCAGGTCAGAAGGAGGTTGCCCCATGGCCTGAACCATTTGCTGTACGAATTCAAGGCTATCATATTGAGCAGCCGCTGTACCAAAAAGATTCTCATCAAGAGAAATACGTTTACGATGATGACCATGACAGCCATACATTGAATTCAAGGAGTCAATCGTGTGGTTAACCTCATCCTCAAAATGGCGGTGACGAAGGAGCCTTCTCTGAGATTTTCTTGAAACATCAGGCAATGGACCCTGAGAAGTCTGAAGACGAGGAAGGGGAAACATGTCACGACATCGTCGACTCACTCCATGCAAAGGGGACGTTTGGCTCTGAGCTGGGTCCGTCCCAAGTTCCAGCTCATGCCCCATATAAGGGGCGTCATCGGAGCCCTTCTTCTTTCCACCGGCTTTTCGCGCCAGTTCACGCTCCTCTCTTGCCTTCCTCAGATTCTTGGCAAGATTCGCATCTCTCTCGACCTCCAGCTTGACGAAGTCCAAGAGGTCTGGGCAGACCATGAGGGTGGACGCTTGACGCGTCACACCCCCAAAGGTCTGCTGCTCTTCTAAGGATAGCCGCCCTCCGACGGCTTTGGCTTCAATCTCTCGAGCTCTTTCAGCATAAGAGTATTCAATTGTTTGCAAACGCCGGAAAACCACTTCCAAGAAAAGGTTGTTGTACCCATTCAACTGATCTGTTTGCAGCGCATGTTTTGCTATCATGCTGAGTTGATAGTGCTCTTGGATTCCCCATGAACTGGCCTCAACCTTGCAGAGAGTGCGGAACCTTTCATGATGGCCCTCCAGTCCCAAGGCCTCAACCACCAAGTATGAGATGCACCAACGACATGTTCTGGGCCCCGTCAAATTCCAGTTGGTTGAAACCTCCTTGAACTTCTTCGCAACATCTTTCAAGGAACATTCAGGTTTGCCAAGCGCATCATATTCCTGCATCACCACTCTATGATCACATTCAGATGGCTTCTGCATGAATCGTTTCACTTGGCCCCCATCAATGCACTCAACAAACAGGTTCTGTCCGTCCGGCAATGTGTGAATCGATTTGGCACCCAATGTCAAAGCTGCAGCAACATTAAGCACTGGATCCCCAAAGTTGATGTCGCCCAACTTCTCTGCTGCTACCCACACTAAGACACCAGCTGCAAAAGGAGCGGCTGCTGCCCCACCAGGAATCCCAACACCCTGAGCACCTATACCTCGCAACGCCCTTTCAGCTGTCAATACATTCAGCGCCTCTGTCTGAAGCGCCGAGATCTCAGCAGCAGTGAAGGCAGGCAATGCATAGACTTGCCCAGCTGGAATCCCAGCAGGTAAGGCTGCCGGCGTTGGTTTCACACGAATGCCCCTCAGGTCAGAGTTCAGCAATGAAAGTTCTTCATAGTGAACATCTCTATCTGGTGTAGCTACTACATAGTCTTCTCCTTGTATGTATGCGAGAACTAATCTTTCATGCCAGAGGTCAGGACCAGGAACGTCGTATTGAACCAACACATGCTTATTGAGCAGTGCCATGCTTTCGACTTCTCGCTCTCACTTCGGCCAGTTGCAAATGCGCCAGCTGGCGCCTTTCGTCCACGCTAGTGGGTGAGCTCTCAACGGATTCAGAGCTCCGATGAAACCCCACAGTCCTCTTGGATCGACAAGCCCACCAACAAGCCAAGCTCAACCAGCCAGAAACCGAGATCAATGTGAATCCCCAATTGAAAGCAGTGTGCCACTCAAATTGATTGTGCTGTTCAATAACAGTATTGCAATCAGGTTTACACCCCTCGATGCACCGCTCACCAGCCAATCTACTAGCCTCCAGGATGCTATCGTGCACACTAGGCCCTGAATGCAGCAACTCACTCCCCAGAAAGCCCAGAGCCAGAGAAACCAAGTGGACCACCAGACCGCCAACGGTGGAACCACCCATGGGAAGCTGGCTAAGCAACCGGGGTTTTTGTCTTGAGCATTATCAGCGTGCGGCCATGATGTTCCTTCGTTGATTCAATCTCGTTCAAGAACTGGCATACATTAATACATATGAATGGCACATGTTTGTGCTCACTTGTGTTTTTTTCATCGACCACTGTGCTTTCTGAGTTGGCGACAGTATGCCCTGTCGACACTCTCAAAGGTGACTCCACGAGTGTAGATCTGAAGACCAAACTGTGACCGCTCACCCGGGTCCTTGCTGTCTGCCCCATTACGATACTGTGGTTCTACTGCGATGGAGTCATGTTGAAAACCTTCTGTAATCTTCACATTGCCTTACTACAGTAATCATTGGCAAATTGGTCCAATTTGGTTTCATTCTCGTTCCATTCCCACTTATTTGATCCCACGTTTTTAGTTGAGTATCTGGCATTCACCACAAAGAAAATCTGCGACACCTCCGCCTGGCAGATCATGTCCGATTGAAAAAAAAATCCAGGACTGGTACAGCGTGGTACAGCCTAATTCCATCATATTCATATTATATTCCATCGAATTCCAGGATAGCTGACGCAACTTGACAAAGACTTGACGGCGTCACAGGAATGGCTGGAAGATCGAGCTCAATGACCTGAGCTGAGCTGAGAGAGCTCCAAAGATTCACCGCAGAGTGCTAAGCCGCTAAGCTTCGGTCCTCGTCATCGCCTTCACCCTGTGCGGAAAGTGAAACAACTTCGCTTTGCACAGTTTTTCCAAGCGAAATCAGCATTGAAATCAAGACTGGCGGAAGGATAGAAACGGTGCCTCACCCGTGAGATTGTCACCGCTGTGCTTGAGAGCCCAGCCCTGGGCTCTGAAAGCGAAGCAACTCAGGGTCCGAATCTTGCTGCGGAAAGTTTCCTTCTAAGATCTTCTAAGCGCCAAGCTTCGAGTTGGCCGAAGAAGACTGCACCCAGGACCTTTTCATTGATACTTGCAAAGTCGTGGCATGGAGCGTGGTTGAGAATTTAATATGATGAAACGCAATGAAAAGCAAGACTTGTTGTATCTTATCATATCATTTCTTTGCTTCTGTGTCCTTGAGACAACTCCTTGGACAGCAGCGGTAATTGATTGTGTAAAGTATTGCAAAGTTGTGTGTGCGAGTCCGAAATCTGGCCTCACAGTCCCTTGTCAGGACCACCGCAGAGACCTAAGGGTTACGGGGTTAAAATCAGTTCTTGACAAGGCAAAAAACGGGCAAACCAATCCAATGAAACTGCAGGTGAAAGATCCGTACTCAAAATGGGCCAGCAAAGCTCTTCTCTTCTGCTCTAATGCTTGATAGCTTCCTTCTTGCTGTGCCCCTATGAACCACACATCCAGGTCAATGTCTGTCGTCGCTGAAGCATCCCAGCCTGTCATGAAACATGGTGGAGTTTCAAGTTCAAGGATTCAGTTCTTGGCCCCCATTTTGCT
>VSDK01013963.1:1810-12803 GCA_009767595.1 Symbiodinium kawagutii
GGCTGCGGTAGTCTGCCCTAAGGCAGATCAATCCATGCTCGATCTAGCACTACTGGAGGCAGCAGAAGATCGGCCACTAGCATGCTGACGCCGTGGGTGCCAAGTTCACGGGCAACACTCCTGCTTGGCCATGTATGGGTTGTTCTTCAGGTCACCAATCCTAAACCAAGCGTCATGGACGGCATTTCTGCTCTTCTGGGAGATGGTTGGAAACCAGTCCCGGTGAAAAACGTTATTGCTTGTCCCCATGGGCGTCCAACTTGGCCTATCAAAGGCTTGTAGTACCGGCCTCGGCTCAGCCATCACACCATCTGGGGCGAAGAGAGTCTCCAGATTCGAGCTCAGCGCGGCTTCGCATTGCAGGCCATCGAAGAGGTAGTCCCCATACCTTGCCAGCAGGTCCGTGGGAGTATCAGTCCCTTGAGCAGCTCCGATGGACATCAATTTGCCCGGAGTCACAGACATTAAATCCCAATTGCTAGGCACGTGATTTTCAATGCAATCATGTTCCAGGGGAGTGTCACCAGACGCCGCTGGGTCACGAGTCGGCACCCGTACTTCCACATGCATCGTGGTAGGGCTAAGTCTGCAGGAGAGAAGCTCAACTGTTTTGCTGGCTAAAAGACCAGTGCCCACTAACCTGCGAGTGAGAGGAAAACGTATGCCACTTTCAACCTGTGGCAAGATGGCAGGAACAAATGCTTTGCCTTGTTCGATAAACAGCACACTGCACGGGTCTCTTTCATGGGGATACGTCTTGACAACAATCCCCTTGGGGGAGAATTCCGCTTCCTGCCATGATCCTATAAACTTATGCTTTTTGGCATTGGATAGAACCAAGTCAAGGAAAGCGATGGGAAAGTAAATCTTGGTGTTCCGGAACGGCAGATTACCTTTGGTGATGATCGACTCCACATCATGCAGCATGACGAAGGAAAGCATAGTGGACGCATCCCTACTCTGTGGAGCTGTGACCATGCCCTTGTCGGTTTGCCTGAGGGCCTGTACTGCCCCTGCCAGTTCCACAATCAGGCTCTTATACCAAAACAACGGGTCCTCAAACAACTCCCACTCCTTGAACTGTTGCACGAAGCCAATGGAGCGGATTCCTGCGAACAGTGAAGCAATAAACTTGGCAGTCGGAAGAAGGCTATCACTCAGACCAGCAATGACATCTTCCTTCTGCAGGACCGCTCTGGGGTCGCTAAGGCGCCTTTCTAGTGAACTCCTAACCATTGTCTGCTTGTACAAGGTAGAGGCACTGGGTATTTTAAGCACCATGCGAGCCATGGGCCAATCAGGAGGCAATGAACTCAGAGAAGCAGGGGTAGGGATGGCTTTCGCTGCCGCTTCCGTGAATTCCTTTTGCTGGACCGAGACATCAACGAAGCTAGCAAAATTGCGAGCAGCCTCCAGCCACCTTTGCATTTCCGTATCATCGGCATCATCCGATGATGGATACCCTACCTCAGTGGCTGCTTCCATTATTGTAGGAGGAAGGGCTCGGATTTGTGTCAATGTGACTTTCCTTGCCTTGGCTGTTCGAGATCGCTTCCTCTTCTTGGTGCTGGACTCCTCACTCTCCTCCGCTTCTGTCCCACTAGACGAGAGCGATACGTCAGAAGCTTGTGCCGCAGACGAGATGCAAAATGTGGACACCGCTTCATCAGGATCCAGTGGTCGTGATTCCCTGCCACTGAGACCTGGTGCGACAGACCGAAGGCAGTGGTCACTGAGCCCAGCAGGTGATGGGTTGCGACCACGCAGGACATCTCTCTCTGAGGCAGCCTGTGGCTTCAAGGCCCATGAGTCACAGAAGTGGCCTCGGTGCATGGGACCACATGACGTGTGCATCATTGTGTGGGTAATATATTCGATGCGGCATGCTCCGATCAACATGCAGAAGGCAACAGCCACCGTCTCTAGGGTTGCTGATCAACATGCAGGAGGCAACAGCCACCGTCTCTGGGTTGGGACGAACCTCCCACAATGCTCGTCTCTGGTTGTCAGGCCCATAGCCCCACAGGAGACCCATGAACTGCCCTCCGGGGAAGCACCAATGCTTCTGAATGGAAGGCTGATAGTTTCGTGCCTCTACCAACATCAAGTGCAGCCTCATGACATCTCGTCCTTGTAGCGAGTTGCAAGCCCAGTCCAATGCTTGAGGGAGCGGATCCTCACAGATTCGGCTTCCTGCAAGTCGCTAGGTGCATTGCCGTGTCGGAGATAATTCCTCGATCAAAGTGCTCTTCACTGTGCTATGCTCCGAGCAAGTCAGTATCGATCCTTCCAACACCTCCCTGTGAAACGGCAAGAACTTGGGTCATCCCAATCAGTCCTCTCATGTCCACGGGTGACAGGATGATGGTCGTGCCTGCAGCCCGTGACAAGCCAAACGTTGGCCCGAGCACACGTTTCAAAGTTCTGGGGCCCACCAGACCGATCATTCCCAGACAAAAAGGAGATACCAGATTGGATCAAGAAGGATCTGTAGCATGTGGCCCCGGCCAGCTTGACCGTGTTTTCAACCTTGAGCGGGACATGTGTGAAGTATTGACACGACGAGGAAGTCCCCTGTAGGTCAACCCCTTTTGATTTCCCACTGGACTTGCCTTTGCTGGAGCCCTCAACTCCACTGTCCTTGAATCCTTCTTTCCCATCATCCGGAACAAAGGCTGGATTGGAGGTGAAGTCGGGAAGCTTTGGCCTCACCGCAGATGCATTGCTAAGCACACTTCTTTGTCCTTGAACAGCTCCCTGTTGCTGCTTCCTTGAAATTGGAGTCTCCAATTGGAATGTTGCTTTCGTTTGGGGGCGCTCCTGTCCATGTCGCACCCTCCTGTTACGCTTGCTGTTGCGTGTTCTGCATCCACGGCAGCAGGAGTGGGAGAAGGGCCACATGCGTGGTCTATTATGTTCCCTACCACGTCCAGGGTTAGCGGCACAGTCTATGAAAGCCTGGTGGAAGCCTTCTACCAAGATTTAGTGCACTTCAATGCAGAGGGCCAGGAGGAAGAATGGCTGTTTGGTACCTGCACGCATAATGCTGCCAGAAACGAACCACATGGTTTCCGCTATGTCTATTGGTATGATGCCGACAAAAGGAGACGCCACACCGATGCTGAAAGCCACGCCAGGTGTGAATCGCCCCAGGGAGTCTGCCCAGGCCGTCACTGCTGTCAACTCGCGGACACACCAAATGATGAGTTTTGTACCTTCCTACGCGGCTGGCGAACCCGGACATACTCCGAGGCAACTGTTGATGACCAACACCAAATCCATGAGGCAATGGCATGATCACTCGCCTGCGCCTGGCCTTCGTCATGTCTCCAAGAGTCAAAGACCGAATGCTTGGAAATATCTTGGAGGTGCTGCAGCAGATCACATCGGTTGACTCCCTCACAAAGGGAAACCAGATGGCTGATAGCTATGCTAAAGGTGGCCGGAGTAAAGGTACAGCTGGGTGCTTTAAGTCCAATTGGAAGTTTCATGAGCTCGGAGCGGAGTGCAATGGCCTCTTTATTGCAAGCGTCAACACCTCTAGGAGCCTGATGTCCATCGCCCACTAACACATACAGACAAGGCACTTCAGGTGCCGCAGCGGCCACTGCACTCTTGAACTCTACTGCCTGTTGGGCTTCTTCGTGAATCACGAGGCAGCTATTGGCAAGGTGTATCCCCAACTCATCAGGAAACCCGTCCAAATGTTCATGAATGGTGCCGGTCGTGGCAATCAGGACCCTGCCGTTACTGAGCCCAGGACCTGCATCTCGAGTCTTGACTTCAATTTCAGTGCACGCCCCTCCCAACTCCTCCAGTTCTTTCTGTGAGCATGTGCGGACAAACTTATCTTTCACAGACTGTGGAAGGTGGAGTCGCACTATCATGGCAGCGATGGCCTGTCCCGCAGGGTTTTCTCTACTTGCCACTGTGAACTTTGCACTGTCTGGTGTGGTAAGTACCAGCCAAGCTAGAAGGAAAACCACTGAAGTGGTCTTGCCAGCCCCAAAGAGTCCTTCTACAAGCAGGGTACCCCGTGACTTGGTGAAAAACCAGGCACCAAAACCAAGACAGCCACCAAGCAAACACCAAACAAACCAAGAAACCAGAAACCAACACCAGCACCATAAAGTCATCATCTCATCAATACAAATCGTAAAGATCCCTGCATTCTCTTTTGTGTCTTCTCCAAATCAAAAACTTTACAAAGCGCAGATACAAGGACGGAACTCCGGTTGCTGGTCAGGTCGAGTAGTAAGAGGGTCTTGCATCTTGTAGAAACTTAAAGCATGAAAGCTGGATCAAGTGGCAAACTAGCACCAAAAACCAAAACCGAATCAAGATCCAAGACCCAAAAACGAACCAAACGAAATTGCCACCCAGCCCAGCCAGTTCAATTCGAATCCATTAGCAAAACTAAAAGATTGAAACTACGTCTTACTGTTTCTCAGAATGCGACGATCTAGGTTTCATTCATTTGTCCAGCAAGGTCGTCACTTGCCATGCTGTCGTTTAGCACACAGTATCGAGTAGGTAGAGAAAGAATAAGACCGAAGAGTGGATGTCTGTTCACATTCACTGCACCTCTGTTCTTGGTGCGGTCGGGTAGGTGCTCAGTTTTCTCCCTTGCTTTTGGCTTTCTGAGTTTGAGTTCTTTTCTTGTTCATGACATTTCCAGATTGTATTTCGACTTCCTTCGACTTCCATCAACGGGAAGATTGCGATGTTCAGCCTTTTCTTCAAGCAGTCTTTGGAAGGTATTACTGCGGACTCTATGGTATTGCCTACTTCTAGTCGGTTGGCTTACTTCTGCTGCACGGGATTTACTGGTGCTCTCTTTGTTCGCTGTGCTCGCGAATGCCATACTCGATCGCTGGTCTTTGTACCTGTACCTTCACTCTGAGCTGCTTAGGTTTTTGTACAGTTTTCGTCTCACCGCAGATATGTTAATGCACCCTCATTGATTGGGATCTTTGAGTCTTTTGTTTGTTTGATTTGTGACCGCGGCCACAGTGCCAAAGCGGCGCCCTAGAGGAAAAAAAAAAGACATTTCCAGATTGTATTTTGGATGACCGCTTGGAAAGCAGGTGCGGTTTCTTGGTGGAGCCAGTTAGAGTGAGTATTTTCCAACTCGTCAACTTCAAAGATTTAAAAATTGACAACAGTCACAGAGATCATGGCGGACACAAAGTTGTCGTGTGATCGCTTTGTACTTTCTCAGAAGCTTCACTTTCACCTTCATGATAGTAACCTAAACTTTGCCTAACCGGCGCGACGCAAAAAAAAAAACAAACAATAGTTTGAAACTGCGTTGAATATGTCTGAGTGGAAAAGTTATAACAAAACTGTTCAAGTGCAACAACATTAGTATCTGAACAAGTTGCTCGTGTGACGCTGCGCAGGAAAAAAATACAAATCAAAGTGTCATTCTCTGCAACTTTTGATTGGTTGCTTAAAATCAAATTGAAATTGCAGTTTGTCCTCGGAGCCGTGTAAGGCCAATGTCCAAGAGATGAAAAACGAACATGTTACCGCCATGAAAAAATTGTTTTCCCAGGTCGAAAAGAAGAAAAATTTTTCTGGAGGTGAAGAGGAACTACTTGTGCAATGGTGACAGTGGTCTGTGTGTTGGTTTGGTGGTTTTGGTGTTGTTTTCTGGTTTGTTGCTCGGTTCCCTGGTGTTTGTTGCACGTAAGGCGCCACCTGGGAAAAAAAAACTGAGGGGGGAATGAAAAAAATTTGTCAAGCTCGAGGCCGAGATGAGGAATAATTAATGTTTTTGAAAAAAAAATCAGGTGTGCCCAGCCATCTTCATTTTCTTCATCCTCTTCATTCTGTTCATCATCTTCATCATCTTCCCCTTCAAAATTTTCATCATTGGCCCATCATCATCATCATCATCATCATCATCATCATCACCACAATCATCACCATCATCATCACCATCACCAACGTCAAGGTTGACATCACCGTCGCCATCATCATCAGCATCAACATCAACATCAACACCAACATCAACATCAATATCAACATCAACATCAACATCAACACCATGCTCTCCATCATTTTCATCATCATCGTTATCATCACCATCATCATTGTCATTATCATCATTTTGATCATCGCCATCATCATAATCATCATTTCTTCACTAACATTTCTTCATCACTAGCCTTTTTTTTCATGGCCATCTTGATCTTTATCATCGTCATCGTCATCGTCATGGTCATCGTCATCGTCATCATCATCGTCATCATCGTCCCATCATCATCATCAACATCATCATCATCATCATCATCATCATCGTCATCGTCATCGTCATCATCGTCATCATCGTCCCATCATCATCACCATCATCATCATCATCGCCATCATCGTCACCATCATCATCCCTATCCTCATCATCATCATCATCATCATCATCATCATCCCATCATCATCATCATCATGATCATCATCATCATCATCATCATCATCATCATCATCATCATCTTCATCCGCCTCATCATCGTCGTCATCATCGTCATCGTCATCATCCTCCCATCATCATCATCATCATCATCATCATGTCCATCATTATCATCATCATGTCCACCATTATCATCATCATTATCTTCATCATCATGATCATAACGTCCTCATCATGATCTTGATTGTCATCAGCATTGCCATCATCATCAAATCACTATCATCATCTCATCATCATCTTCGTCCTGGCTCTTCTCTCTTCGTTTCTTTTTCTTCGTTTTTTTCTCTTCTCTTCTTCTCTTTTTGGCCCTTTCTCGAACCTAGGAAAATCTGAATTTGAAAAAAACAATCGACATCTTATCTCACAAGTGGCCTTCTTGTTGGCCCTAACTTCAAACTAGAAAATAAAAAATCTAATTTTTGGATTTCATGTGTGAAGTAAGGGCACTTTGATCCCTTTTACTGTTCTCAAATTTGGCAAGACGCCACAGCGGGCACTTGAAAATGTATGAGTTTGTCTGCGACAAATGAAGATGATGATGTCTGGAAGAATGACGTCTGAGATGCGTAAGTGCGAAGTTTCATTCGTTACACCCAGAATACAGAAGGTTGTGCTAGTAAGATGATCTTCTTTGTCGGAGCTGGTCTTGGGCTGTTGTTTTGCTTTGTTTTGTTTGCGGTGGTGCCGGTGTGGGCTTGGCGCCTCGGTCACATGTACAAATGGCAAAGTGAGAAGCACCACGGGGGGACCACCACAACAATGTTGGTTTGCTTTGTTTTGGCTCTGGTTGGCCAAGCTGAACATGTTCTTGCCAAAAAAAAATATCAGGTTTGCTCTATCTTCGTTTTCTTCTTCCGCTTCATTCTCAGTGTCTTTTTTTATCGTCTTCCCTTCAAAATATAAATTATTGGCCCATCATTCATCACCACAATTGTGATCATCAACAGCACCGGAAGTTTCATTCTCATCTGCGCTTTGCAAAGTTTTTGTAAGTAACTCCAAAAGGATGCAGGAATCTTAAGTTTCATGTTTGTGGTGCTGGTATCAGTTTTAGAGTTTCTTGGTTCGTTGGCTGTTTGGCAGTTTCTTAGTTTTGGTGCCTGGTGGATTTAATTGATGTGTCCACAACTTAACTTTTTTGTTCAGTGCAGTGGAAAGAGAAAAAGTATCAGACTGCAGCGAAATAAACCCCTTCTCCATCACTTTTTCAGCTTACTTGCACGTTTTTCAGCGTGGTACTCTGCGAAGTGGAAAGGAGAAGTGTTATTGCTCAAACCAACCAAATGGGAACAAAATTAAGCAAAATTGCACAGTGATGCAAGGCTGCTGACTGATACTTGGAGTGCTTTTGCAGTCAGCACGAGGACACTCTTTAAAAATAATTCTTCAATTTCTTTTTGTCCACCTTGAATTTGCCATTTTCTGCAAGACTAGATCAACAAAGTGGATCTTCTATTCTTACTCGATGTGATCAACACAATCATCATGACCATCATAATTTTCATTCCTGTGACCAACATGAAGGTTAAAAGCGGAGTTTTACACCTTTCACTGGGAGCCTGGTTGAGGTATGCTGGTTGAGATGATCTGCTCCTGGTTCGTCGGCGGCCTGTTGTTTTTCTTGGTTTGGCTGCGGTTTTGGTTTTCATGAAAGTCTTCTTGCCACTTAATTGGTGAGCTTTGATCTATAGCAGTTTTTCTGGACATATAATGACCTGCATTTCGTGTGTAATAGGCATTGTCCGGGAAAAAAAAGACGTCAAGGTTGACATCACAGTCGCCATCAGCATCAACATCAACATCAACATGAACATCAGCACCAGAATCAACATCAGCATCAACATCAACACCAACACCATGTTCTCCATCATTTTCATCATCATCGTTATCATCACCATCATCATTGTCATTATCATCATTTTGATCATCGCCATCATCATAATCATCATTTCTTCACTAACATTTCTTCATCACTAGCCTTTTCTTTTTCATGGCCATCTTGATCTTTATCATCGTCATCGTCATCGTCATCGTCATCGTCATCATCATCGTCATCATCGTCCCATCATCATCATCAACATCATCATCATCATCATCATCATCGTCATCGTCATCGTCATCATCATTGTCATCATCGTCACCATCGTCCCATCATCATCACCATCATCATCATCATCGTCATCGTCACCATCATCATCCCCATCATCATCATCATCATCATCATCATCATCCCATCATCATCATCATCATCATCATCATCATGATCATCATCATCTTCATCCGCCTCGTCATCGTCGTCATCATCGTGATCGTCATCATCCTCCCATCATCATCATCATGATCATCATCATTATCATCAACATCATTATCATCTCCATCATCTCAACATCATCATGGCCATCATTTTTATCGTTGCATCTGGTCATCATCTTCATCATCATGATCATAACGTCCTCATCATGATCATGATTGTCATCAGCATTGCCATCATCATCAAATCACCATCATCATGTCATCATCATCTTCGTCCTGGCTCTTCTCTCTTCGTTTCTTTTTCTTCGTTTTTTTCGTTCTTCTCTTCTTCTCTTCTTCTCTGCTTGTCTTCTTCTTCCCTTCTTCACTTCTCTTCTTCTCTTCTTCTCTGCTTGTCTTCTTCTTCCCTTCTTCACTTCTCTTCTTCTCTTTTTTGCCTTCCCTCTCTTCTTTTAGTTCTCTCGTCTCTTTTTTTCAAACCTGCAAGAGTGGAACGTAGGAAAATCTAAATTTGAAAAAATAAATTTCGAAATCTCATCTCTGCAAAGTGGCCCTCTTGTTGGCCCTGACTTCGAACTAGAAAGTTGGAAAATTATGATTTTTGAGATTTGACGTTCATAACACCGCAAACGGGTGGCAGTAGCATTTTGAAGAAGAAAAATCCGTCAAAAATGGAAATGTTTGGTTGGATGTTGAAACAACCCCTGAAAAACAAAGACGAAACTCCAAAGTTCGCAAGAGTTAAATGTCGAATCCTTTTGTTGTTTGGAATGATTTATGTCAAGTAACCGTCAAAAAAGTGATTGACCCGACAGTTCAGACATGTGTTTGAATCAAACAATTGAACAACGATGTTTTTGATTTTTAAAATTGCTTCAGGACACTCTAAACCATCAAAATTTGTTTTCGTGTGTGTTTTTCCTGAGCGCATGTTGAACAATGATACAAATGCGAAAAAAAATTTGAGCCGCAGCGCCGTATTGTCTTGTAGGATACGGTCATTTTAAGTCAACAACAAAAACGGAAACAAAACAGTTATCATCACAAGACAGCAAAACCAAGACCTCAGACCTTCAAGAGCATCATCCGAAATAATGGTTTTTCTTTGAAAAATGAATTTTGCGTGAATTGCCAAAATCTTTTCTACGCGCGAAAATAATCAGCAATAGTCGTCACAAGATGCGCTGAACATTGGCAAGCTGAATGAGCATGCCATGGATTGCCAAGTGTCGTGATTCCTTTGCCAAATCAATGATCTGAATGCGTCGAAAAATTTTCAAAAGTTCGAAATTCGCATGGTCAGGAAAGCGCATGCTAAGGAAAGATTAGGATGCGTAGAATAACTAATCGAAACGTGTGGTGAACCAAATGCTGAATTAATGATGTTTTGCCGGGCTTAACTGCGCAAAAGCTCAGGAAGGAACAACATCGAGTTCTTCAACATGTTGACATGTGGAGCTTTGTGTACCAGTTTTGAGCGGTAATTCTTTGAGTGCGCGCGCGCGAAATAAATACCCCAAAAACATTTGTAACCTAACAATCGCAATTAAAAAAGAAAGACTAGTCATACTAAAAAAAAAATCTAAAATCATAGTAGTAGTGATATAGATAAAAAGAAATAGAAATAGTATTAATTGAAATTAGTAGTAGTTGTAATAGTAGTCGTCGTCGTAGTAGTCGTAGTCGTAGTCGTAGTCGTAGTCGTAGTCGTCGTCGTCGTCGCCGTCGCCGTCGCCGTCGCCGTCGCCGTCGCCGTCGCCGTCGCCGTCGCCGTCGCCGTCGCCGTCGCCGTCGCCGTCGCCGTCGCCGTCGCCGTCGCCGTCGCCGTCGCCGTCGCCGTCGCCGTCGCCGTCGCCGTCGCCGTCGCCGTCGCCGTCGCCGTCGCCGTCGCCGTCGCCGTCGCCGTCGCCGTCGCCGTCGCCGTCGCCGTCGCCGTCGCCGTCGCCGTCGCCGTCGCCGTCGCCGTCGCCGTCGTCGTCGTCGTCGTCGTCGTCTTCGTAGTCGTAGTCGTAGTCGTAGTAGTAGTAGTAGTAGTAGTAGTAGTAGCAGTAGTAGTAGTAGTAGTAGTAGTAGTAGAAGTAATAGTAATAGTAATAGTAATAGTAATACTAATGGTAGTGGTAGTAGTAGTAATAGTAGTAGTAGTAGTAGTAGTAGTAGTAGTAGTAATAGTGGTAGTAGTAGTAGTAGTAGTAGTAGTAGTAGTAGTAGTAGTAGTAGTAGTAGTAGTAGTAGTAGTAGTAGTACTAGTAGTAATAGTTGTAGTAGTAG
>VSDK01013963.1:13022-18022 GCA_009767595.1 Symbiodinium kawagutii
GGTGGTGGTTGTTGTTGTTGTTGTTGTTGTTGTTGTTGTTGTTGTTGTTGTTGTTGTTGTTGTTGTTTTTGCAGTGGTGTTTGTTGTGCTGGTGTTTTTGTTGTGTTGGCAATTTTAGGTTGGTGCTTTTGCCGTGTTTGTGATTGTACTTGTTTTGTTTGGGCGTGTTGGTGATGTGCTTTGGTGGTGATTGTTTGCGTTGATGACCGTGTCGTGGTGCAATTTGGAATCAAATTTGCGTAGCTGCCATTTTTGAAAAAACATTGCGCGATTCTAGGGTATCTAAAAACAATAACTACTGATGATGTATTTCAAAAAACCATGTGTGGAACACATTTGTTTTGAATGGAATTTTGCTGGCCGATGTCGTTGCAACCGGTCCTTTGCATAGTTTTGAACCGTAGCGATGAAAACAAACAATGACCATGCCCCCCTCTTTTTTGTTTTGTTTTTCGTGTTTGCTTGTATTTTTCTGACCAAGTTTGAGCAATTTCAACCGTTTTTTTGCACATATTTTTATTTCTGCAAGCGGTGTTTTGAGGGTGGTTTCCGCTTCCAGTCGTTTCTTTCCCACCCACTTTGTTTCCTTCTACTTCCACCATTTTCTTTGTCTCCCAGTTGACAGTATACTTTAACATGAGGTGTTGTTTGGTCGAAGATGTGTTAATATATGAACACACATGCAAACAAGAGGAGTAGACAAACAGACCTAATGCAATCAGATCATCCAATGGTAACGCACCAAAACCGGCAAAAAAATGAATCCCCAAAATCCAGAACATATTTTTCCACGTCATCCATGTTGGCAGCGCTAGTTAATGGTAGTTGTCGTGCTGGCAATGGTGGCATCGTAGTAGTGGATCAGGTACGGATACTGGTAGTGGTGACATGTGGTAACGAAGGTTTTCAACGGTTGGTGATCACTGATCACTGATCATTGACATGGAACAACGTTTGTTGGATTTGTTTAGAAGACCTTCTGCTGAAAAATCCAATTTGCATAATTGCTGTCAAAAGTGCCATCAAATTTTCATTTTTAGCCTTGCTGGTAGGCAGGATGGGCATTGATTTGGCCAATCCGATCTGCCTTACATCCTGTTGACTCGTGTCATGTTTTGGATTTCGCCCATGGTGGCTGTGCTTCGGGATCGTCATTGCCTGTCGAGACCTGGCCCATCCTCTTACACAAAAATCTGTCATTTTTCTAAGTTCAACGCGGGCTGTCACTCTTTAGCGCTTCCATATGGTCTTCTTTTTACGCTGTTGGGATGATTTCATACTGATTCCGGTGCCATGATGCAGCGCTGGTGTTCACCCCTGTGGACTAGCGCACTCTGTGGCCCTGGCTGGGGGATTCTTGGCTGTGCCTGAAGGATTGTTTGGGTCCGTTTTTGGCCACTGAACTGCCATTTTAAAATTGGTTGTTTATGCCAACCCCCATTCTGGCTGGCGTGTGGTCAGTGCCAACGGGATGCTGATGATTTCTGCCGAGCAGTAGAGCTCAAACCTCAAATGTAGCAGTAGGAAGTACAGTATTGGGAGACTTTGCGCATTTGAATTTGCTTGCGGCATTCCGACTCTAATACATTGAGAAAGTTTGATGAGATCCGGTGGACACTTTGATCATAACAATACGATTTTGCCGCAAATTTCAACCTCACCGGCCAGACAGGAAACATTTCATTCCTCATCTCAATCCACGTGCAAACACACGCAGAAAAACATTTGCATCTGTTGGTACGTCTTGGGCCGTCCGTGTGAGCCGAGCGGGTTTAACAGTCCTGGAGGAGCCGCGCAAGAGTTGGAGCCTGGAATTGTCAACGCGGTACTCGAGTACCATCATGGCAGTGTCGCGGTTAGCGAAGGAGAACAATGATTGGTAATGGTCAGTGCTGGTTAGTTGACAACGGTCAAGGAAGCTTCACAGCAGTAAGGGTTCATACGGTTCATGCTTTTGATAATAAACCATAGTCATGTTTCAGAACGGTTGTGAATGGTTGGGGGTGGTTGACACTTGTCAATGATGGCTGATAATCTCGATGACAACGGAAAATTGATACTTAACTATGATCTAATGGTGCTGAACTCAGGCTTCATACATGGTTCAGTGGGTGACGATGGCTGATCATGCTTGAGAATCACGCATACTCACCACTTGATCACCCAAAATCTACCAACCCATCGAGGGATGACAGTACTCATGCCGTCCCAGGAATGACTTGCCAGGGAGTTGATTTACAACAAACTTGACGAGTGGACTACTGTTGACCACTGTTGGTGTTGACTGTTGATTAAAAACTATTGTTGACTATATAGTTGAGTACTGTTGGTTCTGTTTTCCCGTCATGAAGAATTTCGCAGGAAACCGACTTGATGCTGGCCGTAGACTCTATAGCTTCTTACCAGTCCCAGTGTTAACAGAAACTCATGCTTAAAGACATGCTTAGAGATATGCCAACGTCCGCGCTTGCACTTGCAACAAAGTTGTGACTTTGGCAGTTTGTTCCAGTGCGAGACACTGATCTGATCAGAGCACCGTTTTGCTGGCTTGAAATCAGGATTCTCAAGACTTCTAAATTCTTGGTTACTTCTTTCATCTGGCTACTCATGAATGTTCAGACAGCTGATGAACCACTAATAATGTATTCAGAACTACTGTCATTACATGAACACTATGGACCACCTCATTGACTAGCACATTGACCCCCCTCAACTGTTCTTAACCACTTCATCCAATGGTTTTCGGTGAAACCATCAACGGCTTGGGGCTGTGGCAGGAACTACTCAGCCAAGTGACGGGGGGGCGCCATGGGCTTGAGCGTTCGAGCCTTAGTTTGTGGTTGGATGTTGGTGCCGTTGGTGTTGAAGTTTTGTCACTTGTTGTTTTACAGGGGTAGGGAAGTCACCTTTGGACAGGACATTGTGACTTCCGTCCGTTCTGCATCAGCTGTTGCCTTTGCTTGTATTTTTTCGTTTTGGTGGCAAAAATGTCTTTCCGATTTGGATTGGTGTGGGCTTTCCCAAGCGTCACCCTTCATATGAAAAGGTTTTGGGCTCATGCTTTGAGAGTGTCAGGGGGCTGGGATGTTTGACATGGCACAGCGACAGTTCTCACAGGGGCCAATTGTCACCATAAGAGATATGCCCCAGAATCTTGTTCACTGTTCAACCTGTATTTTATAAGAGAATTGTTGGTCCTCAAGCAAAATGATGTTGCTTCAGAAGGCAAACACCATTGACACACGGTATTCTCAGGCAACCTCTATGGTGGCAGGTCGGCAAGCCTGAGCTGCAAGGGATACTGGAAACCTTTCCATGGCTGAAAAAAGTAGCACTAGCCTCAAGCCTGAAATAGCACTGATGCCGGTCGACCAAAGTTTGAAGTCGTTGCCTGCATCAACTGGATGGCATCAAGTGGGGAATCTTCGAGCCACATTGGTGTGATGCAAAGGCAGCTGAAGCGACAAATCGAAGCCTTGGAAGGCGGGGTGAAGCAACGCAGCTGCCAGGCGCTTCTTCTGGTTAAACTTGGCAGATCTGAATCGAGTGTCTTATAATCAATCAATGAATTTATCAATCAATCAATCAATTTGTCCATCTGTATCTCTTCATCTCTGTATCTCTATATCTCTATTTCTCTATCGACCTACTTATTTGCCTATCTTTCATTCTATTGATCTATTGGTCTATTTGTCTCTCTGTCTGCATCGATTGATCCATCTACGTATCGGTCGATCTCTTTCTTGTTTCCCTCTCTATCTCTTTTCTCTTTCTCTCTATCTACCTAATTACCCGTCCATCTATCTATCGATCTATCTCTCTATCCATCTATCTCTCTCTCTCTCTCTGTCTTTCTTTCTCTATTTATCTATTCGTCTTTCTTTCCTCTCTCTCTCTCTCTCTTTAGCTCAGTTCGTCTCAATCTCAATGCCTTGAAGTGTTGGAAGTGCATCGCAGCTGAAGACGTCACGCAGAGCTGGACCAAGCGTATCCGTCTGGCAGCCATGTGCCCGGCATGTTGGCAGCTTTCCGTTCAATCTGTGCCGCTGGCAATGCAGTTTAGTCACAAGAATCCACAGCTGATGCTATGGTGACTGTAGGTTTGGAAAAAGCTGCTTTGCATTGCACTGTTCGGTAAGTTGGTTGAATCTGCGAGATTGTGACGCAACTCAAGACTTGGTTCAGCTTTGAGGCACTTCTCATCATCCATGTGAACAGCCTTCGCCCCGAGTATAATCACGTGCAGGACCCATGGCGCACCAGTTGCTTCTTGCTGGCCTGCTGTAGCCCAAGCTTGTAAATACCTTGGCAATGAATTCATTTGTCAAGGTAAAAGTCTCAGGAAATCTGTCAGCAAATTTTACTTCTCTTCCAAGTTCTGGTGAACCCATGGATTGCAACATGCCTTCGTTATTTAGACAAGGCGTCGTGGTAACCTCTGGGAAAAGGACTTGAGAACACCGCATAGACATGGGCCTTTCCACCGTCACGACTTGGCTTTGCTCTGGTCATGGGCTGTTCTGCTCCCTCTAGGCTTTGTCCTGGTTTCATGCACAATCTTCAAGCATTGCCAATCTAAATCGACATTGAAGTCCAACTGCCGATTTGTAGATTCACTTCATCTCTAGGATTTTCTGTAGCTGGCCGCTCTGCAATCCTTCTTTGTTTCATTAAAAGAAAGTTTGTTTTTGAACATGCCGTAGGTACATTTCCACTTGCTCAAGTTCAGTCCATTCGCCACCAGCAACCTGTGAGGGTGACATTGTTTTGAAATCGTAAAAATATTTGAGAAACACAGCCAACAGCTCCACCACTGCCTCGCCCCTCCACCACCACTACAACCTCCTCTACGACCACCACCACAACCACCACAACCACCACAACTACCACGACCACCACGACCACCACGACCACCACGACAACCGCGACCACCCACCCACACCACCCTCCACCACCACCACCACCACAACAACACCAGCAACAACAGCAACAACAACAAC
>VSDK01013963.1:20522-44183 GCA_009767595.1 Symbiodinium kawagutii
GGGTGAAAGTGGGTGAGCACTGAGGCGATGGATCGAAGCCAAATACAAACAGCACAGACCCGGAGGTGATGGAAGCTCTTCAGAGTTTGTGTCAGGCAGCTGAGGACCGCAAATGAAACACGGGGCAAATGTGTGTAATCTGTGAACGAAAAGTGAAAAGATTGGCCCTGTGCCAGGATTTGAAGTCTGAAGATTCAAAACAAAGGCAGCAGGGGCGGACCAATATGACATGGGTCTTCGAGAGACTGCAAAAGGAGATGGACAAGGAGCTCGGCTTTGTAGCCTCGCTGCGGGTCGTTTGGGGCCCTGCCATTGCAGCTGCACATGTTTGTTGTCAACGTTGGTTGGTCAGGATGCTGCAAAGACTCGTTCTGAAGCATCAAGAAAGGTACGCTGCTCAGCTGAGAATTCGAATGGAAAGGATAGGCTGATCTCGGTAGTTTGGACGATTGCAAAATGATTTAATAGAGATCTCTGAATGCTGTGGAGAATCGTGACCCAATCTAAGACTTTTGAACCATGATGCTGTAGGTGAAGGAATTCAACAATCATATACCATTTTTTTGTTTGACAAACTTTCCGCATGTGCCGTGTGTATATCATCCTTGCTTGCGCGTGCATTGTTCCTTTGGCAGAAAGCGTACAAGAAGTTGGTGGAGAAGGACTTCTTCATCACAGGTGTTGCCAAATTCTTTGAATTTGATCTGACCAATGAGACGACCGACGCCCTTTCATATTTTGGAGATACCGTGGATCTATTCTACAACCTCGCACAGAAAGAATTTTCTGAAAAGGAACTTGCGCTCTTTGCGTTGAAAGGGCTGAAAATTGGCCTCAAGATTGCAGGATGCTTTGCTCCCTTACCAGGGATTGCCGTTTTTGCAGTTGCTTGGAAAAAAACGTGTCGAAATGGGCCATCTTACCAGTGCCAAACTTTCTGAATCATAGGTGATCTCGGGCAGCTGATTTTCCTTGTTGTATTTTGCTCAGCATTTCAGGACAAACTGGTTGGATTTGCGATCAAATATTTGGCGGATGAAGCCCAAGAAAGTCTTGAGGATATGATTGATCGAATCGCCGCAGAGGCAGTGGACCGAGCTCTATGGAAACAAAAATTAAGAGAGTCCCAGATCTACTTGGACCCTTTGCGATTTTCCAATTTTTTGTTTTTTGTTCCAAGACATGAAGCAAGACATGAAGCAAGCGAAAAGATAAGACTCGAGACTCAGATTCATTTTGACGAATTGGACTTGTTGAAATATAATGTCAAATGCCCGCGTCACCAGATGCCAATCCTGAATGTAGAATTGAGTATCAGCTACGAGGACACAGCGCGCAGCCAAATCAATTTTCATGATTTGCTCCTCAGCCTGCAGAAGAGGGGCGTTGTATGGCGTTGTTTTTGAATGTTTTGACATGTTTGCTGGTCGCCGGGCAGAGATTCTAGTTATGCTTGCCAAGCATTTTCACGGCTGATTTTCGAATATTTCGGCCACATTATTGAAAACATCTCCAAAATTTGTTGCAGCCTGCGCTAATTGAATCACCTTGTTGGGCCAAGAAGATGCTTACATAGATATGCAACCAGCCTGCAAAGCATTTAGCTTGCAGGTGCATTCGGCAATCTAGCCTCGGCTGTTTGCTGTTGTTGGCCGCTTAAGACGATCCCTCGAGCAGGATCCCACCTGAATGAAGTCCTTTTTTGCTTCCGTTGCTTCCCCAGTACTCATCAAGTGTTGTCACATGTGCTTTTGCAATCTAGGAGGTAAGAGATTGAGTCAACTCTGTCAAATCAATTGCCACTTGCAAGGCTGGATGTTGGCTGGGACAACGTCATGGCCGGCCATTTTGGAGAGTTTGCAAGCAAGCACGAAGCGAGCAAGAATGAATTGGTGCCATCGACCGCAATGAGTGGACTGCTAATTAACTAAAGTGGGAAGCTTGTGTTGCAGGAGATGTTGGTGAGAATTGCAAAGTCAGAAGTGGTAGTTGTCCTTACCACGAAGAATGCATTGGGTTGCAGGAAATCAGGTTGCGGTTTTCGGTGTCATCTCCCCAATTCTATTTCCTGTGCCACCCAGGCCTTTGTTCTGCAAAGTGCTACTTCCTTCAATCGTTGGCTCATGATTGAAAATGCATTGGCTGCAGAAATTCCCCGCCTTTTGGTTCCAGAGAAGACTCATGCGACCACCAAAACAAATCCAGAGGGACACTTGCAAAAGGTCGAAAAAAGGGCAGAATTCATGAACCTGATTCTGGATCACTTTCTCTTGTACCTTGCGGTTGTCTCCAAGATGAGGGATGAAACAATTTCTTTGCCCGGTGACCAGCGTGTGCTTCAAAGGGCCTTGCGAAATCGAGCAGTGGAAATGGCAAAGAAAGTGCTCCCGAACCTGGCTGTGATGTGGGAAAAGCAGTGGGACAGTGCTTGGATGAATTGGTTCTATCCACCTTGGTCTCTTGAGGAAACAAGACACCAGATGGACTACGCCAAGGATTGGTGGCTTTGCTCCAACGCCTTTTCAGCTGAACGCAAGGAATTCAAGGCACGCAAGAGCAGCCAACGCAAGAGCAGCCTTGAACAATCAAGCAACAGCTGGCTTAAGCGCGTAAAGGAGAAGGTGCAAACTGCGAAGAACACGGTGAAGAACATGATCAAGGAATTTAAGAAAAACAGAGCGAGCAAGCGCGAGGAATGGAAGAAGGAACAAGAGGAAAAGGAGAGAAAAGAAGCTTCAAGGCTAACTGACGATCAAAGCGAATGCTTTAACCAGAATGATCTGCACCTGAGAATGCTGCAGAAGTATCAGAAATTCCAGAGAATTCGGATACACGAAGATCGCGCTTACAAAGACACTGGTTTCGTGGAGAAGCTCATGGCTACAATGAACAATCAACTTTTGTATGGGCCAAGTGAAACTCGTCCAGCCGTGTGCTCAAAAGAATGGGAGCCAAAAAACGGGGCGGATTTCATCGTCGACTGCCTTTGGTATCCACTTTACGGTCACCGGCCGGGGTCTCAGTAAAACACTCTGTTTCAATTTTTTCCCAAAAGCATCTTCGATGCGATGGGTTCTCGTTCAGTTTGCTTTCGCAACTGCTCCCGTCAAGGTGGAGGGCAAGGGAAGGGAAGGAAAGGAAAGGAAAGGAAAGGGAAAGGGAAGGAAAGGAAAGTGAAGGGACAGAAAGGGAAAGGAAGGGAAAGGAAATGAAGAGAAGGGAAGGGAAGCGAAAGCAACGGAAAGTAAGGGAAGGAAAGGAAAGGAAAGGAGCAGAAGGGAAGGGAAGGGAAAGGGAGGGAAGGGAAGGGAAAGGGAGGGAAGGGAAGGGAATGGAAGGGAAGGGATGGAAAAGAAAGGGAAAGAAAGGGAACGGAAGGGAGGAAAGGGAGAAAGGAAGAGGAAAGGGAAAGGGAAGGGAAGGGGACGGGAGGAAAGGGAAGGGAAGGGAAGGGAAGGGAAGGAAGGGAAATGAAAGGAAGGGAAGGGAAGAGGACCGGAAGAAAAGGGAACGCTGTGTAGGTGCCCGGGGGGGTGGGACAGGTTGGTGGCGGCGAGCGACCGCCAGCGGGGGCTCGCAGTTAGTTGCGAACGGTTACCGGAAGACGGGGGACGGTGTGTAGGTGCGCGAGAGGGAGTGGGAGAGGTTGGTGGCGGCGAGGGACTGCGAGCGCGGGCTCGCAGTTAATTGCGAACGGTTTCTGGAAGATGGGGAACGAAGTGTAGGTGCGCGAGGGGGAATGGGAGAGGTTGGTGGTGGCGAGCGACCGCGAGCGGCGGCTCGCAGTTAGCTGCGAACGGTTATACCGGAAGATGGGGAACGGTGAGTAGGTGCGCGAGGGGGGGTGGGAGAGGTTGGCGGCGGCGAGCGACCACGAGCGGGGGCTCGCAGTTAGTGGCGAGCGGTTACCGGAAGATGGGGAACGGTGAGTAGGTGCGCGAGGGGGGGTGGGAGAGGTTGGCGGCGGCGAGCGACCACGAGCGGGGGCTCGCAGTTAGTGGCGAGCGGTTACCGGAAGATGGGGAACGGTGAGTAGGTGCGCGAGGGGGGGTGGGAGAGGTTGGCGGCGGCGAGCGACCACGAGCGGGGGCTCGCAGTTAGTGGCGAGCGGTTACCGGAAGATGGGGAACGGTGAGTAGGTGCGCGAGGGGGGGTGGGAGAGGTTGGTGGCGGTCGTTGAGCGACCTGTCATTTTGAGGTTGGCGTCTAAGTGGGGGTCAGGTAGTGTGGTGCATTGGGCTCGGATTGGAACCTCAAACGTGCTCATCCGGTGGTCTAGTGCTTGATGCACGCGTTATGTTGGACCTATTTGAGCTTATGTTGGGCTCAAAGTGGGGTGAAGTTGGTGGAGCATTGGGCCCAAATTCCAAGTTGGACCCTCGTTGGAGCCGCTTATGTTGGGCCATCGTTGGGCTTATTGGGCCTTATAAGCATCTAAGTGGGGGCGAAATAGGTGGCACATTGGGCCCGGATTGGGGCCTCAAACGTGCTCATCGGGTGGTCTAGCGCGCGGTGCTTGATGCACGCGTCAGGTTGGGCCTATTTGAGCTGATGTTGGGCTCAAAGTGGGGTGAAGTTGGTGGAGCATTGGGCCCAAACTCCAAGTTGGACCCTCGTTGGAGCCCCCGCTTATGTTGGGCCATCGTTGGGCTTATTGGGCCTTATAGGCATCTAAGTGGGGGTGAAGTAGGTGGTACAATGGGCCCGGATTGGAACTTCAAACGTGCTCATCAGGTGGTCTAGCGCGCGGTGCTTGATGCACGCATCAGGCCCAAAGTGGGGTGAAGTTGGCAGGAGGATCGTCCTTACAGGCCCTAAACAGTCCCTAGGCAGTCGTAGGCAGTACCTCGTGCCACCGTGCGATTTTCGCAGTAGCCACAAAGACAGCGCAGCAGATGCAATTCTAATGGAAAAAAGGCCCGCGCGAGCAGGGAGATTTGAAAGAGAGAGAGAGGTTGCTGCTGATATGTTTCATGTTCGTTAGTGATGATTGGTCGGTATTTATAATTCTGGTATAACTTCTACCTTTTTGCTTTGAGGTTCTCCGGCCCCACCTTGTTTTCTATGAAAAGAAATGCCTTTGCTGAGTCGCTTGGGGATCACACATCCCCGCAACTGTAAGCCCCAGACATTCCCGGCACTGGGGCTGGCTATCATGCGGGATTGCTGACTCAGACTTGGCAGCGCCCCAGTGATTTTCTTTCGCGCTGAGGTCAGAATTGCAAACGGTGGACGCCCTCCATCTCCAGAGGAACTTTGACTACTCTGACATGCACTTTGGTGCTTATTTTCACGAGTACAAAATAGGGTTGGTATGGTCTTTTTTCCTCCACGATCCTTGCCTCTTGCGTCGAAGTGAACCTGTATTGCTCTACACCAGTGACCACTCTGCCAACGTCAATTGGCCAGAGGAGATGTCCAAATTGTCAGCAAAGCTAAAGTGTGAGAAAGAAAACCAAATCATTTCCAAAGTCTTCCTCAGGCAAAACGAATCCAAAGTCTTTGGGATCCGCTGGACTCCACTTGCTGCAAAAGAATGTTCTGCTCTGCCTAAAGGCTTTTTCTTTGTGAGTGACGCGACATTTACCTTTGATGCCTCGGAATTCAACCAGGATCGAGGGATTTTGCCTTGGCAGATCCCATGTGCTCACAAGCATGCTGTGCTTGTTGAGGTGGAGTTTAAAGGAGAGGCAATGATCAGCACTTGTAGATTTGTTTCAAAAGAATGCAATTGATCAGGGGCCTACCCATGGCCTAGGAGCAACAGACTGCGTGTGAAAAGCAAAGGGGTTGATTCGTCCACGCTTTCAGGCCATCAGAGGTCGGGTGAAATGAGGCCATCGCTTTCAATGATGAAGTAGGAGATCTATTGATTGTCAAGGGAACTTAGCCAAGACTCATTGGGAGTTGAGCCGTTGAAAATGGCAACAAGTTCAGCGGTTGCCACCTGCTACCTTTGGCGCATGACTGTTTGTCGTTTGAAGTCGAACCTTGCCACATATCTTCCATTGTGCTCGAGAACAGATGTACTAACAATTGATCATTACATATAGTAGCATGTACCCACTTCTCATTATATATGTATATATATTATATTTTTATATATAGATATATGTATATAAAAAACAATATGATGATTACTCGCAGAGATGAACTGATGAAGAACTGGCTTACAACTCTGCATCCTCGCCAGGCCCCTTGGATGCCTCGCAAGAGCTCGGCCTCGACGGCGCCTCGACCAGGGCGATGAGGTGGAACTCTGAATGATTTCATCATTGGATCATTGCGAAACCAGTGCTTCGGTACGGTACCAACTTGAGTTTTGAACCATGGTCAAGACGTTTCTTATGTGGTTTCCACAGGATTTTCAGATGTTTCTATTATGTTTTAATTCTTTGGGGATAAACTTTTCCAGTGATACAATTCTATTTTTGAATGTAGCGTGTGGACATTTTGGGAATGGTTTTCCATTACCATTATTGCCATTGCTGAGGTCTTTCCTGCTACCATTCTGAATAGATAATAAATAGATGCAAAACATCGATGAGCATGCACCCATCTAACGCCCCACAGATTTTTTTCGACTACAAATCAAGATTGCTGGCGCCAAAGACCTTCGAAATGTATTGTCATTTTGTAGTGCCGAAAGGTACTCAAATTTAGAGTGTGATCTTGTAGAGGTCAGCATGTCCGTGATTTTCAGATTTTTATGCTGATTTCGGGCATGGATTTCGTAGTGGATTTTGGTGGGGGTGGCTGTGCAGAGTTTGTGCAAGTTGGCAGTCTCCAAAATTCAAACGCTCGGATATTTATAGTGATCTCAGCTCACCTGACATATTGATATGCCGCACAAGGCCAAAAGTTGACCCCTCAAAAACAACTGTGTTCCAATGTCGGTCTTGTCCTCGCCAAAATCTTACCCCTGCAAAATCATCCTAGAGAATTAGGACAAGATTTGTGAATCCTTCAGAATAAGGACTCTGATCAGTTTGGATTGCAGGATTTCTGTTGCCCTCGGCGCTGATCCAGTAGACCAAGTATTCGGCATTTAATTTGAGAATAGCGTGTCAACACTTAGCAGTTCAAATTTCCTTCAGAGAGGGTATACATAACATAACCATCGAATAGAGTGTCGCATGAGTAGCATTGCCATTCTGATGCCAATCTGATGTCGAATTCGGAATCTTTCCATTTGGTGATTTTGTTGTGGTGTGATTTGGAATTAAGTTTACATTGTTGCGAAGTGTTTTATTGTTCTGTTCATCCCCTGAAACAAATCACGGCTTTCTACTCATGTTTTTTTCTGCTAGTGGTCACGTTGGCTGCTCGCAGTCGTTGTTTCCCGCCCGGTTTGTTTCCTTCTACTTCCAGCGTTTTCCTTCTCCCCATAGATGCTGTCAGAGGCTTAAATGTGTGGATCCAGTGATCTGGTCATTTTCTTTTCATTTGACCACAATCTTGAATGTTGAGAGGCAGATAAGCAGACGTGCAGGCAGAAGAGTAGACAAACAGACACGATACAAGCGTGTTCTCCAACGGCAGCACACCAAAATCAGCAAAGGAATCTGAATCTCCAAGACCCCAAACGCACACTGTTGCACCCCATCCATATTGGCAGTGGTAGTGGCAGTTGTCGTGATGGTAGACGGCCATTGATGCTAGTAGTGATAAGGTTTTGAAACAACGAGTGATCACTAACACGGAACCACGCTTGCTTGATTTGTTGAGAAAGACTCCGGCTGAAAAACTCCTGCCTGCATACTAATGTCAAGGACGCCATCAAAGTGACACTTTCTGCCTTGCTGGTAGACGTGATGCGGATGGATTTGGCCAATCCGATCTGCTCTACATCATGTTGATTCCCGCGACGTTTTGGATTTCCTCCGCGGTGTGTTGTTCTGTGCTTTGGGATCGTCATTGTCTTTCGAGAGCATGTCCATCCTTATGCAGGAAAATTGATGAAAATTGTTATTATGATACTTTTATGTTTTGTCGCACGCTGTCACCCTTTAGCCTTTTCATGCGGTCTTTTGTACTAATCTTTATCATTTTCTGTTGGGATGATTTAGTTCCAATTACGGTGCCATGATACGGTACTGGTTTTCACTCTTGTGGACCACCGCGCTCTGCGTCCCTGCTGGCTGGGTTTCCTGGGTGTGCCTGTGGGTTTGCTTTGGTGGCTTTTTTGGCTCACTGAAACGAAGCGTTAGTTGTGCGACAGATCGAGTTGTGCCGTTATTTGATACTAGTTTGTACTTGGATTTCTGAGAGCAACACACAATCCTCCTTGAAAATGGGTCACATGAGCCAGCTCACCTGGCTAGACAGTGCAAGCTGCGTGGTCGAAGATTTGAGTTTGGCAGCCTGTGAACTCAGTGAGCGTACGTTTTGGGGGTACAGGTGTCATCCTGACCGCAATGGAAGTGGTGAATTCGGACGTGAATTGTCCAGGTCATGTACCGCAATGCAAAAATCTCGGACAATGGGCCATCAATTATCGTGTCCGGGCATGTAGAGCAGACTAGTCACAGGCGATGTTGGTATGAATTGCTTCAGATTTTTTTTGCGTGGTGTGTTGGGAAGATTCCCTGTAAGACGTCCTTCATGGAGGCTTCTACAGAAGGTGCTCGGATTTAAATTCTTTTGCTTTTTGTGATTTCTTAATCTTTTTTCTTGGATGTGCATAAATTTAGGCATACCGTAAACCTTCCTATCTGCATGTCCGTGCGGTTAGGCGCAAAAACAATGCCGCGCGTAAACGTTTGTAGGGCGTGCCCAGAGGCAAAATTGCAGTGCTTAAACTTTACACCTGGATGTGCCTGACCTTAGGCCCTGTAAAATTGCTGTGCCTAAACGTTTGCGTTTGTCATTATATAGCCACATAGAACCGCGTCGTGCATGCGCATGAGCACATTGAAATTGCTAAACGTGTGTACATGAAGGTGTTTGTCCTTATGTAGGCACACTGAAGTTGCTGCGCATAAACGTGTGCATTTGGATTTGGCTGCCCCCTGCCCTTCCGCACATTAAAACTTTGCCTAAATGCTTGTACTTTGATGTGCCTGAGCTAAGCAAATTGAGATTGTTGTGCCTAAACGACTGTGCGTAACTGTGCCTTCCCTTAGTACACATCAAAACGGCCTCACTGCCCAGCTGGTCGTTCGAACAGGGCTGGCTTTCCTTTTTTTCTCTTCTCAGGTGACTCCGGCAGGAGTTCTCTTCCCCAAGTTACACATTTGACCATTGGTGAACCTGCCTGGAGCATGAAGATGGATTTTTTTGGCCAGCTGCGGCCACCTGTTGGGTATGACATGGAACTCGGTACCGCGCCCGTCCGCAGGCTTGCAAATCACAGCATTTGCCAAGCACCGTCCCGTCTGCTTCGTCAGTTTCTCAGGCCCGTGGAAATGCATTGCACCCTTGAACCGTGATTGACCGTTGATGACCGCTGATAAAGGCAAAAGATACAACTATTACATTTAGCCACCGGTCTTTATGATTGTGAATCATTGAGTAACCGTTTCAGAAGCGCGATGAGCTACCGCGTAATTACAATTTTACCAGCATGACTAGACTGGGCTCAGCAGCCATCCTGCACGTAGTCAACTGAACTGTGTCAGCTCGGTCTGTCCAGGTGAGGCTTCGCTGTGGGGCATGGAGAGGTCAGCGTCCGTGAGTCTCCCACTGCATACCTCATTGAGTGTCAGCAAGCACGGTATGCACGCTTTTTTCCCATCCCATGCATGCCTCATCATACCTCAATGTCTTAGCAAACTTGATATCGTTCTAATTTGCTTCGGTTGCCATTCCTTCTTTTTTTGCATGATCCCTTTATTCCTGCGGCCTCGCGGCTATGGCCGCCTGCATGGAATGCAGAGGGCTGAAGGGGAGGTGGAGAAGGAGAGGATAGCTTTGACAGGTTGTGTGGGCATGGATGTGTTTGGCTGTTGGTGAGAAAGTGCTGCAGAGGCCGAGTTTTGGCAAGTCAAAGTGTGTGTATTGCGATCTTGGGTCAGGTTGGGCCATTGGGACCCCATGTTGTGTAGTTCTTGCCGCATATTGGGGCCATGTTCATGTTAATGCCATCTTAGGCAATATTCCCTTTTGGATGAAGGAAGGCCCCGAAAGCGCACTCACTGGTTTGCATCCAAGAATAGTTCTGAAATGTACACCTTTCTTGGGTGCACATCATGGCATATGTTGGAGCGTGGCGGGGCGCATGGGCCAAATATGTTTGGCAAATTTTGAGGCCATTGCACCCCATGTTGGGTACATCTTGCTGCATGTGGGCCCATGTTAGGGTGTGCCGAAAAATCATTTTCCAAAAAGCCATCGGAACAGGGCCATTGTAGGGCACAAACTGGTTCTTCTGGGCGCATCTTGGCGTATGTTGAGCCATGTTGGGGTTGGTAGCAGTGTGCCCCATCTTTGCCACATTTTGGCATTTGTTCGGGGAATGTCTGGCTGATTAGGCGTCATGTTCTTCGTATCTTACCACAGGTTGGGCCCATGTCAGGGCCATCTTAGCCGATCTTCACGCCATATTGTCCCATCTTCACACCATGTTTTCGCCATGTTAGCACGTGTTGAATTTATGTTGGCTCCACATTGGAGTCCTGTTGTGCCAATCTCGTTGAAAATCATGAAAACTCGCTCACAGCTATCCAAAAAACATCCAAAACAGACGGGTTTTAGAGCAAGAAACGGCCCATATCGAGCACATCTTTCCGCATGTCGGGACATGTTGGGGCTATCTTGACTCATGTTGACCCCATGTTGGTCCCATGTTGCGCCCATGTTAGAGCCCACCACTTGGACCAATCTCGCCGAAAGTAACTTTTCAAAAAACCTTAAAAGAACATGGGATCTTAGAGCAATAAAAGGCCCCCGCAAGCTGAAGCTGTACCCCTGCACCTTGGGTGCGGGCCGATTTCACTCATCTATTCTTTCTTGCCTCATCGAAATCATCCTACCTCATTACAACTGGAAACACCTTATCATATGTCATCATACCTCCTTCAATTGCTCATCCTGGATTACTTGGAGGAAGGCATTTCATGAAACATCGACAGGCCGCTGACTTGGACTTCGGCGCTGAGAAGGTGTGACAAGTGCCTTGCTAGACATGGGAAGTCATCCTTGCGAACGGGAAATTGATTTGTTCCACTTCACCGATCTAATTTTTTGACTCCAAGAGCCTTCTCTTGATAGAAGACTGTGTTGGGCTGCGAGGTCGATTGAAAGGATTCCTTTGAATAACTTAATCGCAATGGGTTAATTACTGGAAATGACCCCCGACCAAAGTCGGCCAAGTGGCCTTGAGTGCATGTTGACCGCGAGCGACTGGATGTGTTTCCAGTCCAGGTGCTATTTTTGCAACCCTGCAGATTTGAGCCACATTGTCACCCTTACGTACTTGTTTCAATAAAAAAAATGAATGCGCCAAAAAGTTTGAGTGGATCTACCAATCAGTTTTCACAGCGCTTGTGAATTTGCCGGGCTGGATGGCAATGGACCCTGGGCAACTTTCCAAAGCGATTTGCCAGGAGTTCGAAACAGCGACGGCGAAGTGTGGGGGCTTTCGGAACAAGGACATCGCGTGGCTTGACGTCAGATGATGCAACATGATGCTGTGGTGCCCATGTACCTTTTCTTCATGTGTTGTCCAGGTTCTTTGGAGTAGTCTCGTTATTGATCGGACGCTGTGGCAGTAGCAAGACCACTGTGACCTCCTACACATAGGGCACCTCCGTCCGTTACCTCGCATGAAAGCTGGAAGCGCAAAAATCAGCAATTTTTGCCCATGGTCTTTTCTGCTAGTGGTGCTTTGATGTCGGCCTCTGGTTCCATTTGTTTGTTTCCCACCTGTACTGTCTCATGCTGCTTCCATCATTTTCCTTCTCCAGAAGACTTGAACATGGGGTCATCCTGTCCAATAATTATGTAAATAATGTATTTTCCGCTCAACAGCTTCTGAAAGGCCTCGTCTCAACCAAGGCAGAGGTGGACGGCCTGCACCTTTTCTCCCCGCAAGAACAACGTGCGGGTCCTTGGAAGGCGAACAGGAGGCTGTGCAGTTGCTGTTTGGATGACACATCGCACCATTGATAAAGACAAGATGACTGGCAGAAGAGGATTGATGCCCAAGACTTTGGTTGATCCAGCGATCATTCCTTGGCCAAACTCCTCCCTTATGTCCATGTTGAAAGACATACTGGTAGCATGGTGGAATGACATTGTCACAGATTCTTTGAGACTGATACAGTAATTGTTGAACATCAGAAAATTCAGATTAAATGTCTGAATCATTTTTGAACTCTGCATGTTCTCGTGCATCGCTCGCCCTGTTCAAGCCAACGATCTACTTTCAACGGCCAACTCTGCCACTGGCAGATTCCATATCTCATTTGATTTTTTAGATTTTGTGCTTAGAATACCCATGACAATTGGCGGTGATGCCAAGCAGATTCCTGATGCGTACACGCCAGTCAGTTCTGGAGAAAAAGAGGAGGTGGTTTCCCTGCAACAAAAAGTACGGAGATTCGCTGAAGTTGTGCTACTCCTCTGGGCTTGGCTAACATCTTGGTGGGGCATAGTCAGCAACAGCTTCATGCTTTCTCAAAAGTACGAGGTAGAGTTTCTGGCGTCGCTGGTGGTGCTCGTGGTGGGGCTTTTGCTGACCAATGTGCTCGGATTTCTTCAGTTCCGGCAGCAGCGATTGTGGCATGAAGCGCGCTTGGCTCTTGTGGATTTGGATGCGCCATACATGGTCTACAAGCATGGTAGGCAAGTGGTGCGGGGACAAGACTGTCCTGACTACGAATCCACGCGTCTCCGAAACTCTTTGTGGCGTAGCCTGCCGCTTGCAATGACGACTTTCATCTTGGCTTTCCGAGCGGTCTTAGAGATTCCTGCTTGCCAGGCGGCTGCAACAATTTCAGCACTGACCATAGGAATAGATCCCACACACCTAAAGGATTCCCTCTGGGCAAAGAACCTGGAACGGGATGGGTTTACTTCTGCTGATATCTCTCATGTGAACATTGTGAAAGCTGTGAATAGTGTTGCCCAGAATGTTTCGTCGGAACTCATTGAGGGATCCGAAGGGCAGTTCCTGCTTGGATTCGCATTGCAACTGGAGAAGAAACTTTGGGCAGCCGGTCATTGCACCGAGTCAAACTGGGAGGGAGTCAAACTTCCCAATTACCAAACCGTACAGAACTGGATTCAGGGTTCAGTGGTGGAGCTAGAAAGTGATGGTGAGCTCGGTGGCATTGGCAACGGGAACCTGTTGGCTTTCAATTATGTATTTTGGCGACAAATGATGCTGGTCTGCAATTAGATTCAAGTACTCTGCTACTGTAGTCTCTTGGGTGGGTAGATGGGTAGTAAGAGTTACGAGGAGCTACTGGTTGTCTGAAAGTCCGAATTAGCTAGCTGTTCTCTCAGGATGGCGGAGGCTAAGAAGGAGACGACGGAAAGACTTCTAAGACCTGCAGCTCAAACGATGCTTCAGAGAAATGGCTTGATGCTTACCAGCTTGGGCGTAAGGTTGGTTCCATGGAACGACATTGTGGATGCAGTGGAAGGATTGATTTCGTTTTCTCGGGACTCAACCATGGGGCAGTCAGTGAAATCCTCCAGACCCACATGGGTCTCGATGACACTTGATGGCTGGGAGTTCTGGGAATGGAAGATTCAAGGAGGCTGGAAGCTATGGCTGGTGCAAAGCTTCGGGTTGCTTCTTGTAGCAATTCTGCCCATCCGCAAAAAAATCCTGGCATATTGTCAAGCAACGGAGACAATCCACATTGGTTTGATTACCTTGTACACCAGCATCGACATTCTGTCTCTGGTGACAGTCTGGCTGCTGTGCGCTATGAAGCCAGTAGCCCAGCATCTTGGCAATTGTGCAAAGCAATTGATAGATAGTGTGTGGCCAATAGCGAATGCAACTATGCAGAAAATGGCCGCCGTCTCCCTGGAGGGTTGGCAGCAACAGATGCCTGAGATAGTTCCAAAGTTGATGCACGAAACAGGTGAAAACACTTTCAAGATCATCCTTACAAATATCATACCTGCGCTGACATGGGATCTGCCATTCTTCCTACAGCTTTCAGCCGGCTCTTTGGTTTTCTTAGCAATTTCCGGAGCAATCGCCTATGCCTTCCACCGGCAGCTTGCAGCGTCCCTTTGTGTGGGAATTTGTGGGCCTTTGTGGCTCTTGGCCGCGGATGATGGTACAGAAAACTCGAAGATTGCACTGTCGGCCTTTATTCTACTACTGTCCCGCAGTTTCCTATTCGTTGCAATCATCATGCTGACCTGGGGTTTTGTCGACTGCTTTTCCATTGAGCTGTTCTTCGCACTGATTTGCAATCAGGTTTATACTGTGCACACCTTGGGGGCATGTTTGCTGGGAATGCTGGTGATGCATTTCATGCTCGGACTTGCGACGATATTCTTGTCCTATGCCCACCTGGAAGAGAAAACTCCACCTGCGCCCAGTCAAAGTGACTTCGATTATGATTCGCTTTCTGGGCTTTATGGTACCTTCCCACACGACCACCGCCAATTGCCATGAGCAAATACAATGCCAGTTTCATGTCGTGTCATTGAATTGCAGCAAAAAGGGGCAGCGCCTTATTCGAAGCACAGTAATCCCCAGCAGGCTCAAATTATTCAGCTGCTTACGCGTATAACATCATCACAGTCAGGCTTTGTTTCCTAAAAGTCGCCGTCCATCCGATGATGCGTGTGAGAGGGGCAGACACTGTTGATATTAGAAAAAAAATGCGTTCAAACTGGTGCAGAGAATGTTGAACTTAAGATGTGGATAGGGTACCAGATCTGCAGGGGTGATCCAGTTGTTGGAAAGCAACGACCATGGGGAGGTTAACAACACCTGAGGTCAGTGGCCAATGTTGCGCTTGTGGCCACAGTGCACTAGCCCTTGGCGCCAAGGAAGTTTTTGAGCCTTGGCTGGATGACTGGATCTGTGCTTTTGTAGGCCTTTACATATGCTGGTGTGTTTTTTGCACAAATGCAATAAGAATCATGAAAAGCCATGAAAAAACACAGGTTTGTCCCCAACAGACCTGGTATTGTTGATGGCTCACTTTGCAGCGGTGCTTGTGTTCATCCAATCTTCATGCAGAAAATCCTTCCTTGATGGCGGGATGTTCATGTGCCGAGGGTCACAGCTTCAAGTCTTCCGAACTTCTGCTTGAGCAACTGCGAAATGGAAGAGAGCAGCTTGGAATGCATTGTGCAGCTTGAAAATCTTCGGGAGGAAAGCAGAGAAGAACCCAAACCTTCTGCACATACAAAGTATTGTTGCCCGAAATCTTTTGTGATTTTGGTTATTTTGCATTTTGCAACGATTTTGGGAAGGGTCAAAATCGAGCACTTTTGCCCTTCTTTTGCCTCTCTCTCTCTCTCTCATTATTCTTATTCTCTACTCCAGTATTCTCGACAATCTCTATGAGAATCTCTCTATGAGAATAGCTCTTTGCGTCTCTGTTATTCTTCTCTCTTGCATTTCTTTTGCAACGCAACGAGGGAACCTTGGGCTCTGGGCATTGCGATGCCTTGGCCTTCTTCCGGCCGTGGCACGTCGACGGTGAGGATAGCCGGGATGGTTTGCGCTAGGCTGCAAGGCGCAGATGCTGAGTTTGCTTACCTCCAATTCTCACAAAATTCTCACAGAGGTCTCACAATTTTGTTCAATTCTGACAGAATTCAATTCTTCACATCTGTTGAGTTCTCGATGTTGCGTCATTTTGATGGCCACCATGATCTTGTGGCCGTAGTACCATCCAATCTGGCACCGAAGTACTTCGAAGGAGAAGAGATCTTTTCTGAGAAGTTCGCGAAGCTGGAAGACTTCGAAGTTCACATCGCAGATACTTGGCAGAGGTGCAAAGATGCTGAAAGCACCAGCTGGTGAATCAATCGCTATGACTCGAGTATGCCTGTAGCCAGTATGGTTATTGGTCCGGAGTCAAATAGTCATCAATTTTGTCTCAACAGCCAGGAGAGCTTGGTGACAGCATTCAAGGAAGCAGCTGGTGGTCGAGCAATCCATTGCAAGTAGATCCAGGTGAGCAGTAGATTTTCAGAAGTTTTCTGGTGGCATTCGTGCAGATTTGAGTGCCAGACAGATGCCAGAAATGGGTTACGTGTTTGCTCAGAACACAGGATGTCGCACAAATTGGACTTGTTTTCTATTGTAAAGACCAACCACGGTTTGTATAACTCATCCCTGGAAGATTCTGTAGCTGGACTTAATTGAGACGCCGGCAGCTGAATGGTTATGAGATTCGCATCTCTTCCCTTGACTCATTTTCGGGGTCCATCTCTTGTGGCTAGCGATGTCTTTCTTCCGCCAACATGCTTGTCGAAGATGCCTCGGGCCTCCGCAATCTTTTTCCGCAATTCACCGGCGATTCCGCAGGGACATTGTGCTGATGGAAGTGGTCCACCCCACAAGCGTGTAGCGGCCTAGTACATCCCAAAGGCCCGCTGGGGGAGGTCCGGGCCGTGTCAATCAAAGAAGAAGATTAGTGGAAGATGAGAAGCATGTACATGTGGACAAATGGAGTATATGACATAGATTGGTTGTGCATTATGATCACTAGAAACTGCGAGTGTCATAGTCAATACTTATGCATAGATTGGAATTTTCAGAGTGAATGCAATGCCAGAAGCCACTTCGTTTCAACACTTGAATCCATCCATTTGTAGTCTCCGAGCTTGGGGAAGCGCTGGTCATTGAGAGGAAGGAATCAGCAAAAGCACATGGTGTTTGTGCGAGAAAAACGGCCAGATATACAACAAACATAGATAGATATTTGCCAAGATTGTGGAGCCTTGTTCAAAAGGTGGCTCAACTTCGTGCGCCCCAAAGTTGTTGACGTTCCGCTATTCGTGGGCCACTTTGGAACGCTGCTTTCTGTATAGCCATGTGAGATATGTCATGACTGAGCAGTATTAGGACTCAACAGGGGGGTTGCAAGAGTCTCTGGATGCTGCATCACATCATCATTACGTGAACTTGCGTGAGTTTGTCCTCTGCATTTATTTCATAACATGTAAGAAGTCATGCACTAAGTCTGTCCAACCTGAAGTAGCTAAAGAGGCGTAGATTTTTCTCGGCATTCGGCAGAACAGCATGCAGAACTCGGAGCCCCGGGACCGTCTCTGATGTGTTTGAAGCTGTGCCCAAGCGGTACAGGACTTGCCTTGCTACAGCCTGGACCCTGAAAGCAAAGGCCGTGTAGTTTTTGTCCAACCGCAGCAACCAATTGAACCGTGCAGCACACACTGTTGCACATTGTTGGCACATGTTTTTCTCACAGAACTTCACGTGGCAGAAGAGACTTTCAAGAGGTCAGCTCCAAAGCGTTTCCGAGTAACAAAAGATGCCGAACTAAAACTGGCCACCTGATTAGAATGACACTTTGACCTCGGATTTTGGTTTTGCCTCGTGACTTGCAGGCCGCGACAAAATGTAGTGACACTGCAGAAGAAGCTGCTGCGCATTGGGTGCAGGCAGGTGTTCCCATGTAATTGTTTATTCTCACAATCACATATCGTAGCACCACTAGCCTTCACACACGTTTCTACCTGCCTTTGGGTTCGGTGTCGAGGCTTTTTCGCTGATTGGCATTTTGAAATCCTATTGGCATAGATTGTCGCATCGAATAGAATTTATTTGCGCCGTTTCGCGGCTAGGGCCGCTCGCACTGTGGAATGCAGAGTGCAGCACCATAGATAATCTATGAGGGCAGTTGCTGCAAGACACATTGAACCACATCGCAGCCATCTTTACGCCCCACGTTGGCCTAAGGTTGGGCTCCCCGAAGTGCACTCATTTGCGGCTCAAAAAACGGTGTCAAATGAGTGAGCTGTTTGGCGTGCTTGCCTGTCGTTGTTGGTGGCACCTTGGGAGATATTGCTACCCTGCATGGGCTGTTTGGGCCACATCAAGCAGCTCTTGTTAGATGTTGGGGTGTGTCGAGCCAATCTTCCACTTGTTGGGCGCGGCCCCAAGATAGGCCAAGATGGGCCCAACATGTGCCGAAGATGAGTCAAAACGACCCCAACATATGTTGGCCCCATGTTGGCTCCATGTTGGCCTCATGTTGGGCCATATTGGCGTGATGTTGGGCCAATCTTGCCGAAGAGTCGGTTTTCAAGAAACGTTAAAACAGGGGATTCTTTGCAAAAAGATGGGGCCCCACTGCCCCAGTGAAAGCTGTACGACATAATTTTTGCGCCGTCCACAAAGACGCACCCAGCGCTTTCGGTGCTTGGGGCCATTGGCCACGATGCTGGACACAGCTTGGCATACATTTAGACCAATGTTGGGGCATTGGGCCCTATGTTGCTATGTTGCGTAGGTCTTGCCGGATGCCGGGGTTGTGTTGAGGCCAGCTTGGCCTTGAAGTTGGCCCCATGTTGGGGTTATGTTGGACTGAAGGCTTCGTAATGCCAATCTTGCCGACAAGTCGTTTTACAAAAACCATGAGAAACAGGGAGTTTTAGAGGCAGCAATTGTTCTTGCAGAGGTTGGCATGTGTGGCGAATGTTAGAGCCTCTGGGCCCCTATGTCAAGCAGCTCTTGCTGGATGGCGCATGCTGCAACCATATTGGCCCATGTTGGCCCCAGGTTAGGGTCATGTTGGCCCCAGGTTGGGGCCATGTTGGACCAATCTCGCTGAACAACCTTTTTTCACAAGACGTCAAAACAAGGATTCTAGACAAATCAAGGGCCCCCACAGCTCAAGCTGAACCACAGATTGTTTATGGCATCCGCAAGTCACACCCAGCGCCTTCGGTGTGTGTGTGCGGATATTCACATATACATTATAGTTCTATCCCCAATTGGATGACCATCCATGATGGTAGCTGATTGCTTCCCTCGCAGCAGGAGGTGACCGGTCATCCTTTTTTCATGTTGAGGAGCCCAGCGGCGGCAGTCGACCCGAACTGGGCAGTGAGGTCAGCAATCTAAAACATAGTTTACCTATAGGTAAACATAGATCCCCACGTTTTTTAACCATTCAAGTTAGCTGAACATAGTTTCAACATAGTTGAAACATTCCGAAGGTTTCATTCGGTGTCAATCCCCCCGTCGAAGGAGTGTTTGGATGATTTGGTCTGTGATCAAAAGTTTCGAGGCACCAAGGCACAGGTAGGAATCATTAGGGACACTCAACGGGGAGGAGGAAGGTACCAGAACGTATATAATGCAACACATCACACTAGAAAGTTTATATGTGTGTATATTCACATACATAGTACGCATGTTTCAATGCATAATATATTCGGACTGTACAGTATGTGGTTTCAAAATGCACTCAAGTACGTCATGCACCTGCCCACCCACACAGATATAACAGAGCACATTGACAATATATCCATTCAATTTCATACATACTATTGCAGAACTTACTGCATCTTCTTGCACGATTACAACGTAGATCAGACACTTCAAGGAAAACACGGTATAGATGTCCATACACCTTTGGGTTGACTGGTACTGAAAGTTGTCCGAGTTGCCCTTAACTTTGCATTTCCAGAGAATGGCCAGTGCCACGTAGCCCAAGGCTCCGGTGCAATCCTGTGTGATCTGCGTTCGGCATCAGCAAGGCTGGGGACTTGAATTTGGAGGTGATGGGGAGGAGGTCGGTTGGTGAACAAGTTCGTTAAGCAGCTGAGGGTGTCACCTTCGTCATCCTCTGTGACTTCTTTTGCAGGTCGACTCCTCCATGTTGGAGCTGTGCCTTGCAATGGAGGAGCGGCTCGAAGAGCTGTTGGGAATGGTTCCGTCATCGGGAACTGGATTTGTGTCGAAGTTTGTTTTGAAGTTCTCGAGGTTTGCCTTGGGATTCATCGTCACCAGCAGCTATTGATGAACGTGTGGCCAACTTCTCACTTCTCCGCAGCTGTGTGGTCCGTCCAATGAAACCTAAGCTGATGATGTCAAGCATCAAGCTGGTGTCAACAGCTCGACAGCACCAACACCACATCTTGCATTGTCTTGCATCGAAGACATTCCAAGACCACTGAAGCATCTCAAGCTAAAGCATCACTTCAGCATCTCTTGATCCACAAATTTCATGGTGGAGGGCCCTGAGTACCGCTGCCATGCCGAGATTCTTCAGATCTTGGTGGGTCAGCGATTGTGCCGAGTGTTGCGGGCCCATCCCGCCCTAGCGGCCGCCGCCGCTGACCCCATTGGCTTTCCGGGGCGGCGGGGCTTTCCTCGCGCCCAGGCGCCCCCCGCCGCTGACCTCATTGGCTTGCGGGTGCTGCGGGTCTTCAGCGTTGGAAAGGAGCTCTTCGCAGTCTTTGAAAGTCGAAAGCAGATCGAAGTGGAGGATGAAGCAGCTGGGCGACGCTATCAGTCTCAGTTGGGTATGGGTTACAATCTTGTCAATCATGACAATATCCCTATTTGACGCAATCCAATTGCTATGACATGATATGATATGGTTTGCGATGCTTGCAGGCACTTAGTCTGCGATGTGGTTTGTATGTAACAACCACCGATTCTGCGGGGTTACAGCTGGGGGTGCCAAACGACGCCAGCGAGGACCAAGATCCTACTAGAAGTACCATCTTTTTGGGGCGTCGATATTATTTTCATGGCTCAAGAGTCAAGTCCTTTTTGGCTTCCAAAAGCAGGGGGTCATGATAAGATTGCATGTATTTTTCATTTATTGTTGTTCTCTTTGGGTATTTTTTGGAGGGGTCCCACTCCAAGCTCGTCATTTTTCGGTGGCCAATGGTCTCGGCAAGGCCTTGCGGATGCATCTCGGGGAGAGCGGTGGCTATGTCATCGAGGTGACTGGGCGTGACCCCTGGGGTCCCAAGGCGAGAGAGAAGGATGCGGCAGAGACGCAACTGGAATTCAACAACCTAAGGCGCTTAAGCAGCTTGGAATGAGTCGATTCGTTTTTCTTGAGATAATATGGAAGAAATGATGTGGCTTGGAACCATCAAATTGGAACCAGGAATTAGCCATCATTGAACCAATTGTTGAACGATCGTTTTTTTTCACGGACTTGTTGCTTGGAATGAGTTGATCTTGGTTCGAGGAGGTAGCTGTGGGTAGAACTCAAGCACCAACATTTTAGATATGCTGATAGAGATGACTTTGACTAGACAACCGGTGAAGATTCAAGATGGCATAGAACCACCAGGTGAAACAATCAAATGTGAAACCACGATGTTTATCTCCAACTAATGGGCATTTTTGAGGTTGGTTGAACCCACCAAATCTTGTCTATTAAAGTTGGTTGAGACTGGGAAACTGGAAAAAAACATAAACAAGGCACATGGTTTCCATGTTTTTCCCCCTGAAGGTTTTCCTTGTGGGACAGCCTGGGCAGCCGCTACGAATGCTGCAGTCCTGGCTACATCAAAACAGTCGAGAGCCGACTGTCGCGGGATGTGAGTTTTGAAGCCTTCGATATGCAGACTGCGACTTCCCTTCTACGAAACAATGCGATGTTGCTGGTTGACCTCATCATGAACCAGGTGCCGTTCAGACACAGATCTCATCAAAATCTATAGCTATAGTGGTTTTGATGCTTTTGCACGTTTTTCTTGGTTTGTGGAGCTGCAACCATAGATTTTTAGTTTCTTCTGTCAATTCAGTGCTAGGCGGTCTTGCCCGGAGTGGGCAACATCATCAAATGCGAGGGTCTCTTTGCTGCCGCATTACATCCCTTGCGCCGCGGAAGTAGCTTGACCAACGAGGAGGCCAACTTGTTGGTGACGTGTCTTCGAGACTTTGCCAAGCGCTGGTTCGACAACTGCCGCTTTTCCAAAGATGGTGCTGGCATGGGATGTGCTCTACCTGCCTGCTATGGCCGATCGGTGTGCACCCGTTGCAAGGCCGAATTGCTGCTGATCAAGGAGGGAGAGAGGCGTCGCCTCACCTTCTTCTGTCCACTTTGTCAGCCGTCATCCACAGCGTCAGAGCCTTCGCGGCATCGTCAGCAGTTGCCGATTGGCCTTCCCAGTTGCTCCTGCGGACAACTGCCCTCGGTTCAGCTGTTTCGGCGCCCGGGAAAGAACTTCGGACGGCTGCATGCAATTTGTCCCAAGCGCCGGCATGTGCAGCAACCTGGCTGTGCTGGGCAGCACCGCAGCTTGGTTGAAAGAGAAAATCAACCAGTGTCCGAACAGGGTTCCGTGGTGTTTATCATCCAATCAAGATAGAATACTAGTGCATAAGAGGAGAGTTGGGTGTCTTGGGTTGCCACTGCAATCCCACCTTCGCTCAGGTCAGAAGTTGCATCCCTATGGCTGCAGTTTCCTACAATGGCTTGACCAAGGGCCCGAAAGTCTTCTGAAGATGTTGCCTCGTTGTGGCTGTGGTCAAGGCTGTGTCTTGCGCCGGGTGATGAGCATCCGCAACAACGGCTGCATCTTCGCGCGTTGTGCCTCGAAGCGCTGTCCGGTGCGGGTGTGGCTGCGACCCTATCAGCTGCAGATGGAGCCGCACCAGCGAGGCCGGTGGCGTTGCAACGAAGCAGCAACTGATACTGGACAGGGCCGAGCAAAGGAAAAAGCCCCAAGGCCAAGGGTTGGAAGTTTGGAGATTTCAGCCGTTGAATCTGATGAGGATCCGTTGACTTCTGGAGATGAGGAGGAAGTGGAGGAGGACTTGGATCCTCGACGGCTCTTCCAGTTGCTGTCTCTGGAAGAGTCGCAGCAACGACTTCGAGAGGCGCGACCTCCGGAGGCCTCTGCAGCGTATCAGAAACGCTGGGGCCGTGTACAGACGCCTGGCTAGGGCAGATTTTCGTGGGATGGAGTCACCCCAAGACTTGGTTTGCATGAGCTTCCAATCATGGTAGTTTGATGATGGTGGATTACTGGTTGGTTAGTGGTTGATGATTGCTTAATGATTTTTTTAATAATGGTTAATGAATGCTGATCAATGATGGTTGACAGTTGAAGCTCTTAGGACAAAAGTGAGGGGTGGCTCCAGATTTTGTTTAAGGAATGCTTTCATTGTACAGTGTCAGGAGTGGCACATGCTGTCACCAGAACCGGCATTTCCTTTGTTCCCATCCCACCTGAAAAGTAGTGATGCCAACAAGGATTGGGGGAGGATTGACCATGTTGGCGGTTCAGGCGGAAGGTTTGGGAGGAGAGAACCTGTCAGAACGATTTCTGATACCTGGGGCTGGCACCTGGTATCCTGGAACCGTGGCATCCTTGCCATGCAATCCTTTGACCTTTCAAGCTTGAAACCCTTTGTAGATATCATGCAGCTTCCGCGCTGTTGGGTTGCAAAGCTGGGTTAAGTTGTTATCGAACAGAGCCATGAACTCCTCTAATGGATGTATCAAGAACATAAACATCCACACGGGGGGTTCACATCCTGAGAATTCTCATCAAGCCCAACCCAATTGGAAGGGATACTGCCGCCTCAAGGCAGCGATTGCAAAGAGATCGATGGCGCATGAAGGTGGGAAATCAAGAGCGTGGAGCTGAGGATCATTTCTGATCATTCTTTCATCATGAGAAGCATCAAGATCATGAAACGCAATGAGTTGGTCACGAAATCTGATTCTGGTGAGTCAAGATCGAGATCCAACATCAGCAGCTCTAAATTTGGCAGGAATACGAGACCGC
>VSDK01013963.1:56396-97687 GCA_009767595.1 Symbiodinium kawagutii
AAAGAAGAGTTCTATTGCAAGGAGAAAGAAGAGTTTATTGCAAGGAGAAAGAAGAGTTCCATTCCAAGGAGAAAGAAAAGTTCTATTCCAAGAGAAGGAAGAGTTCCATTCCAAGGTCAAAGAAGAATTCTATTCCAAGGAGAAAGAAGAGTTCTATTGCAAGGAGAAAGAAGAGTTCTGTTCCAAGGTCAAAGAAGAATTCTATTCCAAAAAGAAATGGAAATCGGAAAATTTCAGGTCAAGATTCAGAAGATGCCTTCAGATTTGAGAGCATGGCATTTGACATTTTCATCGAAATCATTGACAACAATTTTTGATCAAACATTAGAACCTACTTGATTCCCTACCCCAACCTTGTTGTCCATACATGTTCTATCTGGGGTCTATGCCGGTGTAATTTTTTGTATTTTGAATGGTCAAGAACGCGCAAATGTGTCCAACTGGTGTCCACTTTGTCCGCATGTTCTTGTTGCCTCTGGCTCGTGAGCTTTCTTGGGAACATCGACATGGTCAACATGGTCATACATACATGAACAATGCGTTGAAGTATAGGATCGAACGGTTGCAAAGTTTACTAACAGACTCAAATGGTCAAGACTTGCAAATCGCGTGAGGGAAGCTTTCAAATTAATGCCGGGATGGCAAGCAATGAGCCAGAACTGGAATTCCTCAGCTTTGATTTCACCTAGACAAAAAACGACAAATGGATATTTTTGATTCACAAACTCCCGCAGCGAAGAGGAGTTGATATGCTCACACCCATGGTTTGATGAAATATCAGGCGGGTCTTCCGCGATGTCGGATCCTAATCTTTTGCCCTCCGCTCCCCCAGCTGAAGAGGTTCTAAGTCCATTGGAATATGCAGAGCTTTACTCCATGGCCAGTAGTTGTCGTGAAGATGCAGAACGAGAGCGAAAGCAGCTACACCCAACCAAGAAAACCTTCAAACTCAATTTTTTTGGCTGGGCACGCGCTGGGGAGGCTCCAGAGCCAGAGTCGAAGAAGAAGACCTTGAAACTGAAGGCCTATGCGAAGAGAAGGAGGTGGAAGATGCTCGGTCACAGAGATGGAGCTGGAAATCTCCAGGAGCAAGTGCATTGGCAGCATTGGAGCTCCAGAAGCAACTGCAAGACCTACAAAGTCTCATCGATGATGTGAGTACTGTGGCATCTGTAGAGGACGGTGTGTGGCGCTACAAGAAAGTCTGGGAGCCCAAGCTGGAATTCATCCAGGAAGACATGGATCGTGGAGTGCCACAGGATGTCATTGCTTCCAAATATGATATATACGAGGCCGCTGGAGAAGCCATCCAATACCAGCAGTCTATGAAATTGCTGCGAGAAATTGGCGAAGATGTTAAGCAAACTGAGAGCATTCTGACCAAAATTCAAGCTGAGAATGAGTCCGAGTCCCTCCGGCTGCTCAGCTTCTTCGACATCCTCCAAGGTCGAATTGACAGTGCCATGACACTTGAAGCAAAGGCCTCCAAACTCAGCCTCCAAGCAAAAGAGTGTGAAGCAGCAATGGAATCTGTGAGAAACGCGTTTTCCGGGCTCAAAGCATGCCTCAACAGTTCCGTTGGTCTCAGCGAGGGTGCGCAGAAGTCGCACAAACATTTCTTGGCAGAAGCGCAGGAATCAGCTGGGAGATTGTCGCAGCAGGCAAAGAATGCAAGGAAGGACTTTGAGATGATTCAGAAAAGCAATCGAGAAGCAACGGAGTTCCTGAATTCCCAGCTGAGAGCGTATGAGGAAGCCCAAAGGTCATGTGGTCTTTTGAGCAGCACGTTGCAGGATCTACAACAAGCAATGCTGGAGCACAAGGAGGAACCGCCGTTGCCCAATGTTTTGGAGTCGAAGCGGGAACTGTTGTCCAACATGCGGGTTTCGCTGCAACGTTGTATCTTCAAGGCCAGAGGGATTGAGGCCTTTGAAATGGAAGCTCGCTTGAAGCGTTGTGAGACTGAAGCCGACCTGGCTGCTGCGCTTGATGTGGCAAGACGCATCAAAGATGTGGATCCTGTCTTGGTGGAAGAGAGAAAACAGCTCCTCACGATGCTAACTGAGAAGCGAATTGAAGAGGAAAGGCGCAAGGAGGCATCTCATCGACAGACAGAGAGGATTAGGCACCAGGAGGAGCAGAGAGCCCGAGAACTGGAAGCCAGATGTAGATCGATACGTAAAAGATTAGATGTCATTTGCCCGACCGCCTGTCTTGTCCTGTACGTGATTCTTGCTGTGGCAATTGGAACCCTGGCTGGCATTCAAGTGAACACCCATTGGTTGCAGCCAGAAGCAGCCAGAAGCAAGCCAAAAGCAGCCAAACACAGCCAGAAGCAGCAAGAAACAGCCAGAACCGAGGTTTGGGTGGACGTTTGTGGTGACGATGGTGCGAATTTGTGCGCATTTCCCATCTGTAAGGTCTTCTGACTTCTGACTCAATTTTTTGATGCCTCAAGGGCCAAGTTGAGCAGGAAGCTGAGGGTGTTGGCACCTGATTTTGATGAAAGCGTGGCGATCGTGCTGGTCATTCTGCTCATAGCTGCTGCGATCCAGGCTGCGATTGCCTTTTTTCTTTAGACATTTTGATGCCAGCTTGGAGCGTCGTAATTCCTGTCACCATGCTGGTGATGCTCTGAACTTGTGCATATTTCCCATCTTACAGGCATCTATTCATTGACTGAATGTTTGATGCTGTTAGGGTTAGTCGATGCAATCATGCTGGGGGTCAAAAAGGCTTGCAACAAGGAAAGAAGTTGAAAGATCTGTAGCTAAACCGGGAAGATCCTTCGCATCATGCATAGTGTGCCACAACTTTGATGAGTTCTGTAAGAGAGATCAAACAGAATTGAAGAGGTGACAGAGCTGAAGTTCAGCCAATTTGCGGCATTTCCGAGCTGGAAGCTCAATCTTGCTTTCCGGCAAGCTGGGGGAGTTGTTGGTGCATTGTGGCCAATTCGGGGTGCCTCAGAGGCAGGTCATTCAAGGGTAATTTCGATAATGGGTCAGGGGCAGCAACGCTGAGTGATATGAAGGTGAAGGTGTATTTGGGGTCTATACTTTTGCGATGGTACCCAAATTATCTAAGGTGGGTACTAGGGAAACCACCAATACCTTGGCTGTACCCCTAGCAGAACAAACGCTCAGGTGTATCTAGGCCAGCAAACCAATGCTTTTGCGGAGAGCTATATCTTTTTGTTGCCCTAGACAAGTTTATACATAGTTGAGATTGTATCATTTTCCAAAGGCTTGCAGGTTGGGACTTAGCTGGTTTGAACGCCTTGCCAACTTTGGGTTCTTGAGAAGAACCGAGCATCTGGGGTTTGTGCGTGTGTCATGTGATGTACGGTTTGCTTCAACTGGCTAGGTGTAGAGGGGCAACATGCATGATGTCTTGATGGATCCACACGTAAAAACTCCCGGCCTCTTGTCATCTTGACAAAATATCTCGACATATCTTGACAGCTTTTCATTATCCTCCAGTTGTTATCTTAGCATCACCAATGATTATCTTATCATATCTTAGTCTCTTGTCATTATCTTATCATTGGTTGATTCCCCTTCCGTTAGCTCTCATACCTGGTAACTGTCATTATTCCAGCTGTTATTTGATCATTAAACAACATTACCCAATCATTATCAACAATGTCATCATTATCCTCCAGCTATTATCTTATCATTAAACATCTTACCATCGATTATAACATCTTATCATTAAACAACCATTATCATGATCCGCCTGAGTCATCTTGACATCGATCCATATCCTTCGGCAAGCCGTTGTCCAGCGCCTGGTTCGTTGCTGGTTCCACCAGATCTGCAGGGCGATGTGTGCAGCGGCACCAGGATGAGCAGCGGGTCATGGCATGGGTGAACAGGGTCAAACCCAACCGTTTTTGCCAGTAAAATATGCCAGGCAAGCACTGGAAATAATTGGTGAGCCAAACAATTGTGGTTCTGCAAAGTTTTCATGATCGTTTTGTTGGTTCTTTCTTCTGTTCGTATGGTCTTTTCCTTAGAAGAAGTTATATTTTTGCAGGGCAATCAACCTGGTGGTTTCTGATCTTGCTTGCTCATTGACTGTATAAGTGGGATGATTTAGTGATATGACCGGCATTTCTTCGGGATAGGATCACACTACAAACTGCTGTATTTCTTCTACCCTTGGTGAGTCTCTGAAACGCCCTTGGCATCGGTTGGGATGAGATCTCCCAGAGAGCTGTAGATCATGCACTGTGCCAGGACTGTTGGACCGCAAAGCTTCCTGGTGAATCCGCAAGTGCAGCTTGGACGATGCGTTTGCAGCTGAGATTTCAGTGGCGCTCGGGGTAAGCAGGAGGAACTTCATCTCAGGGTCGGGCAGGGGTTCAATGGTTAATGGCTAAAAATTGTTAGTGAATAGAATGGTCAGCAAATAGGAATTCTATATGGTTTTACACCATTAATGATAGTCAATAACTTCACCACTATATGGTTTGTTAGTTAACTCGTCTCAAATGGGGAAGGGGTTGGGCCAACAACCCCTAGGCCCTGCAAGGCATCACGGGGTGGGCCTGGCTCAAGCGTGGAGCAGAAATCGATAGCACTTGGGAGTGACAACGGTGGCAGTTGCAGTGTGGGCTTGCTCCAAGGTTGACAACCCAACAGATGTCAGTTATGGCGAGATTTTGCGATTTACCAAAGGTGATTTACAAATGATTTCAGGGAATGGTTTCTAAGGACTGCGCCAGATTGAGAGGGATATGCAGAGAATCTAACAAAGAGTCAATTTTGCTGTTCAAGTACAACTGAGATGGGCCTGATTGTCCAATACCATCAAAAGCTTGCCTTCTAGAATTGATCACGAAAGCGTAAATTTGATCGTATAGTCTCACCATCCATTTTTGATGGTCAATCCATGGCATTGGGTTTCTTAATACGTGAAAACTATCTCCAAAACATGTTTAACATCTTGCCTTAGGCCGTAGGTGACCTGACCGAGCTTGCTAGATCCCCAATGTTGGGCTGGCGCTGTTTTTGATGTCGGATTCTTTGGGAATGACTCAGTAATGAGCCCAGGGGGATGGTGCAGATGCAGATTTTCGCTGGCTTTTTGGATGTTGGAGCTCCTCTTGGCATCAACTGGTGGAACTGGTGGAACTCCCAGAGCGGATCTACACGCATCCTACGTGGGTTTGTATGGCCAAATCTGTCCTCCAGACTTCTTTGTGCACCTGGCAGACGAAAACTCAGCTGCGCATGCCCAATGGGGTCAGTTTCTGACGGAATGTTTGCAGGAAGTGTTTCCAAGCAGCAGCGAGATGGCCAAATCTCGAGTTTTTGCTCCGATCAGTATGGCCAGAACGCTGTTTGAAATCATTCATGATCCCAAAAGCAGAGCTCAGATGGAAGACGAACTTTATCATGAAGCAGCTGTTCTTACAGATGCCGTTTTTGATGTCGTGTGCTTGAATGCCTACCTGCCTTGTTTGAAACAAGTTACGGGAGGGCCTCAGAGCTCGAATTGGCCACTGCTGCAGATGGCAACTTTGGGTATCAAGAAGGCTTGTGCTGTCATTGATGAAGTGCTCAGTGATGTTTTGCCTGAGTATGTAAGCCCACCACACACCCCGCGATCTGATAAGGATGGTGACGAAGCCGAAGCCGCAGAGATTTCTTTGCAGCTGCATTGTGGTGGTTATTTCTTGCATCCGGTGCTGTTTAGGTACCTGCTACAAGAGTATCGTTTGCGGCTGCCACGGAGGCAACCTCATATGCTTCAACAGGCAGAAAATGGTGGTGTTTTGGTGGAGGTTCTCCTTGGTTTGACAGCGACTTCTCGCTATATTGTCAACATTGGTGCAGGCCTTGTCAACCCAGCTGATGCAGGTGATTGTGCGTTAGACCCCGCGGATTGCTTGTGCCATTTTCACACGGAGCGATACAAGTGCATTTTGCTGGAAGGTGATCCAGTTCGCTCAGATGAACTGAGAAAGCGATATCAGAAAAGACATCGCGTGAGGGTGTTCTCTGAGTATGTCTATCCCAGCACCATTTTGGAGGTCATTCAGCGGGAAGCGCAAGCACTGGAGTCCCTTGAGTCAGAAGGGTCGACCGGGTCGCATGAGTCAGATGCGTCAAGGGATCCTTGGAAAGGCAGGTATTTTCCGGATTTATTGAAGTTGGACATTGACAACGGCGATTGTCAATTTCTGGAAGCTTTACTTGAGCAGGTCAGACCCATCATGATAAACATGGAAGTGTGGCAGTATGTTTTGCCTCCAACTTTTGCATACAGTCGCTACTTTGATGCTTCTTTTACCAATAGCACCGTGCATCAGTACCGTGATATATTTCGAAACATGCTCCGCGGTTGTTCCCTGGGTGAAATTTTACGCATCGTTCGAGATGAGTATCGCATCTTTCACCTTGACAAGGACGAGAGAGTGGTGCATATGATCCACCGAGATTTCCTTGGTCGCTTACCGCCAGCTTCAAGGGGCACCATGAATCTGCTGGAGCAGTGGGAACGTGTTTTCTTCCCGCCAGAGGCCATCTACCATGAGGACATGTTGATGGGCTACGCTTTTCCAGTGAGGTCTCGACTCATCAGCGAAAACGTTTCAGGAAGATCGGGATCTGAGAGATCTGACAACTTCGAAGCACTGCTGGAGTACTTGACGACATACTATCGCTTTGCACACTACTGGGCCAATGGCAGAGACCCTGCCTACTTAGATTGGCAAATGCAACGTGAACTTTGGCACCTGGGACCGACCCTTGAGAATGTGGTGCAGATGCATCACTATTTGGAGCATTACACGGTGTGAGAACATCTGCGAGTTGGCAAAATGAGGTTTCGAATCTTTTCTGCGTGAAGCTTATTGGGGATTTAACGAGATATTTTCTTAATCCTCGGTATCATGAAATCGTGTTTCCACATATCGTTTTGATATGTTGATACGATCATATCGTTTTGAATACTGCTCTTCTTTTGAGTTCAGTGATATCGTGTAGTCTCATGGAGTTTCTGAGTCGTTCGCAACTTCACCTTTGGCCAGAACGATGCGAAGCCATTCGTTTCACCTGGGGTCCAGCTTGGGAACTCATCAGCTAATCCATGGCTCTGGTGGTGCAGATCAAGGGACATCTCTGAAGGTGGACATAGAGTTCCGGCAGGGGAGCATCCAATTTAGAGTCAATAGTAGTTCTCAGCACGACATTTGAATGTATTCAAAATATAATATGGCCTTAAGACCATGGCTAAATATGGTTGCGAATGGCCAGATATGGTTTTCACGAAGCCTCAGGATTGTGTCAAGATATAAGCTTCATGCCCAACCCAATAGATTGTGTGAAGGTACTTGGCTTCTTAGCGGCTTCATTCACAGGGTGGCTGGGGACTATCAATGTGTAGTGGATAGCAAGCATCACCTGCACATTGTATGACCTAGGGAACATCTCTTCAACCTCTGGACCATCAGCAGGGCGTATTTCATGGCTGATCATTCATATGTACAAGTATTCGGAAGGAACTCAAGAGTAGCAAAATGACCGGCAAGTTTTTTTGTAGACATAGGTGTGAATGTTTGTTGAATTTGCTTCGACAAGAAGCTCATGAGGTTTGTAAGCAACCCAGCAGGTTTTCACGGTAACAAAGAGAGGCCTTTGAATTATGATGACTGCACCTGTAAGGTCTGGGCCAAATGACCATTGCATCCCCCTTTGCCACTTGTGGCTGTGCCAGGTCCCCAAGGGTCCTGGTGCCGTTGCATTCTCTGAATTGATACTGCCGCATGTGTTCAGGAATGCATGGTTGCATCTAGAATCTAGACGGGTTCCTCAAACAAACGCTCTCAATCCGTATATGAGCTACCTAAGGTGTTGAAATATTAAGTTCCAGACATGCTCCCATTTCAGATCTAGGTCTACATTTTTCCAAGACTCAACCTGTCGCATATACCATCAACTTCATTCCACAAAACAGGCGCTGCCAAGCTCATGACATCTCCACCTGGAATGAGTATCTAGGGACAACCATTTGTGTGCACAAATGTTTGGATCCTGAATTTTCAGTCAAACTTCGAAGAAGAAGTGTGCCAGCCTTGCCTCACTGAGGGAGTGAGTCCGGAGAAGGTGACCACAGCCATTGTGAGAAGCAGGCGTACCGGGCCAAGCTTCGGAGCAGGTCCCTTCGTGGTGAACAGCTCGTTGTGTAGTGGCCTGGTACAGTACCGTGGTGAAGGGATCCAGTGCTATGGGGATACAAGCTTTCTAGGGATGGTTGGATGTTAATGGCAAGGATGATGACTTGGGCTTGTGCAAGGAGCCAAGTCAGCTCTGACTTTTTGGCAGGTCACATTGGTTACACCCACATCAATCCATGATTTCAGAAGATTTATCGCAGGTTGTGAAGTGCAACCCCTCACAGTTGAAGCAACAAAGCGAGGCGCAGACACGATGCACAACATGATGTGTTCTTGTTGCCTTTGGCTCGTGAGCTTTCTTAGGAACATTGACATGGTCACATGCGGGTACATGGTCATCCATGAACAACGTGTTTAAGTCAAACGGTCATACAGACGCATACTTGAACATGATCGAAAGGTTGCAGAGTTCACTGACAGACTCAAACGGCCAAGACTCGTAAATCGCTTGAGTGAAGCTTTCAAATGAATGAGGGAACGGAAGGTGCTGAGCCAGAACCAGAATGTCGAAACTTCAATTTCACACATTTGCATAATTTCTTCAAAATTACACAATTGGAAAGTTAAAAGGAGCCAACATGCTTTCACTCATGGTTTGCTGAAATAGCAGGCGTGTCTTCCGCTATGTCAGAGCCAGATGACCCTTTGCCCTCGGCACCCCCAGCTGAAGAGGTTTTGAGTCCATTGGAATATGCAGAGCTTTACTCCATGGCCAACGCTGAAGCGGATGTAGGACAAGGGCTAAAGCGAACCAAGAAAGCCCTGAAGCTGAAGGCATATGCGAAGAGGCTCAAGTTGGCAGTCCAGCAAAGAGTGGAGAAGGAAGTGGAAGATGCTCGCTCACAGAGAAGGACCTGGAAATCTCCAGGAGCAAATGCAGAGCTCCAGAAGCAACTGCAAGACCTACAAAGTCTCATTGACGACGTCAGTAGTGTGTCATCTGTAGAGGACGGTGTCTGGCGCTACAAGAAAGTCTGGGAGCCTAAGCTGGAATTCATCCAAGAAGACGTTGAGCGTGGACTAACAGAGGATGTCATTGCTTCCAAATATGATATTTTCGATGCGGCTGGAGAAGCCATCCAATACCAGCAGTCTGTGAAATTGCTGCGAGAAATTGGCGATGAATTGAAGCAAACTGAAAGCATTCTGACCGAAACTCAAGCTGAGAATGAGTCTGAGTCCCTCCGGCTGCTCAGCTTCTTCGACATCCTTCAAGGTCGAATTGGCAGTGCTATGACACTTGAAGCAAAGGCCTCCAAACTCAGTCTCCAAGCAAAAGACTATGAAGCCGCAATGGAATCTGTTAGAAGTGCAGTTTCCGGGCTTGAAGCATGCCTCGACGATTCAGCTGATCTTGAAAGTGCACGAGAGTCGCACCAACCCTTTTTAGCAAAAGCTCAGGAATCAGCTGCGAGACTGTCGCAGCAGGCGACGAAAGCGAGGAAGGACTTTGAGATGATTCAGAAAAGCAACCGAGAAGCAACGGCGTTCTTAAATTCCCAGCTGAGAGCGTATGAGGAAGCGCAAAGGTCATGTGGCCTATTGAGCAGCACGTTGCAAGATCTACAACAGGCGATGCTGGAGCACAAGGAGGAACCGCCGTTGCCCAATATTTTGGAGTCGAAGGTGGAACTGTTGTCTAACGTGCGGGTTTCGCTGCCACGCTGCATCTTCAAGGCCAGAGGGATTGAGGCCTTCGAATTGGAAGAGAGCTTGAAGCAATGTGAGACTGAAGCTGACCTGGCTGCTGCGCTTGATTTGGCAAGACGCATCAAAGATGTGGATCCTGTCTTGGTGGAAGAGAGAAAACAGTTCCTCACCAGGCTGACCGAGAAGCGAATTGCACAGGAAAGGCGCAAGGAGGCATCTCATCGACGGATGGAGAGGATGAAGCAGAGATGTAGATGGATGCGTGAAAAATGTGATATCATTTGCCGGACCATTTGTGTTGTCCTGAGTGTGATCCTCCCTGTGACAGTTGGAACCCTAGCTGGCATTCAGTTGAACGTCCGTTGGTTGCAGCACCCGCCACCCCTGAACTCACAGGAGGTTTGGGTGGGCTTTTGCAAGGCAGAGCTGTGTCTCACTGGAGTTTCATTCTTTGTGGTGGTGGCCGTAATTTGCATGTTCACAAAGGCAGTTGAACAAAGCAGCGTCTGCGGATGCTCCTGTGTCTGTTGTTTCGTCATCATTGCCTTCACCTTCATAGTTGGACTTTCCCCCGGTGTCGACTCTTGGAGTTCCCAGGCTTCATCTTGGATGCGAGTTGCAAGCGTTTCGGTTTACCTCGCCTTGTTCCCATTGGCTTGGCTTTCGAGCACTATGACTTGGCTCAGTTGGTGCCATGGATCTCCTCACTTCAATGGAACTGTGGCGATCGTGCTGGTCCTTCTTCTGATTGCTGGTGCGATCGCCTGTTTTTTGCTGGACATTTTGATGCCAGTTTGGAGCGTTGTAATTCCGGTCCCGACCATGGTCTTTATCGTAACCAGATTGCGTTGACTCTCTGAGCTTGTGCATATTTTCCAACTTACAGACTTGTCATGTCTTTCACTCGAATTTTGATGCTATTAAGACTAGTTGACGCAATCTTGAGGGTCAAAAAGGCTCGCAAGAACTCTGTCCAAGGATCTGTATCAATTCGGAGAAGATCACTTGCATCATGCATAATGCACCATACTGACGCACATCAAATGTTTTTGACAACTTCTGTCAGATCCGAGCTGAAGAGGTGACAGAGCTGCAGCACTTCCAAGCAAAGCTTGCTGAACGTCGCTTTCCTGCAAGCTGGGCCAATTCTGAATACAGACGTTTCGTTTTGCTGGAGGTTTCTCTTGTGATACTGCAATTCTATAGTTTGGCATCATTCTCTTGGATGATTTTGATGGAAATGGGTCATGGGCAACAACAAATATATAGCAAGAATGCAGATATACTACCTATCAAGGCATATCGCGTCAATAGCCATTGGTACGAAAGGTATCCCTTGTTTCACTAGGGAAACCATGAATACCTTGGGGATAATCACCCGCATGGCAGAAGAACCAATGCTTTTGTGGAGAGTTATTTCTTCCGAAAAAAACGCCGCGTATAATTCTTCGTGTTCCATTCGAGCAGCTTGCAAGTTTCGGACGCTGGTTTGAAAACCTTTCCAGCTGGTAGATGCCCAGCATCTGAGGTGTGCGGTTTGTCCACTGCTTGGGTGTGGCTGAGGTGCGCGGGGTCATGCGCAGGGGGTCATAACACGGGTGAACTCACAGTCTGTAGGGTCAACCCCCATGGTTTTACCGGAAAAATGCCAAAACAAAAGATAGAAAGAACGGGTTGGTTCTCCTTGCGGGGTTTTCATGATCGTTTTTCGGGGTTATTTCTTCCTTTGCATGGTCTTTTCCCAAGAGACCCGTCTCTCCCTTTTCCCGGTGGGACCAAGGACTGTCTACCTGGTGGTTTCTGATCTGCATCGCTGAACTGTATAAGTGGGATGACTTGTTGATATGATCTGGCGGCTGTGGCAGATGGTTAGACACTTCCTGTAGATATGGCTGTGGGTAACAGAAACTCCAGACATCTCAGGCCCTTGCAGGGGTGATTATGAAGGAACCATGGTGGCGAGGCCTTAGGCGCAGCTGTCCTTAGGTCCCTCAAAGATTCCCCGCAGATCGTGGAAGGTCTTTGCATATCCTGCCGGAAACATCTCCAGACCGATCGGACACCGAGTTGTGGCCAGGTGATCTGCATCTCATGGCAGACTGCCATGCAGACTACTGCGTCCCTTCCGAACAAAAGTGGAGAACCTCGGCTGTGTGCAGCCGTGGAAGGGAAATCTGGCATGGGATCAACAGGTCATCCATAGTCCAATGATGTTCAATGCTTCATTACTCTTGACTGCTAGTCGCCATGGCCACAAGGATTTGGAAGTCTTCGGATCCTTTTCCTTGACCATTGGTATCACACCGGCACGGGACCAGCACGACCTGGGAAAGGCACATAGGGAGGTAAATGCGACGAAGGCATATTTTTCAAGTCAACTCTGAAAGGCAGTTATCAACAAAGTTTTCCCTAGGAACCACAGGCAACGAGGGAGCCATGTTCAAGGGTTTGGAATCAGTAATGTTGCAAGTCTTGATTTGTTACAGCAGTTCAACAGTTGCTTGTGGCCTGCTCCGCAAGATTCTAGTTTTTACCATAACTTGAGCAAACTATTTTTTTTTTGGTGAGCAGCATGGCAACTATGGATTTTGACCAGCATGCTGTAGTATGCTGCTCTAATCACAATAATCCTCTTGGTGCTACTCTACCCATTGTTGAGCCAATGACCGATCTAGCAATGTAGCAACTAGTACACATGGCTCAGTCTGATCCTTTCTTAAAGATCCTCTCCCAAAGGTTGCCTACGCGCGGCTTCTCAAGCGCAACCCGAAGTTGATGGGTTTAATAATTCTCAATAGTGGTTGATCTTGCCTTTGACAATGCTTAAAAATTGTAAACAATGGTCTCTTCATCCACCATGATCATTACAGGATAGTTGTGTTGTGCAATACCACCATATCGTGGAGACAGCCATCTTACCTAGAATGCACGTGACATCGCAAAGAAATGCACAGAACTTCGATGTTCCCGCTATGCAACCAGGGAAAAAGAGCGGTCCTTTCTGACTTGCCAAGGCAGAGCGCGGGTTGATCTGATCCAACGATGGTGGTTTCTCCCGAGTTGTGCAGATGCCATGACCCAGTCAGCTGCGAAGAAGCTGAACGCTAAGCAAAACTCCGACCAAACAAATTGCCAGAGCATCTGCCGTTTGCAGGAAAAAAGGTCTTCTCTTGCCTTGGTAGTCCTGGCTTCAGTTTTGCCGCCCCGTTTCATTTTTGGTTTCCTTCACCTTGTGACCAAAACGTGGCATGTTGAGCCCTGGGCCACTTGGGCAGCCCATTGATGCGGTGACTTTGGCTCAAGCCGTTGACGTCATGGGACGCTTTGTTGCGAGTCACCCTTGTGCCCCAGCATGCCGCTGGGAATGCACCAGCCCTTAGCTGAGCTGGTAGCTGGGTTCTGGGATTGCAGCTTTGTTTGCGATCACTTGGCATCATTAATATGGATTTATTGCATTGAAAGGATTGCATTGATCATCATTGTGAATCTATCGATGATCAAAATCCATTGTGACCAATAGATCCACTATGGGACTAAAATCCACTACAATCCATTATTATGACCAATACATAGGTGATTGTTACATGGATTGTTATCATCATCGCTTATTGCTTAGTGATGAATCGAATCCATGATGGGAACAGTGGTTGATGGTTGACCCTTTCAAATTGATGTAAGTTGACGCCCGGAGCTGTTGCTACATCATTATATCAGAGTATTTTCTTTGGGGACCGTCAGATCCCTTGTTTGTGGGATTTTGCAGGCAAGAATGGTTGACAATGGTTAACAACGACATTTCTAGTTAGGTAGCAACGATATGTTGATATGATCCTCGCCCGCAGTTCGGCAGCCGCACAGCACAAAGCCCCGTAGCGAACAAGCGGGGGTGACTATCTAACCCTGGGACCAGGAGGTTGGCTACAAACCTGGATCAAGTCTTTCTTGTCATAGAGATATACCGACTATTGCCAACTCAACTTGCTGCCTCAACTCAGAATGGTTTGGTAACCAACCAATCTTAATGGCTTTTGAGTTTTGTGATCCCTCTCAAGCATGTCACCGCCATAGTTGGATCCTGGCAGCCTGGCTGTCGAGGCGCTGACCGCGGCGCCTTGTGTTGGCCGCGATGTCGGGCCCGATGGGTGGACAGGCACCAGGGGGGATGTCGCGTTGTGATAGTTGGCGACTCTCTGCAGCTTCACCAACTTTAGTTGTCATGTAGCTATGAAATGCTATGAATACAGTGTGAATACAGTATAGTTCGCAATTACAATCACCAAGTACAGCTGTTCACCAAGTGTTGAACATCATCCGGCACTTCGTGATTCACGATTGTTCTCCTTTATCAAGCATTCACCATTGCGAACCATGATTATTCATCCTTAATTGTTGGAGGCAATGATATATGCAGTCTAATCAGCCATGGTGTATTGACCATCCTTCACATTGCTTAACCATCATTATTCATATTTAGCCATACTTAATGGTTATCAACAGTGCTTACCCACTTGTGTCTTAGTCATCATCATCATCATCATCATCATCATCATCACCACCATCACCATCACCATCACCATCACCATCACCATCACCATCACCATCACCATCACCATCACCATCATCATCATCATCATCATCATCATCACCATCATCACCATCACCATCACCATCATCATCATCATCATCATCATCATCACCATCACCATCATCACCATCACCATCACCATCATCATCCTCATCATCATCCTCCTCCTCATCATCATCATCATCATCATCATCCTCATCATCATCATCATCATCATCATCATCATCATCAAACAGACGTGTACCATCGTTGACCCAAAAACACCGTTCGTCAATCACATCAACCAATGAACCACTGTTGATCACTATGAGTTCTTGGTACTTAGCCATACCGAACTGGTATCATCAACTTGTCTTAATCACCCGTAATTGTCATTATGAACCACCCTTTACCACCATAAATCGATGGTTGATGCTTGGAAACAGGCCCACCGGTTGCAGCTCACTCGCGTGGAATGGCAGGCCGGCTTGGTCCGGCAGAAGCCGGTCAGCAACCGACGGATGCCCACAAGAGGCGGAAACGGGGGAGAGGCCAACGGAGGAAGGGGTTGATGGTTGGTGAATGGCCAGTTATAACCAATAAACCGTGGCTAATTAGTTGTTAATTGTTATAATGGTTATCAATATAATGGCCAGTAATAATCTACAATGGTTGTTAGTTAATCATGATGGAGAACCAACAAGAGTGGCCATTATAACCAATGATTGGCTAAGGACCAGCTCAGAATGGCTATTGACCAACCATTATAACCACCATTATAACCATGGCCATGATAAGCTGTTTGTTGATAACAGTTAAGAACTAACAATGGCTAAGAGCCAACTCACAATGGTGGTCGATGGTTAGTAGCCGACACTGGATGGGCATGGATAATGGACAGTCCACCATGGTGATAGTTCCTAGTCGGCGTTGCTGGGGATGCTCATCCAGTTGTGCAACATGTTGGGTCTGGACGCAATACCTTTGTCTTGGACAACATCTTTCTTCTTGTGCATAGTGAGAATGCATAGCCATTTTTGGTTGCTTGTGCATCACATTGCTCGTTGATGGCTCTGAAACTTTTTGAGTTGAATGATTACTGTACCACTTTCGGATTTTCCATCGCGCGTTTCTTGAGCACCAACGCCAGCTGCTCGCAGAGGCTTCAAGATGGGAAGTTATGTCCGTATCACCTACAGGCAGGGCTGCTGGTGATGTTGCTGGTCTGCTGTCATCGAAACTGCTGTGCTTTGTAACCCTGGAACCAGGGTAATCGTGCTAGCCACCAGCGGAAGAGACATGGCATGTGGCCCATCCCATTCCACTTGGGACTGATCAGATTCCCCTGCTCATGTCAATTCGACATGTCAGGTGTGCGGGAAAGCATGGCGGTGAGCACGACAATGCCAACTATGAGGGTCCGGGCCGTGGTGGGCACCGAGTTTACTGCAAGGAAGTCTAACGCCAACCATTGCCCATGTCTTTGCATGGTGATTGACAATAGCTGTTTGATAGGGGAGGGGATACCATCAGTAGTACTTCATAAAATGGCTAAGTATGGTCAAGTAACTTAACATTGTGAATGATCTCAAACAGTGCTCACTCATGCTCATTGATGGTGACCTTATTGGATACCATGGGTCAAGTCCGGTGACGCTTCCCAGCCAGGTAAGCTAGTCGACAAACGCATCGGCGGCGAAGACCGGGAATCTTTCATCACTCTCAAGGCGAGCGGTGGGCGGTCGCTTAAAGTATGGCAACTTCTGATGAATTTTAATGCTGGTTAGTATGATTAAATGATGGCTATATCATGGTTAGATGCTGGTTAATTAATGACTGTTGAAGATGAATCATGACGGTCAGTTAAAAAAAGCTGGAGATATCAATCAACAAGATGACTGGAGTGAACAAAGTGATAGTTCTTAGATATTTCGAAGGACACCCAATGATCTGGATACCCAACCATGGTTTGCTGATGCTTAGCTGTTTGTTGGCAAGCAGCAGATTGCTCTAATTGGCGCGCTTGGTGAAAACGCATGGTAGGTATACAGCTTGCCAACTGAATTGTTTATGGTTACCCTGCATGGGATTCCACTTCTGATCTTCTGGGTGCATCGAGGCTATGTAATGTTAACACGGGATATGAGTCTCTGCTTTGAAATGTTTTGGGGTTAGGTGAAAATATCAACCACGGAGTTTTCAGTTTTCGTGCTTGATAAACCTCTGATCCATAAACAATTCATATCCACCCAGAGTGATTATTTCCTACTAAAATGTGACAGGCACATACAAATCCTGTGTAGAGATGTATCCCAGTCCACATGATTCCGCATGTACAATGCTTCTCCTGGCATTTTTGGCACAACGCACGCATCACGGTGTGGTCATGGCAGCCCAGGACTGTTTGGTCTTTGACTTGTCTGGCAGATTTGTCGAGAAGCTGCCTCTTGACCTTCCCAGAAGTGGAGCTTGGGGAGCAGATGGCAATGGATCATTACAACCTAAGCAATGAACCATCTTCACAAGCCACCGAAGCAACGAAGTGTCCGATTCATTCTTAACCATGAACCAACTGAGCAACGATGAAGCGTGATTCACCAGTCAATTGGCCATAGTTATCGATGATTACCATCCAACTGGGTCAACCAAACATGAGCTCCCAAGCCCACGCCCAAGAGGTGAATGAGCTTTGGGTGACCCCTGGTCTATGCGGATCCCAAGTTGTTGGTTCTGATGGTTGAGTAACCATTCTCATTCGTAACTGATTCATAACTAACAATCATGGTTTCAAGGAGATGATGGCACTGTCCCCCGGAAGCAGGGATGGCAAATGAATTGGGGGCCAACTGCCAGGGTGAGCCTTGGCTCATGAGACTGAGGCTCCCGGTAAATCACCAGCTTCGGATGCCAACGGGTTACCGATGACCAACAGGGAATAACGACTATGACTATGACCTATGGCTATGATAAATTATAGTTTTGCCTGGTAGGTGTTGCTTCTGCCACCGTCTTAGTTACCATGACCAAGATGATAAATTGTCAACTGTTAGCCTATCATGATCTATCATGATTTTTGATCAGATTTAGTTTTGTTGGTAGTTGTCAACCATCAGCAACCATCAGCAACCATTGATCAAGCATCATCAACAACCATTAGTAGCAGTTTGGCACTAGTGTTGATCATCACAGCGAATGATGGCAATTAAATATGTGCATTATTCTAACAAGCATTATTCTGACCATCATCATTCTCATATGATCAGTTTCAATTACTGTAATTCATTTTGGCAAATGCCATTGTACCCATCATCCTAGCAACAACTATAAATCAACCACCAAAACTTATAGCTGACAACTAGCCATTGATAACTCTTGTTTGTAGAATGATGCTAGTTTTCTAAACCCCATCATTGTTGTCAAATTATTGTGTCGACCCCATCTAGCCAGCCATGGATGATTCTTCTTGGAAAAATGTTGCTAATAGTCATTAATAACCATCAAGGATAGGCACTAAGGACCACTATGCTAGCTATAATGGTCATCAATAAATTAATAGCCCCCAGTCATAGCCATTACTGTAATAACCTCAACAACGCCTTCATTGTTGCGATGGTTGGTCTCCTCTCCTCTACGCCCTTAGGAAGTCCAAGAAGCTCATCGATGCCTACGTCCAAACCTGCGAGATTGCGGAGAAACGCTCTAAGACGCCTGAGCGCTCCGGCTTGCCGGCGGTGCGGGCACCCAGAAGAAGCAAAGGATGAAACCTGGCAGGAAAGCAGCTGTTGGTTGATTCAATTGATTTGATTTGATTCAATTGACTAGATTTGTTTGATTGATTGATTGATTGATTGATTTGATTTGATTTAATTTGTTGAGTGATTGATATTGGTAGCATGATGACCTACCGCCTGACCAGGTGGTGCTTTCACAAGAAACCTCCATCAACCAGCGTGGTGATTTGGCTCACCGAGCCAGGATGAACAACAACGGTTTCCCAGGCCAATTCACCAGCAAAAACCAACAAGATCAACGGCTTACCAGGCCAATTCACCGGCAATAACGGTGACCAAGGAAAGATGGACTATTTCTTACATGCCAGCCACAGTTTGGTGGCAACTTGCCGGCGCATTGGTAAAATTGAGAGGACCTTTGTATGAGAGATCTCTAAAATGGTCTGGCTTTACAGCCAGAATCCGAATGGAATAGCAACGAATTTTGCAAGAAACCCGGAAAAACGAAGCCGGACCCCCGGAAAAGAAGCCTTTGCAATACCTTTCAAAAACACAAAAAACGAAGCTGGCATTGAGTTACTGGCAATTACCATTGAGCATTGATGGCTGAAAAGGAACCCCCGTACCGGCAGTACAAAATCTGGTTGGTTACTTTAAGCGATGGTCAGCCAACAATAGACAGTCTCAAACAGATTCAGAATCACGGAAGTCTGGTTGAGATTGTTGGCTCTTGAATGAAAACTTTTTTTGGGCAGTTGGAACAGACTTTTGCGGCAAATCGGTGTGACAAATTTTTGCTAGCTAGCAAGAAACTTATTGAATGTTAAGAGGTATCAATGACTAGTAAAAAGTGCTCGCCCTTGCCAATCAGGATTGACCACCGGTACTTGTTTACTTTGATCATTCAGGCCTATAGAACTTGCGCATTCATTACTGTGGGATATTTCTTATTGTGTTCTTGCTGCAGCCACCATGCTCATGCGTAGATTTGCATATGATAAGCAAATTGCCGAGCGATTGCAACATCATATCATGGGCATGTAATAGCACTTTTTCCCGAATCAGACTGCAATTATAGTTGTTGTGTGCAATCCCCTCAGGCTATCGACCATTATATAGGCATTGTCGACCGTCATCCATACCATCATGATCGAACCATCAAACATCACTCACACCAAAAATGGACCATCAGTTAACCATCAATTCATCACCAATGACCAGTAATACAAACATCAGTCATCATGAATACCATCATTTGACCATCATCGACTTCATTAATACCATGCACTAACCATTTGTTGACCAACCGTTGACTATCATTGAGTCATCATGAATACCACCATGAATACCATCATTAATACCGTCATTAACACACCATCCTCAACCAACCATTGACCAACCATTAACCAGCCATAAACCAACCACAAACCATCCATCAACCAACCATTAACCAACCATCAAACAACCATGAACCAACCCCAACTCCCCTAACTCCAAGCACACTCCAAGCATTTTTCATCCTCCAGGCCTTGCTGGGACCGATGCCTCCGCCGGGAGTGCAGACGGCCAGCCACGCACCGGAGCCGCCCAAGGCGGTGTTGGTGACGTGATGCAACCATTCCTGGTGATCCAAACCATGACAATTGGTTATCTAAACTTTATCTAAACCATATGATTTTAAGTGATGCTATTCCAGTGATTCGATTGTGCAATGAAACATTAGCAAACAATTGGTCATTTTCTGGTGTCAAAAATCCAGTGTTCATTGTGGAAGATTCGAAATCCACCTGGAAGGTGGCGTCTAGGCTATGTGTCAGTCCAATGTCCATCAACCATTCATGATACCAATCATTATATTCAACAATTATCGTGTTTTGATTGAGATTTTGTTGTCATGCCTTTCTTCTCCCCTCATTTGTCCAGTCTGTCTTGTCATTGGCAGTTCCTCCTTGGATCACGACTGCTCCCCCAGACAAGCATCGCGCTGGACCTGATTCCATAGATGTGATGTCAGTCCACGTGTCAGAAAAAGTCTGGACAAATGTCAGCGTCTCGGAACAAAAGTCAGACTATGTAATTACAGAGCCAACATTTCAGAATGCAGTGGTGAGGACGACTCGAAGCAAAGTCCTTTTTTGGAGCGATTTTTGGACAACATCTGATGCACCATAGTGATTAATGCGATGTACTGTCTGTGATTCCGTATGACTTCCAGGTTGATGACAGATGGTGATGCCTACCTTCTGAAACATGTCCCACTTTGTGAACTCTGATAGGAAGTCTCTTTCAGCTCGACGTGCTGGGACAGCAAAGCTGGTCCTCTGGTACTCCAACAAAGCAGCTGGGAAAATGACCATCCCCGGTACTTGAATCATCGCTTTGGTGCATCCAGCTATGTGGGGTTGCTGGGAAGTAGCCTTCGTTAGCGATTTTTTTAAAATCACTATCAACTAATACCAACCCTCATATAGTGACTATCACTGCAATGTCTTTAATTTTTGGCCCCCATCAGCATGGATGTTGATGAATTTCTGGTTATTGCTCGTGATGGCTGGGTATTGTTGACAAGTAGCCATCATGGTTTGCAATTCTCAACTCTCACTGTCCCACCATATTATCGTTGGTCATTATATACCAGATTATCATTATCAGCTGGTAACCCTTAGTCAACCATCGATTTGAGCATCACCAAGCTATCAACCCACCATAATGAAGCGTTAATCAGAAAACCACAACATCAATAATCATCCATTATCAACCAACCACTGTTGACCATGACTGAAGTGAATGCACCACCAATCAGGCATCATTCATCATTATCCGTTCACAATCAACTATTCACCATCAAGTAACCATCATTTACCCGTCCACCATCTAACCATCTATTGAGCATGAATTCACCATCGACTAGTCATCTATCAAGCATCATTTTACCACCATTTGACCATCTATTCACCATGATTGAACCACTACGCCATTCGTTGCTGTCACAGTTGTCTTCGCGGCATTGCTACAGGCAGCTGCAAAGCCCAGCAAAGGCGGGGAAAGCATCACCACGGGGTCCCTGGCCCGTGGTTGAAACAAGCACGTGGGCATGTTGCAATTGGGCGTGTCACACAGACATGATATAAGCGGCATTGATTGACTCGATTGGCAGGCATGGATGGGAATCATCAATTCTTAGGTAGTGTGTGAGACGATATGAAGCAGTCCTGATTGATTTTTGATAGGTAAATGAACATCAGAAGTATCTTACGACCAGAGTTGGTTGGTGCTACTGTTGAGTCTCGTGTGTACTACCGCGCCATGGATGGTTGGTCCACTGAGCATTGCGTGCCCATTTTTGCTGCTCAACAGCCCCGATACACAACCCGCAGCAGCAGCAACAGCAACGACAACACGAATCGCATCACTACAACAAGCACCACCACAAGAACCTCAGCCATTTAAATCGTTTCAGTCAACTTTGGCTTTGAAGATGGTTAGCCATTAATGAAGGGTTGGTTGGTGGTGGCGAGTAGTTGCTAGTTGATGGAGTTGATGGTGGTGAAGAATTCTTAGTTGATGGCATAACCAACTGAATGATCAACGGAACTGCTCAGTTGGCGACTGGGTTGGGACAGCTTAAGCTGGCCAGATTTGGTTGGCTCGAGTTGGCAGTATCCAAGGTAACCACCATGGTAGTGCTGGTGATGATGTCCCATGTTGTAAGTCCCAATCCCACCAGCTGTGTTCCAAGATGATGGGCGAAGCCCCATAGGTTGGAACCACAAAATCGCTAGTGCCAATAAACCCATGAAACTCTGGGATAGACTGACCGAAGAAGCTGATCCATTTTCTGTTGGGTTTACCCTGGTCTTTGATGCGTAGTGGCGATGATGCAGGTCCTTGTCCTGGACCCAGCTTGCCCCTATGACGCACCGGTGTCCAGATGAAGAGTCTGAAGACGACTCAGATGAAGAGCCCCCTGCCATGATGAAAGGCATGATGCAAGGTGGCCCTGGGAAGGGAAAGAATGGAGGTGCTTTCAGGCTGGTTGCTATCACAAAGGTTCCTAAAGAGTGGAACAAGATAAAGGATGCGGAAAAGGAAGTGCAAAAGTGATGCAAAGAGTGAAAGACAGTAATTCATGGAAGTGCAAAAAGACTTGAGACCACTGCAGGTGCGCGGCACAGAGTCTCTAGATAGGGAATACCTTTTCAAATGTGATCGAATCTCTCCGTGTTTGTTAGGTGATTGGCCAATCTTTAGCCATGCTCCCGATCTAAAATGCAGGGATAGCAGTTTTTGCAGACAAACTTTCAAGGCACGCATTCACCCACGATGGATGGTCAATCCCAAATGCATACAAATATCACAGGCTAATATTGCCGACTGGCAACAAACTAGAAACCGATTCGTAGCCATGATGAACCATTCCTTGCGATTGGCGTGACTTTGGAATCACCAGTAACAAGCACTAACCATTCTTATGTAACCATTGCCAGCCATTAGCCAATCATACTCAATGCGAACCATGGTTGACCATGATTATATTACTGTAAACCACAGTGAGCAATTTCAATTATGGTACCACAATTAACCATGATGAACCTTTATCAACCATTATTATCCTTCATTGGTCCATCATTGACCATTTTGGTCCACTTTTCACCATGGTGAACCATGCTGAACCATGTGGGACGGGTTGGCGGGCCCTTTGGAGGCATGATGCAAGGCATGCCAGGATGCAGCTTGGCGGCACCGGTGTAGCCAGCATGTCGTTCCCTAGCAAGACAAAGGACGGTCGCCCATATGTATACTGTATATCAATAGACTATATGGTAGATAGACTGTATTAACGATAGACTCATATTAACAATCATGGTTAATAAACTTGTTGATAAGGGTTCCAGTAGGACCATCATTTCAACGGTCGATAGTGGTTCACACTGGGTCATTGATGGTTAACTGATGGTTGTGGCAAACAGTATTTGTTATGGTTCATCAGACGAATTGCCGGACGACAAGAACAACAATAGTATCAACAAGAGACGCCAACAAGAACAATGCTGACAATAGCAACAAGAATGACCACAGCCACAACCAACAATATACAACTAGACTAGGGTACGCTGGGTACACATGGGTACACTCCAACAATTTGGAATGCACCAAGAATACAGACTTGCTTGGCAAGCAGTGATAGTCCTGTACCCCTTTTTTTGCTGGTAAACAGTCTCAAACAGGTACCCCGGCCATGCATAGGTAGAAACCGTCAAGTGATGGTAGCTCTTTTTTGGGAGGGGAGAAGGATCATTGGATCAACCACCCAGATGTTTCCCAGGCATTTTGGAATTTTCGGTCCCTGGGTCCCTCATAGATCACCACGTTGACTGCTAGTGGCTGGGGGGGGACCAATGGACAAGGAGGAAGAGGCGGTGGGCAGCTACAAGGTCCACTGCGAGGTTGGCAGGTTCACAAGGTGCACACCTGTGTGAGGAACAAGCGGTTCCGAAATGGCTAGTATATGGGTTGCTTCTTGGAATATCCATTAGTCATTTCAGGAGCAATGTAAGGTTGGGACAAAATGGTTACCACATGTGGGATCTATCCGAGTATCCGATGTATGGAAGTGGATCAAAACCCAGCAAGAACAACGGCATTCCAACCTCAGTTGATTAGTTATAGGCAATTGTTGGTTGAAACAACCCTTGTGGTTGGTTATTAACCTCAGTTGTTTGATTGATAGGAACCACGATGGTTGTCAAGGCTGTGAAACCCCGAAATCCAGGGAGCGGTCAGGAGCATCTCCATCGTCAGGTATGGGAATGATGATGCCCATGATGTCCGGAATGATGTCCAACATGATGATGCCCGGAATCTTGGCGCAGCTGGACATCAGTAGACCTGAGAATGCATAGCTCATCAGAATGGGGTGGAATATGGATCCCACACCATCAGGAAATATTAATCCGTTTTTGAAGAGGGAAGGCACCGGTTTCTGGATGCCCACAGGATATATCCACGAGTATCCAGGTAGGCCTTCAAGATTTCGTGCTCCAGATGACAGTGCCGTGCAATATTCGTGGCAACGTTCGCAAAAACATTGACATCCTTGGAACCCTCGGAGCTGCAAAACTTTCGGACATTTGATTGGAACAAAAATGCTTACACCCTGCACACCAAAAAGGTTGCCCTCCATGAAAGGCAACAGTGGTAGAAGTATTTGTGCTGAAAGTGTTGATCTAAGCCACTTCAAGCAGTTAGAACTTGCTGCAGCTACCTTGATCTGAGGAATGATGGGCGGCATGCAGGGCTCTGGTCCTGGATGTCAGGGTTGCCAGGGTTGCTCAGGTTGCTCAGGTTGCCAAGGCTGCCAAGGTTGCCAAGGCTGTCAAGGCTGTCAAGGCTGTCAAGGCTGTCAGGGCTGCCCGGGTTGCCAAGGCTGTCCAGGTTGCTGTCAGAGTGGCATGCAAGGGCCCTGTCAGGGCTGTTCGGGATGTGGATGTCAGGGCTGTGGGATGGGACCCTGCGGATGCGGCTGTGGGCAGATGGGCTGTGGCTGTGGCAACTGTGGCAACTGTGGCTGCGGGATGGGGTGCCCCATGGGCTGCAACCAAATGGGCTGCAACCAGATGGGCTGTCAGATGGGTTGCCCCAATCAGATGACCCCGATGGGCAACTCAGGGTGCTGCGGGGGCCAAATGGGCGGTTGCATGGCAGGTCCCATGGGGATGGGTAACATGGGATCTATGGGATCCATGGGTCCGATGGGATCTTCCATGGCCAAACCCATTGGTGGGCCCAGTCCCATCGGCGGACCTTTGCCCAGTGGACCTGTGGGATCACCAGCGGGTTGTGCACCCACTGGATCTCCAGCTGATGGTGGTGCACTTGGAGCAGATGCTAAAGGCAGGGCTGGGCTGAGAGGACAAGGTGAGCACGTACCATGGGGGCGTAGTTTCTTTCTTTGTCTATACCCCTGCGAAACCATAGCTTCTCCCTTTTGTTGGATGTGGCCAAACTTGTTTTTTATGAGGACAACCGACTTGAAGATTCTGCGTCTCGTGGCATAAATAATGGCAATGACATTGAGTAGCACACACCACATTGAGGTTCTTAATCATCCCAAAATAACATTTTTGGAACAGGGAAATATGTGTATCTATATGCCAGCTTGGGTGTGCCCATTTGTGCAAACGCCTTTCTTCAGGTGCTCATTGGATATCAATCAACATGGTCTATGCCTTTGGTTGTCGTCAACCGTTCTTCGTTTCGTCCACTGCCTTTCTCGATATTGTGGACAAATTCATAGATTGAGTTCAGCAGTGTTGACAATTTTCGTCTTCCAACCAGCCATTCTGAGCCATCATCGTTTGTTATACGTATTATCCTTATCAATCATAATCAATCAACCACCACTAGCTATCACTTGGCCTCATTAACCTTCCATCAACCATCATTTGGGCATGATGTTACCAGTACCATCATTTGACCAAAGTTAGCAATCCTTTTGCCATGTTTTAAGCAAAGTTCGCATGTTTTTTGTTTTGCCATCGTTGACAATCTGTTTGCCATCATCAGCCACCATGTAGGCATCATTTTGTCGTCATTAACCAGCACCAACCGCCCTTTGAGACTGGAAGCTTTTCGACTCCCCGATCCGCTTGTCTCAGATCCGCCTCGCGAACGGAGTCGAAGCAGAGATCGTGCCGGCGAGAAAGCGTAGAGCAGTGCCAGCCACGCAGCGTTGACCAAGGAGTTTTTAAAGGTCCAATGATGGTTGGATAAGTGATGGTCAAATGGTAAGGTGATGGTTCAATGATGGTTCAATGATGGTTAAGTGATGGTCAATTGATGGTTGAATCATGGGTGAGATTATCATGGTTAATCATGGTCAGTTCTTCTGTTGAATGTTTTTTATTACTGTAATGATGATTGTCAATGATGAGAAATGACAATGATGGTTGTCATGGTGAATAACGATTAATGGTGATGGTCGCCGTTCGTGATTGACGGACTGAATGGTTGATGGTTCGTAAAAGAGTGGGTAGCTAATGGGCAATCATAGTGAATTCTCACTTCTTGATGCTCGTTAATTCCCACCTCATCAATCATAGCCAATGGTATACGACCACGATTGTCAATCATGCTGAGATGATTGGCTAGTAATTCTTCCTGGTTGATGGTGTTTAATTATGGCTGATTATGATATTGTTGCCGATGGCTGACAATAGCTAACAACGCCTGATCACATTTGTTGTTCTGAGCAATGTTAGGATGATTACAATTCGTATCAATCTTAGCCGTTGTATTCATTTTTACTATTGTCATTTGGCTCAAACTTGCGACTCTATTGTGTTGCTGTTACATTTACCTGAACTCTGTTGCTGATCATGTGTCAAAGACAAGAAGGGACCACCCATTGAATTTGGTTCTGGCTGATAGCTAACAACTCTGACGGACCAATGGGAAATTGCCATCAGCGATCACTGAACATCATCAACCATGAATTAGCTAATTAGCCAGCATAAATCACCATTTGAGCTACCACCAAAAAGATCTGACCAAGGAACGTGATGAAAATGGAATAAGAATAACACCCGCAAAAACGAAGGCGTCCCTTTGTAGCGAAGGCAAGGTGTGTCATGAAAACCCTGCAAAACGAAGGCGTCCCTTTGTAACGAAGGCAAATATCATATTCCATTTTGGCTCCATTTCATTTGAGCGGTAGCTCATTTGCCATCATGAATTCGCGATTTTTTGACAGCATTAAGCAACATTATTCATTCTGAATCATCAGCATTCCTTGTTGGCTATATTTTACATCCCTTCTTCACCCTTATTAACCAATTCAGCATCATCAACAAATCATTCTTAACCATAATTATTGGTAATCAACCATTATTCGTAGCCAACAGTTTTGTTCCCTGAGGGCAAGCAGCTTCCGGATCATACCAATTGGTCTCAGCAATGGCAGTGCTGGCAGTGCGGCAGCATTGTTGCAGAACTTGCGGAACTGCCCTGGTTATAAGATCTCAGCTGACAATAATTTCAAAAGTGGCTCTGGTAAGCATTGAACATCAATGAAACATCTCACGGTGAAGATCATATATAGCTGGTACCCGACTTTTTCGGATTCCCAATCGTCCCGCTGATGACTGACCCATCACCCAATGTCAACAATTCAAGATCGATGGCGGAACCATGGCGGGAACTAGTGCTAATGTTTGATGCGGAAACAAACCAGCCATTTGGGTACGCCCAGCTGATTTTATTGTTGGTAAACACTACCAACATCTATCGAGAATAGTTGGTAGTTGGTAGTTGTGAATACTTAAACGACAGGTTGTGCGTCACTATCACCTAACCATTACCTATTCTCAACCAACACCTGTGGTTTGTCGTTCAGAGTTGTTCGCATTTCCGCATATCGCCAGTCCCCTACAGAAAGGGGTAGCAGTGGCTTTCGGCCCCCTGAGAGTTCTTGACCGGCGGTGCAATCATGGAAGTGCAGAAAAATGTGGTAGCATATCCATGGGTTGACCAGTTGGTGGCTGGGATGTCAAGATTTACCAACAAAAGGATCCGGAGGGGTATAACAAAATTGTAGTCGGTAATACCAATCGATTTTGCGGGTTGGCGCTATCACTACCGGAAGAAATACGTGGGATGATTTGCCAAAAAGTGATGGTGGGAAAGCTCCAATCTTGGCTCCAAATGGTTTATGCACCTCATATTCAGTGCCTCCCCAAGGTAATGTCTCGTGTCTCTGCTGATCAGGGTCAACAAAAAAGCCCACTGCTCAATTCTGGCAAGGTGCAAATGATCCTTGGAGCGAAATTTCATGGACAACTGCAATCGGGGGATTCCCTCATGAACTGTTTTTTATCATACGGGGCAAACAACACATTGGCCCAGTAAAAAAAGAAGTTTTATCAATGGTACAACCGTACGGCCCAGTAAAAAAACACACACAATCTGGTTATTCCAGTAGAGAACCACAGCTCCATGTGCTATGGGTCACCAAGTCATTGCATCGCAGTCAAGATCTGATTCAGAGGAGACCGTGCCGGCAAAAGCAGCTGCGCTGCGCGTCGGCAGGGGACCTGGCCCTTCTGAGCCACCCACGAGTTACCATGGCAGGGGTCACCCCAGCACCGGGAACTGCTGGATCATTCCCAAATCCCATATAGGCTTTCTGAAAATAGGGGAACCCCCAGAATGGATGGTCTATTTCTACAAATAGTTAATATTGGGTGATTTGGAAGTACCTTTATGGCTTGAGAAACCACCATATGGATGATTGATGAGGCCTGGAAGATTAAGACATCTGAGGTGTCGATGCTTCTGAGCTATTGAGGGATGGTTGGTCAATAGAAAGTCAAAGTTTCTATCCCCGTCCTGCGAATGACCAGTAACCAGTAGAGACATGATTCATGGCTCATGCCAAGTGGCCAATGATTTGCGCAACCCATCGCACTGAAGAATTCCTGGGTCAGACACAAGTTTTCTGTGGCCGTTGAGGTTCCTGCTCCAGCAGAAACCCATAGATCCCGCGACCATGGTGCGTTTTCGCCCGCTGGTCGTTGCCATTGCCCTGCTGACTTGGCAGGCAGATGGCACGGATTGCTTGTCCTCAGTAGATGTGATCCCAGCAGCTGAACGGCTAGACATCAGCATCAACGGAGAAACGATGCCGATCGGCTTCTCAGGACCCGAATGGGACTCCGCTCGGATCTACAGCAAGATCGCTGAGATCATCACCCGGGAAATCCTAGGATTCAATACGCGCTTGGGTCCGCATGGAGACGAGTCGCACACATCCTACAAGTTGGCGGCAGAGGGCAACAGCATCCATTTTCTCAGTGAGATCTGGTCTTCTTTTAGTGCTGAGATTGTTGCCTTCGATGCCCAGTATCCTGAACTTGCCCTACCCTTGCTGAAGAATTTGGACTACTCCGGCAACGACGGCATGTTCATCTTCCCCAAGTCCTTTCAGCCGTACTACAATGAATACGGCAAATCCTTAGAGTTCTATCAGTACTTCAATGAAACTGTGCTGCGCCGAAGAACGGATTTCTCCCAGATCACAGACTTTGATCTCAATGAGCTCTCAGCTTGTGATGATCCAGAAGGAGGAGGAGAGATTGACAAGACCTACTACCTACAAACCACTGGTGACACGGATGCCTTCTCCAATGGCGCTTGGATATGTCATCAGCAAAAGTGGTGGCTCTCCCGAGCCTGCCGAGCAGATCCTTCGACCTGCGTGCCATTGCTGACCCACTTCTTTTGGGGCTGGAGTGAACTGCAGCAAAAAGCCACCTACTTCAACCTGCCCATTGCCATGGCCAGCACACCCTCCAACGACATCTACATCCAGTGGGCAAAGAACAACAAGATGCTTGTAGCTAAGCAAGCACTGGCAGTCACAAGCATTTGCATTATTGCCCTTTGGTAGACCAGAGTTTTGGGAAGAAGCCCATTGACGTTTTCCGCCCACCATCAATCATGAACCATGATCAACCATCATCAACCATCACTGACCATCATCAACCATCATTGACCATCATCAACACGATCATTGACGGAAGCCGATGCCATTCTCAGGTCTATTGGTGGACGCCCGATGACAGGTTCAAAGCCGATGGAGCCATTCAGATGTTCTTCCCAGATCACAATCCAGGTCTCTGGGCGGTAGGCAACAAGGTCACGACCGCCAACGCGGAGCCCTTGTATTCCTACTACAAACCCGGGGTGGACTCGGCGGCTCCCAAGGTGTACCTTCTGATGAGCAGCATGCACCTTGGACCTTGGATGGTCATGGAGGAATCCGCTGTGCTGTGAGATCTTGATCAAAGATTTTTTTGGTGTAATCAACATGGTTTTGGTAACAAGAACTTTTTAATCATGCTCAATCAACCAACCAAAGAACATAGGAATCAAGTATCTTGACAGCATGTTCTTTGGTGGTAATCGACATTGTTTTGGTGATTGAGCATGATTAACCTCTGCTTGGTCACAAACCATGACCAAGTATCCTGAACCACTATTTGGTCATAAAACGTGATCAAGTATGAGCAACAATGATCGATGAATAAACCAGCCTAGTTTAACGGTGAAGCAGAGCTGGATATTCCATTCACCACTATAAATAGTTCTTTAATCACTATGAATTAACACTTGACCATCATTAATCATTATCAACCACTATTCACCATCCTTACGATCAACCATTGTGAGCCATTATTAACCACTATCCGTCATCATTCATCATGATTCATCATTTTCAATCATTATGAATCATGATTGACTATTAATGATTGATAGCGGTTAATAGTCAACCACTATTATAAACGATGGTTATAATGATTGACTATTAATGATCACTATCAATTCCATGGCGTCAACCAGCAACCAGCAACCCCCGAACCCAGGGCCCTGTTCGATGATGACATGATCCGCCTTTTAGATGACGTTGTGGAGGCACAACGACAAGGACGGAGCTGGGGGAGGGCAGGGCTGGTGCCCCTGCATGGTATGACGCCGACTGGTTGGTTCTCCCACCATTGGTATGCCGCTTCATATAGTGGTTAGCAATAGTATTGGTGAGATTTGGTGAGTAGTGATACTTGGGGAGAAGTTCGTTGGTGAAGATAACGATATTCAGAGTGTGCGAGAGGGTGAGAATCGAATCCGTAGCAGATTGGGTCTGGTTTGACCCCCGGAAATGGTCACAGTAGTGGGCTCAGAACATGCGAACGGTTAATCCATGTTTACTCCAGGTAAGTGTGGTGTTTAGGTGGTGATCATTGAAATGTCACAACACAAAGCGAAATTCTGCCCCCCAAAGATGTATTGCCATTGGAATCCTGCAAACCAAGAGTTTTGAAGCTTCTAAACTCGTGATTCCAAAGCATTGGACTGTTGCAAGCACTGCTTTTTACATCTTTTTACGCAATTGGAACCGTTGGTTTGTTGTTTCAGGTGGTTTGATAGTGCTAAACCACTATTGAGCATCCTGAATCACCAAAAACCGCTAATTAACCAGCTACCTGCAGGGCGGCACATCCATGGCCAATGGTTGAGGATGCTGTGGCCATGGGAGTGTCCATGCATCTCAGCGATCTAGCAGGGAGCGACAAGTAAATAGCAACTTGAAATATCAGCTGGTTAACTGTGGTTCATGGTGATTAGTAGTGGTTAATAGCGGCTAATGGCGGTTAATAGAGGTTAGTAGTAGTCAATAGTGATGGTTGGTGGTGGTGACTAGGGGTTACTAGTGGTTGATGGTGGTTAATAATGTTGGTAGATAGTGGTTAAGAGTGGTTAAGGATGGTGAATAGTGGTGAATGATGCTGACTTTGTTGGGCAAATGTCTGTTGCTTAACCAGTAGATCTCCGCTCGAACCTAAGCGACTACGTGGCAGGAATCACCGACTATGTTGACCACGTGGCATGCAACTGGGTGCAAAACAACGGGCCACGCTGGCGCTCGTGGATTCCAATTGCCACGGAATGTACGCGCAGCCTGGGTTTTGGAATGGTGGCAGAGGATGGCACTTTTGTGATGGACTCTTGGCAGGGCTTCAGTGGCCTCACCATGATTCGTAGCGAAGGTTGTCCAACACCATTGACCTTCATAGTGTATCACTATGTGGCTATCGTTACTATAAGCAATAAGACACTGTTGCTCACCTCACTGGGTTGGTTGATGGGACAATACACAGGAACCCCTCATAAGGTTGATGGTTGTCCCACCATCGGTCAATGGAACTCCAGTGACGGATCCTGCATCTCGCTGGTCGCAGCGGCTGGTTCCCGCGATATGGAGTTGAAGTTGGAGCCCGAAGTCTTGGTTGGCTAGGTGCTTGTAAAGGAATGGTTGGTAACCAAGCGCATGATACTGGTTGGAATGCTGGTTATGATGATGTTTATACTAGTTCGCAATGTGACTGATGGTTTATATTGCTCATAATTTTGATTCAAAATGGGAGATCCGTAATAGTTAACCAGTGCCAATTGACCGCAAAAAACTAGTGTTTCCGAATCAAACATGGATAGATTGTCTTTTGTTTTCGACGTCACATTGCGTGTATATATGTATATATATATATATGTATATTCATCTATATACATATATATATATTTATAACATATGTGTATATATATGTATATTTATAACATATGTGTACATATATTTATATATATACATATTTATAACATATTTGTACATATATATATATATATACATACATATATGTACATATATATATATATACGTACATATATGTACATATATGTGAATACTACAAATAAATAAGTAGAAAATCAATGAACAGACTAAACAGATGCACCTATATCAATCATTGAGGGAAAGGTACGTGCCATTTCGGATTTTGAAAAAGACATGTTTTGCATGGTGACAAGTCGGGGTGAACAAAAGAGCTCCAATGATTAGTAGTCAAGAGTATAGGACTCCCATTGGCTTCCAGAATTCAGATCTTGTTAAATGATCGCGAATCGCGAATCGCACTTCATGGGTTGATGCTTGGGAATGAACCATGCAAGTGCTTGAAGAGTCTGTGGACACTTGCAGCCCAAAGGTTGCGTCTTTTCAGTTGAGGTGGGAGCCATTAACCTTGTCCTCGTTCACCGCCATCATTGGATATGATTGGCAATGCCATGAATCATTTGTGAATCATGAGAACTAGTACCAAGCATCAAGCATCCATTACAAAGCACGATCCAATGTAAAGCATGAACCATCCATTGTCAATCACTATCAACGGCCAGTTATTGACCATGCTCAACCATCATATGGCTCTTGTTATTGGTGGTTATTCCCCATCATTGGTTGGTCAATATTGACCCATAGCTATATCAGCCAGATTTCCAGTTCGCGTTCCCAGGATCGCTCGCTCGCTTCTGGTTGTTCACTGTGCACACCCGGTCGCTTTGCTGCCGCCTTCTCCGACGACATCGGGCAATCCGCAATTTGCTCCGAGTGTGCCTAGCTGTTAAAGTGGGAAGTGCTTGCACTGGGATGGTGGGCATCTGATGTGATGACATGGATCTATGGTTTATGTGCAGATGCCAGTCAGCATGTATAGATGTAAGTATGTGCAGACGTACAAACAGACATGCATAGGTGCAGAGACACCTAGATACCTAGGGATAGCTAGGGATCAATTTATAGATAGAAGTAAATACAAATACATGACCTCCATTTTTATACCTACATGAAACTATTGCATTGAGAGGTGGTTTGGCTCACCTGTGGCCGTTGAGATCGGTGGATCTCATGCAGATCCCATGGAGATCCCATGGCACCGAGGCCCCTCGGGATCCGCGCAAGATCGAGGCGGCCAAACGGAATGCGTGGAGTGCTCCGCGGGGACCTATCGAGTAGCGTCAGGCGCGGCGTCGCGGAACGGGTGAGCGACGAGCTGCTGAAGCTGCAGAACAAGCTGCTTAAGTAGCTGGTGAATGGTGAAAGAACCAGATGATTATGCTTATTTAGAAGCTAGTACTCAGGATTAATGTTTCATGAGCTCGTTCTGAAGCGAATTGGGTAGTTGAGATTGGTGGTTAGCCGTGGTGAAACTGATAGAGGATAGTTGTAAAAGAGTGGTTTTCAGTACTGGTAAACAACGGGTTGATAATGTAATGATTTCTGATGGCTGATAACCAACTCTTGCAGAAAACGAAGCAACCAGTAGGTTGGCAATGGTTGATGAAATAACTGACTAATAATTGGTTGATATTGGTTGGTCATGTTTTGATAATGGCCATTTGAATCCATTTGATGGCTTAGCTTCGGTAACCCTGGTTGATTCAGGGGAATGACCCTGGTTATGCCGCAGTTATGCCAGTGGTTGGGTGCCTCACAGGGACATGAACCCCCAGGTACCCCTCAAAGTTTTGTCGCAACACTTCATTTGACCAGCGATTTCTAGAAGTTTCTGAATGCCTTCAATGGTAACCATTTCATTTAAGGATTTCATTTTACTTTCATTATGTTTCAAATCTTTAAAGTGATGGATGACTAATGATGGTGCATTTCCGGAGATTTCTTGCTTTGGGAATGTCGAAGAACTTGCTTAGCACGGCAAGTCCATTTGGGTCACACGCCGATCTCCGCAGGTATCCGGTGCAGTCCTTGTGGCAAGGGCACCTACCAGCCACTGGGGGCGCAAGACAGCTGTGAAGCGTGCAGTGCCCCGATGACCACCATCACAGTGGGAAGCGACACCCAGGAGCATCAAAGCAAGACAGTGAAGCACGCTGAGACTGGTTGAATCTCTCGATTGAATCTTCTTGATATGCTGAGAAATGGCTGATCAGCATCAAGAATATCCAATAATCCAATAAGAATACAACTGAAAGTTGGCATTCATGATGCCATCAACATTCATACACCTGAATGATGTATCATGACGCAAAGATGCAGCATCGTTCCAACACGTGTTAGCACATGAGTAGCTGTCCGGACTTCACCAGATGGACCCCCCAGCAGCAGGACCTATGCATTTGCCCTGCCGCGACGTATCGCCCCTGTTACGACGCGGACAACAACGGACAGTTGCGATCCGAGTGTCAATGTGCCACCGGCTTCTACACAGAAACCAGCAGCAGATGCGTAGGATGCCCAGAGGGCATGGTGTGCGAGGAAGGCTCTGACGAGCAGTTCTTTCCTTGTGAAGATGTGGATATTGTGAATTCGACGGTGAACCCCTATCCCAAGCCAAGCGAAGGAGCTGCGGGATGTTTGAACAAATTTGAGCACCAACTTGTTGCCATTCAAACTTTCAATCAATTAAGCATTGTATACTCACATGGTTAGATCTATAGGGGAGTGGGCAGCTGTGAATCCTGAAGGATACTTTGTACTCTTGGAGCAACCCACCTATGTCTTCAAATGCATCGACCTTCTGTCGTGCCCTGGGGGACAAGCGGAGCATTGTGGCCACGGCCTCCGCGGCATTGCTTGTGGAGCATGTGATGCAGGCTTCTACAAGCAAGCAGGCCGATGCTGGTGCAACCGTGGTCAAAGCATTTGACGCGTCTTCAAGTGATGGTGTCCGCCAGGAACATGGCTAGTCCATCGATGATGGTATCCCCAAGCATCCCTAAATGGCCCGTATATGTCATTATTGACAGGGGAACTCAGGGTACATCATGTGTGGAGAAAACTCCAAGCAGGGTTTTGCCACTTCCGATCGGAGATCTTGGGACACGCCAGGTTCATGCAACCAATGTGGAGAAATGGAACAGAGCCCGCTCTTCCTGATCCTCCCCGCCCTGGTCTCCCCAGTCTTCGTTTTCGTTCTCTACAAGGTGGGCTTCTGAGCCGCCAACTGGGGAAAGCTGTCCTCGACTCGAGTCTGAGCTGTTTCTGTTTAGCTTCAGGGTAGCTGGTAATGTGTTCTGAAACGTCATTTCACCAGACATACATGTTGATTTACCATGACACATCAGTCTCTGCTGACTTCCTGTGACCTGTAATTCCTGGTCTCCCTGAAGATGACTAATGAGGAACCGGATCAACTGGGGAGTTTGCGGGAGACCCAACAATGATGGGTCAGTGACCTGTGTGGGCCATGCCTCTCGTCGCTGCGCTGTGAGGTGTCCTTGGCGGATGTTCACCTGTGGGGCAGAACGGGTCAAGGCGGCGATGCAACGATGGGGCAGTGGTTTGAAGCGCGGCCGGGGAAACACATCGATTGGGATGAGAATACTTGGGGGTGATTTAGATGATTGATAAAATTGCTTAAATCTCATTTAGATCATGAACATCAATTCAGCCTAGCCAACACCAAAAGGATGGGAAACAACATGAGATGCAATCTGCTGTGCCAGGCTTTGGAGGGATCGGGTACTTGCTGCTGGTCTACGTGCAGACCGTGTCGGTGATCATCTCCGTGTTCCCCACGTTGCCCTCCACGCTGGTGGGTGGTCACTCGGTGCGGCCAAGTCCTTGCCGTGAGGCCATCACACTGGTGGCCCCAACCATGGGGGAGCCCACATCATATGATGCTAAAGCATATACTACAGGGGTAGCATTGTAGGGATCATGTCACATATGTAAAGGGCAAGCACATTTGTTCGGGGGGCATTTCCATGGGCTCAGTTTCATCATGGATTTGAGTGATATAGTGCGATGTGACGTTGGCATAAATAGTGACATCCTTGAGACAATGTGATGCTATATAACATTTGAAACCCAATGGGCATGATGCAAACTTTGATACTTGTTTATGTCTTTGTCTTTACATGAATGTTTATATCCATGTAATGCTGTACCGTATTGTATTTACAACGTAATACATGATTTTCCCGAGCTGAACTACTATGACATGATGCCAGACAACAGAAGACAAATCACAATGGACACAAACGCACACGCACAAACGCACACACACACACAATCAAATGTCATGTGATTCTTGGAGGTTGGGCTTGATCCTAAATCTAAAACAATTTCCAAAAAGAATATAGCCGGTGGGTTTGGGACTGGTGCCCTGTTTTCTGCCGAACCTGAACACCAAAACCAAACAAAACCCTGGACCTCCGCAAACTTGGATCCCGAAGAGCCGTCCATACCCCATCCCCGAAATTCAGTTCCCTTATGTTTTTGGCATCCCCGAAATTCAATTCCCTTATGTTTTTGAAACCCCCGAAATTCAATTCCCTTATGTTTTTGGAATCCCCGAAATTCAGTTCCCTTATGTTTTTAAATCCCCGAAATTCAGTTCCCTTATGTTTTTAAATCCCCGAAATTCAGTTCCCTTATGTTTTTAAATCCCCGAAATTCAGTTCCCTTATGTTTTTAAATCCCCGAAATTCAGTTCCCTTATGTTTTTAAATCCCCGAAATTCAGTTCCCTTATGTTTTTAAATCCCCGAAATTCAGTTCCCTTATGTTTTTAAATCCCCGAAATTCAGTTCCCTTATGTTTTTAAATCCCCGAAATTCAGTTCCCTTATGTTTTTAAATCCCCGAAATTCAGTTCCCTTATGTTTTTAAATCCCCGAAATTCAGTTCCCTTATGTTTTTAAATCCCCGAAATTCAGTTCCCTTATGTTTTTAAATCCCCGAAATTCAGTTCCCTTATGTTTTTAAATCCCCGAAATTCAGTTCCCTTATGTTTTTAAATCCCCGAAATTCAGTTCCCTTATGTTTTTAAATCCCCGAAATTCAGTTCCCTTATGTTTTTAAATCCCCGAAATTCAGTTCCCTTATGTTTTTAAATCCCCGAAATTCAGTTCCCTTATGTTTTTAAATCCCCGAAATTCAGTTCCCTTATGTTTTTAAATCCCCGAAATTCAGTTCCCTTATGTTTTTAAATCCCCGAAATTCAGTTCCCTTATGTTTTTAAATCCCCGAAATTCAGTTCCCTTATGTTTTTAAATCCCCGAAATTCAGTTCCCTTATGTTTTTAAATCCCCGAAATTCAGTTCCCTTATGTTTTTAAATCCCCGAAATTCAGTTCCCTTATGTTTTTAAATCCCCGAAATTCAGTTCCCTTATGTTTTTAAATCCCCGAAATTCAGTTCCCTTATGTTTTTAAATCCCCGAAATTCAGTTCCCTTATGTTTTTAAATCCCCGAAATTCAGTTCCCTTATGTTTTTAAATCCCCGAAATTCAGTTCCCTTATGTTTTTAAATCCCCGAAATTCAGTTCCCTTATGTTTTTAAATCCCCGAAATTCAGTTCCCTTATGTTTTTAAATCCCCGAAATTCAGTTCCCTTATGTTTTTAAATCCCCGAAATTCAGTTCCCTTATGTTTTTAAATCCCCGAAATTCAGTTCCCTTATGTTTTTAAATCCCCGAAATTCAGTTCCCTTATGTTTTTAAATCCCCGAAATTCAGTTCCCTTATGTTTTTAAATCCCCGAAATTCAGTTCCCTTATGTTTTTAAATCCCCGAAATTCAGTTCCCTTATGTTTTTAAATCCCCGAAATTCAGTTCCCTTATGTTTTTAAATCCCCGAAATTCAGTTCCCTTATGTTTTTAAATCCCCGAAATTCAGTTCCCTTATGTTTTTAAATCCCCGAAATTCAGTTCCCTTATGTTTTTAAATCCCCGAAATTCAGTTCCCTTATGTTTTTAAATCCCCGAAATTCAGTTCCCTTATGTTTTTAAATCCCCGAAATTCAGTTCCCTTATGTTTTTAAATCCCCGAAATTCAGTTCCCTTATGTTTTTAAATCCCCGAAATTCAGTTCCCTTATGTTTTTAAATCCCCGAAATTCAGTTCCCTTATGTTTTTAAATCCCCGAAATTCAGTTCCCTTATGTTTTTAAATCCCCGAAATTCAGTTCCCTTATGTTTTTAAATCCCCGAAATTCAGTTCCCTTATGTTTTTAAATCCCCGAAATTCAGTTCCCTTATGTTTTTAAATCCCCGAAATTCAGTTCCCTTATGTTTTTAAATCCCCGAAATTCAGTTCCCTTATGTTTTTAAATCCCCGAAATTCAGTTCCCTTATGTTTTTAAATCCCCGAAATTCAGTTCCCTTATGTTTTTAAATCCCCGAAATTCAGTTCCCTTATGTTTTTAAATCCCCGAAATTCAGTTCCCTTATGTTTTTAAATCCCCGAAATTCAGTTCCCTTATGTTTTTAAATCCCCGAAATTCAGTTCCCTTATGTTTTTAAATCCCCGAAATTCAGTTCCCTTATGTTTTTAAATCCCCGAAATTCAGTTCCCTTATGTTTTTAAATCCCCGAAATTCAGTTCCCTTATGTTTTTAAATCCCCGAAATTCAGTTCCCTTATGTTTTTAAATCCCCGAAATTCAGTTCCCTTATGTTTTTAAATCCCCGAAATTCAGTTCCCTTATGTTTTTAAATCCCCGAAATTCAGTTCCCTTATGTTTTTAAATCCCCGAAATTCAGTTCCCTTATGTTTTTAAATCCCCGAAATTCAGTTCCCTTATGTTTTTAAATCCCCGAAATTCAGTTCCCTTATGTTTTTAAATCCCCGAAATTCAGTTCCCTTATGTTTTTAAATCCCCGAAATTCAGTTCCCTTATGTTTTTAAATCCCCGAAATTCAGTTCCCTTATGTTTTTAAATCCCCGAAATTCAGTTCCCTTATGTTTTTAAATCCCCGAAATTCAGTTCCCTTATGTTTTTAAATCCCCGAAATTCAGTTCCCTTATGTTTTTAAATCCCCGAAATTCAGTTCCCTTATGTTTTTAAATCCCCGAAATTCAGTTCCCTTATGTTTTTAAATCCCCGAAATTCAGTTCCCTTATGTTTTTAAATCCCCGAAATTCAGTTCCCTTATGTTTTTAAATCCCCGAAATTCAATTCCCTAATGTTTTTGGAATCCCCGAAATTCAACTCCCTTATTTTTTTGGCATCCCCGAACTTCAATTCCCTTATGTTTTTGGAATCCCCGAAATTCAGATCCCTTATGTTTTTGGAATCCCCGAAATTCAATTCCCTTATGTTTTTGGAATCCCCGAAATTCAATTCCCTTATGTTTTTAAATCCCCGAAATTCAATTCCCTTATGTTTTTGGAATCCCCGAAATTCAAGTCCCTTATGTTTTTGAAATCCCCGAAATTCAAATCCCTTATGTTTTTGGACTCCCCGAAATTCAATTCCCTTATGTTTCTGGAATCCCCGAAATTTAGATCCCTCATGTTTCTGGAACCCCCGAAATTCAATTCCCTTATGTTTTTGGAATCCCCGAAATTCAATTCCCTTATGTTTTTGGAATCCCCGAAATTCAATTCCCTTATTGTTTTGGGGTTCCCGAAATTCAATTCCCTTATGTTTTTGGAATTCTCGAAATTCAATTCCCTCATGTTTTTGGAACCCCCGAAATTCAATTCCCTTATGTTTCTGGAATCCCCGAAATTCAACTCCCTTATTTTTTTGGAATCCCCGAAATTCAAGTCCCTCATGTTTTTGGAATCCCCGAAATTCAATTCCCTAATGTTTTTGGAATCCCCGTAATTCAGGTCCCTTATGTTTTTGGAATCCCCGAAATTCAAGTCCCTTATGTTTTTGGAATCCTCGAAATTCAATTCCCTTTTGTTTTTGGAATCCCCGAAATTCAATTCCCTTATGTTTTTGAAATCTTCGAAATTCAATTCCCTTATGTTTTTGAAATCCCCGAAATTCAATTCCCTTATGTTTTTGGAATCCCCGCAATTCAATTCCCTTATGTTTTTGGAATCCCCTAAATTCAACTCCCTTATGTCTTTGGAATCCCCGAAATTCAATTCCCTCATGTTTTTGGAATCCCCGAAATTCAATTCCCTTATGTTTTTGGAATCCCCGAAATTCAATTCCCTTATGTTTTTGGAATCCCCGCAATTCAATTCCCTTATGTTTTTGGAATCCCCTAAATTCAACTCCCTTATGTCTTTGGAATCCCCGAAATTCAATTCCCTCATGTTTTTGGAATCCCCGAAATTCAATTCCCTTATGTTTTTGGAATCCCCGAAATTCAATTCCCTTTTATGTTTTTGGAATCCCCGAAGTTCAATTCCCTTATTGTTTTGGGGTTCCCGAAATTCAATTCCCTTATGTTTTTGGAATTCTCGAAATTCAATTCCCTCATGTTTTTGGAACCCCCGAAATTCAATTCCCTTATGCTTTTGGAATCCCCGAAATTCAACTCCCTTATTTTTTTGGAATCCCCGAACTTCAATTCCCTTATGTTTTTGGAATCCCCGAAATTCAAGTCCCTTATGTTTTTGGAATCCCCGAAATTCAGTTCCCTTATGTTTTTGGAATCCCCTAAATTCAACTCCCTTATGTCTTTGGAATCCCTGAAATTCAATTCCCTTATGTTTTTGGAATCCCCGAAATTCAATTCCCTTATGTTTTTGAAATCCCCGAAATTCAATTTTGGAATCCCCGAAATTCAATTCCCTTATGTTTTTGGAAGCCCCGAAATTCAATTCCCTTATGTTTTTAAATCCCCGAAATTCAATTCCCTTATTTTTTTGGAATCCCCGCAATTCAATTCCCTTATGTTTTTGGAATCCCCGAAATTCAATTCCCTTATTTTTTTGGAATCCCCGCAATTCAATTCCCTTATGTTTTTGGAATCCCCGGACTTCAAGTCCCTTATGTTTTTGGAATCCCCGAAGTTCAATTCCCTTATTGTTTTGGGGTTCCCGAAATTCAATTCCCTTATGTTTTTGGAATCCCC
>VSDK01013963.1:100716-112039 GCA_009767595.1 Symbiodinium kawagutii
TGGTTGGCCATATTTGGCCATAGGTTTGGTGCTCTGGGCGGGCTGAGGGGACGTTTGGGGAGCGTTTGAAGGCGGAAAACCGGCAGGTTTGAAGGACTTAAAAAACAGATGCTAGGGCCTTCCGATCATCCGTGGTGGCCATATTGCCAGAGCAGTGGCCATGACAAACGATCACATAGCAGTGGCCATGACAAAGGCGTTGTTCGCCAAGGTTTGGTGCCCCGGCGGGGCCGTGGCCGTCCGCGCGCATGCGGCCATGGCACTAGCCAAAGCAAGCGCTTGGGCATGGCACTTGGGGGCATCCGTGGTGGCCATATTGCCATAGCAGTGGCCATGACAAACGATCACATAGCAGTGGCCATGAGAAAGGCGTTGTTCGCCAAGGTTTGGTGCCCCGGGCGGGCTGAGGGGACGTTTGGGGAGGGTTTGAAGGCGGCCAACCGGCAGGTTTGAAGGACCTAAAAAACAGATGCTAGGGCCTTCCGATTACGGTGGCCATATTTGGCCATAGGTTTGGTGCTCTGGGCGGGCTGAGGGGACGTTTGGGGAGCGTTTGAAGGCGGCCAACCGGCAGGGTTGAAGGACCTAAAAAACAGATGCTAGGGCCTTCCGATTATCCGTGGTGGCCATATTGTCAGAGCCGTGGCCATGACAAACGATCACATAGCAGTGGCCATGACGGCGCTTGGGCATGGCACTTGGGGGTACGTGTTGGCCATGGAATTGGGTTAAGTTACGCAATGCAAGCGCGTGGGCATGGCGTGGGTGGACAGCTTTCGCAAGCAGCGGTCCACACCTTCGGTGGTCCCAGGCGCCGCCCCTGCCTTGGCTACGGCAGGGGTCGGCGGATTCCTTTTTTTCCAAGAGCAATTCCCTCATGTTTTGTAATTGCACTTCCCTTATGTTTCTGGAACCCCCGAAATTCAATTCCCTTATGTTTTTGAACGCCCCGAAATTCAAGTCCCTTATGTTTCTGGAATCCCCGAAATTCAATTCCCTTATGTTTCTGGAATCCCCGAAATTCAATTCCCTTATGTTTCTGGAATCCCCGAAATTCAATTCCCTTATGTTTCTGGAATCCCCGAAATTCAATTCCCTTATGTTTCTGGAATCCCCGAAATTCAATTCCCTTATGTTTTTGAAATCCCCGAAATTCAATTCCCTTATGTTTTTTGGAATCCCCGAAATTCAGATCCATTATGTTTTTGAAATCCCCGGAATTCAATTCCCTTATGTTTTTGGAATCCCCGAAATTCAAGTCCCTTATGTTTTTGGAATCCCCGAAATTCAAGTCCCTTATGTTTTTGAAATCCCCGAAATTCAATTTCCTTTTGCGTTTGAAACCACCGCAATTCAAATCCCTTTTGCGTTTGAAATCCCCGAAATTCAAGTCCCTTATGTTTTTTTGGAATCCCCGAAATTCAAGTCCCTTATGTTTCTGGAATCCCCGAAATTCAATTCCCTTATGTTTTTGGAATCCCCGAAATTCAGATCCATTATGTTTTTGGAATCCCCAAAACTCAATTTTGGAATCCCCGAAATTCAATTCCCTTATGTTTTTGGAATCCCCGAAATTCAACTCCCTTATGTCTTTGGAATCCCCGAAATTCAAGTCCCTCATGTTTTTGGAATCCCCGAAATTCAAGTCCCTTATGTTTTTGAAATCCCCGAAATTCAATTTCCTTTTGCGTTTGAAACCACCGCAATTCAAATCCCTTTTGCGTTTGAAATCCCCGAAATTCAAGTCCCTTATGTTTTTTTGGAATCCCCGAAATTCAAGTCCCTTATGTTTCTGGAATCCCCGAAATTCAATTCCCTTATGTTTTTGGCATCCCCGAAATTCATTTTGGAATCCCCGAAATTCAATTCCCTTATGTTTTTGGAATCCCCGAAATTCAATTCCCTTATGTTTTTGGAATCCCCGAAATTCAGTTCCCTTATGTTTTTGGAATCCCCGAAATTCAATTCCCTTATGTGTTTGAAATCCCCGAAATTCAATTCCCTTATGTTTTTGGAATCCCCAAAACTCAATTTTGGAATCCCCGAAATTCAATTCCCTTATGTTTTTGGAATCCCCAAAACTCAATTTTGGAATCCCCGAAATTCAATTCCCTTATGTTTTTGGACTCCCCGAAATTCAGATCCCTTATGTTTTTGGAATCCCCGAAATTCAAGTCCCTCATGTTTTTGAAATCTTCGAAATTTAATTCCCTTATGTTTTTGGAATCCCCGAAATTCAATTCCCTTATGTTTTTGGAATCCCCGAAAGTCAAGTCCCTTTTTTTTTTTTTTTAAATCTCGAACATTGAATTTTTCCTTTGTCCAATGTGAAATCTAACTTTCTTTTATTTTCTGGAGATCCTTGAAATTCAATGCCATTATGTTTCTGGGATCCGTGAAATTCCTTTTTTTTCGTGTTTCTTGGAATCTCTGGAGGCTTTTGGGAATTCCCGAAATGAGTTCTTTCATCAGGAATCCGGGATAATTTTTGTGCAACCAGCAATCAGCAGGTTGTTTCGTAAACATATGTTTCATCACAGGTCACCATGAATCATCAAGAACCACTCTTCAGCACCACCAGCCACCAGCTTCACACGAGGCATTGGATGGACTTCCACGTCAGCAGAAATCACCAGCCTCTTCCGTTTGGAATGCGCAGGTCGGGCTGGTTGTACCTGGGGGCAGCCATGAATGGTGGATCGCCCTCCCACGGCTCGTGCCGGTCAGTATGTCAGGGACACATGTCGGGGCATTATGTCAGCTTCTGCATCAGAGCACATGTCAAAACACACGTCATTATGCGTTTTTGAATACAATCCAGTCAGCCAATTTGTGAGAATGCAAGTCAGGGTGGAGATCACTTGAAGCAAAGTAATTCTTGGTACGCTCTTGCAAACTAGCCTGGAAGTGGAACATCCGCAATTTATGTTGGTTTTACCTACAATAGAAACAATGCGACCTTTAGCTTCCAAGTTAGTTTCCCAGAGAGAAATTCAATGGCCGGGTTATGTTTCCTGTTCTTTAAGCTGTTCAATGGTCCCTCCATTGCTGGGTCCTCGGTTTGAGCCATGGTGAGCCGTGCGTGCTGGGGCCTTGCACATCCAAGTAGAGTCCAAAATTAGCATAAATTAGCCACAATCAACTATCAATCAGAATAGATTATAATAGACTATTGTTTTCCAGCATAAAGCAGAGGATATAGACCATTACGTATCAAAGATTATGAACCATGATGGATCATTAATTGCTGATTAACACAACTGTCAACTACAATTAAATAGTGACTATTAACCACGATGGTTAGGCAACAACGATGAGAAACTACAACGATTAGTCATGATCAAATGTCATAAACCCTTACTTACGAACCACTATCAATCATTTTAAACCAGTATCAACCATTGTCAGTCACTTTCAACCGGCCTGTGGTCAACCAATCTTGAAACCATCAACCAATCAACCACCATCCTTCACCATCAACCACCATGATCCTCACCATCATGAGCCAGGTCCTTCGGACTTTGTCGGAAGCTTCATCCTGAACTTGGTTCTGCCGGAGATCGCAGGCATCGTCTTCTTCGTGACGTGGCTGGGTGCTCTGCTCATCAGCAGGTGCGGTGCCGGCGAATCCCAGGGTGGAGGAATTGTGGGTGACCCTGGGTTCATGAGATTTCATTGGCTGCCTCGTTCATCCTGGTAGCTAATGTTCAGTAGCAACAATGGTTGATAGTGGTTGATGATACTGAACAATGGTTCATAACGGTTAACAATGGTTCCTGAAGTTAAGTATCATCCTGTAGTAACATCCTGTAATGACATTCCTAACAGTTAATCAACAACTTAACAGTTGTTTGTTCATCCTGGTTCCTGCTTCTATGAACAAATCATGAACACTTGGGAGCATCCCCGTGCTGGGGGATTGTCATAGGTACCTGGTTTGTTGGTAGCTGATCTGTAGGCAAGTGCAACCAAGCATGGTTTGTGTTGCTCATGAATCCCTATGATTAAGCATGACTCACCACTATTGAGAACCATGTGCACAGTTTATAGCTATCATGGCAATACAACCATGGTCTTAAGTATTAGCTAATGTAGATAGTTGTTTCTAACAATAGTTCATAGGTATTACGAACAAGATTGTAGGTTCATTCACCATGGCTTTGATTAATCGTTATTTGACATCATTAGCCATCGTTTACCCTGACTGACTATGAGCCCATGATCATTGCCCATCAAATCATTAAGTAACCATTGAGGGAGAGCAACAAGTTGAAGGCAGAGTTTGAGCAAACGATGGACGTCCAAATATGGCACTCCCGAGCCGCCAAAAAGGCATCGTTTTCAGGTGTGCCAGCATGGAAGGTTTACCTGATGCTTCGTAACCATATTACATATATGGTTAATATATGCTTAAGAGATGATACTCTTAATCGATGGTTGGCTCTTGATGGTCCACGCTTAGAACATCCAAGCAGGTCCACCATTTTGACCGCCCGGGGGAGCGCCATCCACCAGGTTTGTACCGAAGATTCGCATGGATGGCGATGTGGTGCTGGGCTGCTTTGGAGGCATTCTGAAGACCTTCTTCGTGACCGTGGCCTCCAAGTGCTTCTCGCTCTTCCAGTGCTATAACCATCCCAACAAACGTCTCTCCATGCGCGCCAGCCCTGAAGTCTTGCAGGGTTCTGAAGAGTGGTCCAGTGCCTTGGCCGAGAGCTTTGGGGGCGAAGCTTGGTTAAGGATTCACCAATGGTGAAACGGTGAAACATGGAATTTTAATGGGCTATTGGTTAACCAACTAGTTGGTGAAATAGTGAACGTAAGCATGCGTGACTATTGTATTGATTATGAGCCTGTTTGGTCTATCGCCGGCATGAAAATCGGAATTCCTATCGGTCAAGGAGTGTATTACACAAGCAGGTTTGACAGTGCTCAAGTGGCATGAGTAGCGAACAGTGACATGGTGGCTGGATCTAGCAAGAAATCATGATGCGACAGCACTTGCACCAGTGAAGCCAACAAAGACCTACTAGCACTCAGCAGATGAAAGAGCGTTGGTGACAAATTCTCGGCAGAGCGGTGGTAAACGCCAGAAAGCAGGGGGCTGTTTGGATGTGATTACAAGCAATTTGGATGATGTCTGACAAGCACTGGGAGTTTGCATGGGCTGGTTCGTGATAGTTGGTTTATGACTGTTAATAGCAGCGGTTAAGAGTAGTGGTTGATGATGGTGGTTGATGACTTTGGTTCATCATGGTCGATGGTGGTGGTGAATGTGCTGCATAGTATCCATCAGTTACTCTGCCTGGTGAGCTGTTCGTAGGGGTTAGGCAAGCTGCCAATTGACTGTAGCTGGAATGTCCACAAAATAGTGATCCCTTCACGATTGCCCACCAAGATCGAAAGTGATCTTGTTGGTTCAGTTGGAAGTTGCTTACATCTCCTACAGCAATTATAAAGTGTTACGACTGAACCAACTAGACCCACTTGTGGGTTTATGGTGGGTTCAGTTCCAACATCCATGGTGACTACAGTGATCAGCCAGATCCCATACAGTTGAAATCAGCACTTGTCTGCAACGCTATTCCATAGTGTCATCATATTTTGACGAACACATTTTGTCTTAGCAACTGATGCAGAGTTCCTATGCCAGGCATGGTGATCTTTGCTGCCATGGCCATCTTGGTGAACTGCGTGCTGTTGCTGGTGGTCATCAGTTGGGCCATGTGGGTGGCACCCCAGCGCTTCCATTTGAAGAGCTTCCGCATGCGGTGGAAGTTCATGATCCAAAAGATGCGGCCCTCCGTCTACTGGTGGATGATGACCATCTTCTTCAAGGCGCGGTGCCATGGCCCGGGTGCTGGTGGGGAGCCTGTGCTGGGAAGAAATCCTGTGAACAAACCATGACATGTGACATTTTTGGAGATGCTATATCTAGCTAGATGAAACTACATTTTAGCCGATCAATATCACATAAACCATCAGTTCCAATCTGGCAGCTGGTTACTGCCAGCTCGCTGGTTTCTGAACAGCAGCGATCTCGTGGAGCAAAACAGCTGAGGAGTGGGGCTAACTCTGATCAGCAAAGCTCCAGCTGCTTAGCTGGTACCAGTAGACCAGAAACCGCTGAGCGGAGTGCTGATGAAGATAAGTGAACCATAGCACATATAGAACTGTAACTACATGTAACTACCATAGTAGCGATGACTAAGTTCACATGTGAGTCCCCCTTGGGAAGTCCCCCCTTTACAGCAGGTCACTGTAAATTCAGCTCAAAGTTGATGTGGCACAGGGTCTGTGGATTTCCCTGACGGGAGTGCTCTTCACCAACGCGATGCAGCAGTCTCTTTGGGTGTGCTTCGGTGTCTTGGGCAGCACTGCCCTGGCGGGATGGACCTGGTGCCAGTTGGGATGAAACTGACACAAACGACCAAGCTGTTTCAGCCCAAGTATGTTATTTGTGCTAAGTGTACAATATGATGCAATATGTATATTTATTTACATACTATGTATATGAAAAAGAAATATGATATGATCATATGTTGTGATACTGACCCACATATATGGGGTGAATAGCCCAACTTGTCACTGGATACCAAAACACCCTCAATCTTTCACACTATTGGCGGCAAGCCAGGGCCCATGTACGCGAGTTCAATTATTGAACATACTCGCAATTGATTTGTGTTGAGCCATGAACTGAAAGTTGATGGCATGTTCTCCGATGGTTGTGGGTTCTTGCTGGTTCTTGTTGGTTCTTGTTGGTTCTTATTGGTTTTTTGTTGCTGATCATCACCATTTTCCAACACTGAATGCACTGGTCATGTCCGCGAGCCCCTGCGCAGCGGCAATGGAACATAACCAGTGACCAGGTCAAGGTTACCATGAAGCAAGCCTTATGAGACTTAGCATGGATAACAAGCATAGATCACACCAGCACAACGAGGCCTGCTGTTCTACACCACCATCAGCTATGTGTTTCTGCCTTGGCGAAGCGTCTTCGTGACGATCCTTGACATCGGCACCCACGTGTCCACCCTGCTGCTGTGCCTCCTCTTGCCTTTCCTCATTGACTTTGCAGAGGAAGAACAGGCAACAGCTGTGTCCCTTGGCAGAGCTGTTTCGGGAGACCAAGGAAAGCTGAGGTCAAGTATCGGCCATCAGAGCATCTCAACATATCTCAATGTAGATAGATACTTTACTTATGTATAGCCTATACAGCCATCATTCTGTTCAATGTTGGTGGGATCTTCCATCCGGGGCTCCGGCCAAGTGATCTACGGGTGATCAGTTCCAGATCTCGCTGGTAGCTGTCAGTTAGTCTCCAGCAGTGAGGGTTTCAGATGGTGACCATCACCAGTGTGAGCATACAGGGTAGGTAATTTATATCTATGGGTAGTCTACCTATCCCATTGATCCTAACTATGGACAATTTGTCATTATCGATCTCCTATACCTGTTCTGAGCAACCTTCTGTTCACTGTGCCATTGGAATTTGTTGTTTTTTCTTGGTGCTTGGCAGGCATAAGTATGGCTTGTGGCAGGACCACCGATGGATATACAGCCATAGTTCTAGTGGTGATTCAGTCTATCATGAACAGCGCTTGATTATTTGATGATAGTTCATGTTTTTTTTTAGATGGTTTAAATTGGATTCAGCCAACCAAGCATCACTTGGTATCATTTAGATTTTCTTAGCCTTATTTGTTCCCGCGGCCATCTTCACAATGCTGTTGGTGCACCAATTACATGAACTTGGCTTTATAACCCAAGTGCTTGTTTAACAATGGGAACATAGGGTAATATGTTCCAACTGTAGTGAAGTATATTATGGTCTATCTACACATACTAAGTCATCAAAATTGATTCAGAATCTGCCATATACAGGTAGTTGTACGGTTCTCAGTTTAGGATAGACACAACCCTGCTTGCTTGGCTATATGCTCTTTGATCCACCCTTGTTTGACCCATGAGAAGGCCATGAAACCAGCAACACCAGGCTAGGTCCGGATAGGCTACTGCGCAGCCTCCCAGCTGCTTCATTGCTACCATGAAATAAAGGCTGAAGCTGGGAACTTCACCCTGCAACCACGAGGAGAGAATGCAGTCAAGTGTAGAAAGCATGGCAATTGATATATACTTCCCGATATCATGTATGTATATATATATATACATATACATAATAATTAACAGCTCGATCTAATCATTTCAACTATCAAGCCATGGTACAGCCAACCATTGCCAGATATTACTAATCATGATCGTCGGTCGATTATGACTTGAGAAGAGACAACCTTGTCCACCATTAGCCAGATTGGTTGATGAACCATAATCAATCAGAGTTACCAATCAATACTGACCAATACCATGAGTTATTGGTATGGACTACCATTGCTTGGTGAGAAATTATTGATACCATCATGATATGGCTCTGGGTCAAAACCCTGTACCCTTTGTTCCCTATCATGAAACATTGTTTTCCCTATAGTTTTGTTGGTGAACTTATCCTCACTATTGGTTGGCTAATATTGACCCCACAGCCATATCATAAAAGCGCCCCATCCATCCTTCCGCGCGGCCACGTCACGCGTGACGCTGCTGAGGGCCATCTTCGTTTCCTTGGCGGTGTGCGGGTTCCTGAGCATTCTGGCTGCACCAAGGCGAGCGAGGTAAGCTTAGCATCGTTGGACAGTCAGCCATTTCGGGATGGTGAGTGCTTGTCAATAAGCTGATTCGTCGATTAATGATGATGATGATGATGATGATGATGATGATGATGATGATGATGATGATGGTTATATAGTCCATATTAATCCTGATTAATGCTGATTAATGCTGATTGATTGATGGTTAGGAATGGTTACTGTAATGATCGTGGTCAATGATGGTTGGCCATGAGTGGCGTTGGCTAATTTCAGGAGGTTGATTTATGATGGTTGAAAGTGAATGAGGATGAATAAGGACTGTCAGGGATGATTGATGGTGATCCATTAGGCAGGCTCATGGTAGGTCTAGGTCTACGGTCGAATTCGATTATTCATATGGATCACCCACGGACAATGGTTGACAACCAGCAGGAATGTAATCAAGGCGGTTGATAGATGGCAACAGTCAGTCCAAATAATTTGCAACGAGGGATGTATATCATCAATAGTAATGGTAAGCAGTGATTTATAGTGGGTGATACCCAGTGTAACATGGGTATAACCAAGAATCATAAGGATGTATGATCAGAATTATCCTACATTATTTTTTGTGTTTCGCCTCGCTGAACCAACATGAATCAGAATGGTTCATGCTGGTTAATGATGGTCAATGTTGCTCACTGAACCGTGCGAAGAATCGCGGGGCTTCGATGTTCCTCGATCGGGTTAGCAGTAAATGTGTGAAAATTTGATCGCCAAGTCGTTGGTATCGCCCTCGCCTCAGCATTCTCAAGGCAAGCCCCCCGGGTTGTATGACAAATTCCAGGAAGGCCACTTAAAGAGGCACTGAGTTGTAGCCATTTCAGTAATTGCTGTTGCTTTTTTTGATTGTTTTTGGGTACAGTAGTGTAAAAAGACGGTTTTGTGAGAATGCTATGCTGAATTGGGGTTGGGGTACTCGACCATTGAATCCTTTGCTATGGTGATTTCTGGTCTTTCATAGTCGGCCAGAAGCGTTGGTTGGAGTTTTCAATGATGGGAACAGTAGTTGATATCATGATAACCACTACTGATTAACTAACTCGGCCACAGTACTATACTATCTAGTATCATTTATCATGGTTGGTGCGTTTATCATGGTGAATATTGTTGTCAATGATAGTAGATAGATAAGACATATCTATGAGTGATTAAGAATTTCCACCACCGCGGGCGATGGTGGCTCATGCTAAAGATGGCAAATGATGATTGCTAATGATAAGAATTAAGCACCATGCTTTGTAGTGGTTCATGATGCGGGTCATCATGTTCAATCGTACCCTAACTATCGGCACTACTAGCAAGTATTATTAACTCTGCATAGGGATCACTACGCAGTAGCTAAAGATACTGGTTTGCCTCCTGGTTATCATTTTCAGTCAATTTTCAACTTTGAATCCTAGTTTTCTGTTACCATTACCAGCCATCACTGACAATCTCCAACCCTCCTTCACCAGCATCAACAATGTTTACCACATCATTAGCCATCAACTACCCATCACCATCCAGTGAATGGTAGGTGGCTTGTTACCACTGAACCAGTTGATCAAGCAAATTGGTGACCTATTGAGTAGTGATAACCATCATTATCCATATTGGTTGAAGCATGGTCATTTGTTAGTGGATGCCTGATGAATTAGGTATTAGCCAATATCATGAACCATCAGCTCGCCCATAGTCATAAGTTCAACCATCAGTTCAACCATAGTTTCATCAGTTCATATCCATCACTATCATTAACCTCAATCACTCAATCATGAACAGCAAACCATCACCAGCAACTCAATGGCAGTTATCCACTTGACTCACCAACATATTAACCATCCAGTATAATTAAACAATCATGATTAACCATCAGCTGGCCTAATTCATTACTGATTTGACCATCACCACGAACCACTGGTAACCAATCGTCATGAGCCATCTAGTTAAGGACAGGTAACCAGCCGATTCGCCAGTCAATTGACTAACCATTTAACCATCAGTTGACCATCAACCATCATCAACCATCAACCAATCACAAACCATTTAACCATCAACCAATCATTAACCATTCAACCATCAACCAATCATGAACCATTTAACCATCAGTTAACCATCAGTTAACCATCATCAACCAATCATCAACGACGATTGATGGTTAAGTGGCGGACAACATCATTGATTAACCATCATTAGTCAACCATGATCAATTAACCATGATCAATTCACCATCATTAATTAACCATCATCATCATCAACCATCATCGTCCAGCTGATTCACTGACCCACCAAGGTGTTGTGGCCGCCATCTCATGGGCAGTGATCAAAGGCTTCTCGCCGTGGTGGAAGCGACGCAGGTGCAGCGGCGTAGGAGTTCGTGTCGGTTGGTTGGTTGGTTGGTTATGTTAAGTATCATGTACAGTTCCCTCCTCCAACATGTACCTTTGGCTCAAGACACTTGGGCCATCCAACACACCTAAGGCAACAGTGCGTTCAGTGACACAAAGAGGTGCAACGAGTGCTTACCTGCAACGGCAGCTGAACAGACAATCTCACAACAACAAGTTGGTACAGGCTGCCATTTCACATGGTAGCGGAGCGAGTATCCTGGCAACAATCCAGGTGAGCTCCAGCAACACTCCGCAAACAACAAACAG
>VSDK01013963.1:127425-144468 GCA_009767595.1 Symbiodinium kawagutii
TATCAAAAATAATATATAATAAATATAATATATATATATATATTTCTAAAAAAATAATTTACATATATTTTTCAAAATTAATAAAAAAAATAGGAAAAATATATCTTTTAATATTTATATTTAACCATTTTTTTTATCCTATATTTTCTTATAAAATATTTTATTATAAAATTAATAATTAATAATTATAATTATATTTTTACAATATTTCAACCTACCATTTACCCACTCTCAAACCATAAAAACCTTCCAATACAGCTCAATAAATCAATAACACTAAAACCATCTATTTATTAATTATATTATTAAAATTATTTTATCCACCCCCTTACCAACATCAAAAGGGTTAATATTACCTTAATATTAAATTTCTTTATTATTATATTATCCGCCGACCCCTACCTATGCCAAGACCAAAACAAAATTAATAACTAAAATTACCGTAAGTATAAACCTTCCCCCTAGCTAAAATCCGGATAAAAAAAATAAATTAATACCATAATAATAATATAATTTATAACCAATTTTTAAAATAAACCCATCCCCCGAAATATATCAATACCAAAATAACAAGGTAAACCCATACCAATACAATACCATAATAAACCAATACCATAACAATAAAATTCAGCAATATACCAATACCAGCTATTATAGAGGGTACAGCACCTATAAAATTTCTTACCCTCCCCAGGTAAACCAATACCATTATTATAGAATAAAAAAAAGGGGTCTAAATTTCCTATAGCAAAAATAGGAACTAAGGTTTCCAAGGTAACTTATAAAAATTATGTCAGATATAATATACCTAGTTTAATCCTTATTTATACCAATTTTTATATATCGGAGGTATTTAGGCATTAGCCCATTCTAAAATATATTAGTTAAAGGCTTGTTACGGGCCCCCATAAAATTATAATTTTTAGTAAATATTATTTAGCATTAATTAAATAAAAAATATTTATTAATAAAATAATTTAATAAAATAATTATAATACAATAATTATAATATATTATTTATATAACATAAATTATATTAAAATAACTGGATTACCGTAGTTGCCAAACGATAAATATTATATAATATCTTCACAATAATTCCTCTGGAAGGGGAGGGGGGAGGTACTGGTAACTCTTAGGGTTAGGCTCTTCCCAAGACTTGCCAGCACCCCCCCCCTACCCCAAGAGAGTTAGGAAAATACTGTGTAATTACTGCATTGCTATTATTATGTAGTAGCTATTGTGCTGCAATTGCTGTGCTGCAAATATTGTGCTGCAGGTATTGTGTAATAGCTACTGTACTATAAGTACTGCGCCACAGGTATTGTGTAGTAGTTACTGTGCTGCAGGTATTGTGTAGTAGCTACTGTGCTGCAGGCATTGTATTGCAGTTATTGTGGTGCAGTTTCTGTGAGGGTATTGTGTTGTAATTACTGCGTTGTTGTTTTTGTGTAATAGCTACTGTGCTGCAATTGCTGTGCTGCAAATAATGTGCTGCAAGTATTGCGTAGTAGCTTCTGTGCTGCAGATATTGTGTTGCAGTTATTGTGAAGTTGCTGTACTGCAGATACTGTGGTAGAGTTACTGTGCTGCAGTTCCTGTGGCAATACTGTGCTGCAGATACTGTGCTGCAGTTGGTGTGGTGCAGTTACTGTGAAATTATTGTGCTGCAAGTACTGTCCAGCAGGTATTTTGTAGTAGCCACTGCTCTGCAAGGATTGTGCTGCAAGTACTGTGCTGCAGGTATTGTGTAGTAGCTACTGTTCTGCAAGCACTGTGCTGCAAGTCGGGCCCCCACAAAACAACAATTTTTAGCAGGCACTGTTTGGCGTTGATTGGATGAAGAATACTTATCGGTGAAGCAAGCCAACAAAACAACTGCAGCACAGCAACTGCAACACATTATTTGTATTATTCGAACTGTAACAAAGTAACTCGAACACCGTAGCTGCCAGACAGTGACTGTTGCACAATATCTTCACAATAATTCTTCGGGAAGGGGAGGGGGGGGGTTGGCAAGTCTTGGGGTTGGGCTCTCCCCAAGACTTGCCCGCACCCCCCCCCACCCTCAGAAGGTACTGTGTAATTGCTATGTTGCTGTTGTTGTGTAGTAGCTACTGTGCTGCAATTGCTGTGCTGCAAGTACTGTCCTGCAGGTATTGTGTAGTAGCTACTGTGCTGCAAGCACTGTGCCGCAGGTATTGCGTAGTAGCTACTGTGCTGCAAGTACTGCGCCACAGGTATTGTGTAGTAGCTACTGTGCTGCAGGTATTGTGTTGCAGTTATTGTGGTGCAGTTTCTGTGAGGGTACTGTGTTGTAATTACTGCGTTGCTGTTTTTGTGTAGTAGCTACTGTGCTGCAATTGCTGTGCTGCAAATAATGTGCTGCAAGTATTGCGTAGTAGCTTCTGTGCTGCAGATATTGTGTTGCAGTTATTGTGAAGTTGCTGTGCTGCAGATACTGTGGTGGAGTTACTGTGCTGCAGTTCCTGTGGCAATAATGTGCTGCAGATACTGTGCTGCAGTTGGTGTGGTGCAGTTGCTGTGGAATTATTGTGCTGCAAGTACTGTCCTGCAGGTATTTTGTAGTAGCCACTGTTCTGCAAGGATTGTGCTGCAAGGATTGTGCTGCAAGTACTGTGCTGCAGGTATTGTGTGATAGCTACTGTTCTGCAAGCACTGTGCTGCAAGTACTATGTTGCAATTTCTTCGTTCCAGTTGAAAGTTTGCTTTGCTTACATTCCTTGCAAAATATAATGTGAAAAGACAATATTCTTGTATTTTCTCATGTTTGTCCTTATTCACCGTTATTTTCTCTATATTTTCTCATCATTCCCTCCTTAGCAGCCTGATCGTTCCCCTATGAATAAGGAGAAACCGCATGAAGATTGTAGAAAAAAGGAAACCAATACCATGAGGAGGAAACAAAGGATTGAGAATAAGGAGAGGATAGGAAAACACATGTTTATTTTTAGTACAAGTTACAGGAAACATTGGAGTACCGTAACTGCATCACAATAGCTGCAAAACAGTCACCAAATCACACGACCTATAACACAGGAAATACAACAAGTATGTAACTGCAGCACAGCAACTCCAACACATTACCTGCAGTACAGTAGCTGCAGCCCAAAAACTGTAGTACAGCACCTGCTGCACTTTACCTATGGCTCATGACATTCATGTACACAAAATGAGGTTAACTCATAATTGCTGTTTCGTGGGGGCCCGAAACGAGCCTGAAGCCAATATATTATATCTATATATTCGAAATTATCATAGTCTATAATGCTCTATATATATATATCTTATGGCTTAAAATCTTTACATCGCTTTTTGAGGGAAAACTATCGCCGGAACGACATCTGCGGTCCAACGCTTTAGCTAATCATGGAGGTGTCTCTGGCTCTACTGACTTCACCCAAGGTCTAGTGGGGGAGTTTCTTTGCTGAGCCCCGTCGCCGATCCCAAGATTGGATCCATGGGGGTAGAACTTCTATGAATTGAATCCGATTCCAAATCTCAGTGACACCCCCATCTGGGTATCTCCAACTTGCCATGGTGAGGCTTCCCCACCATTTTGTGACGAGTTTCGCGAAGACATCAACCATGAAAATTAACTGAAAGCTACCATTTTGACAAAACATATTGGCATTTCCCCAAGTTGCCATTTCGTTGGGAGAGCCCCCCATGGCTATGGACGCCACCCATTTATAACGACTTGTGAAACGACAACAGTGGCAGTGACGCGGAGATCATCCTGCGCTTACTCCTGGGCTGCAGCCAGGTTCCTCACTGTCGCTTCCGGAGAAACCATTGGCCTTGCCGTTAGCACAGGGCCTGAGAACCTTCAATGGACACGCGCACAAGCACGCATTGACATTTCCATAAAGATGTATAACTATCTATATATATATATATATATATATATATATAGATAATATTCATTCATATCTAATTAGCACAATGTAAACAAATCAACAATCATTGTCTTCCACATGTTCAACACCCCAGGGACTCAGGCATGCTTCACTTTTCAGTGCAGCGATTCGATGTAGTCCCAACGGCGAAAGAGAAAAGTCTAAAGATACATGACAATATAGGCCACTTCACCTGGCTCAATCGGATGAAATTGGAGAAGCTTCTCAAAAAGGAAATCTTGCCAGCTTTACAAGAGAATGGCACATCTAGGCCCAGTGGAGGGCGTGGAGGGGAACAGAAAAAGGCCTAGAGAATGAGAGATGGGGCTTTGCCACATTCAGGAAACAAACCTCGCTAAAGCTGTCTATTGTCTTCCACATGTTCAACACCCCAGGGACTCAGGCATGCTTCACTTTTCAGCGCAGCGATTCGATGTAGTCCCAACGGCGAAAGAGAAAAGTCTAAAGATACATGACAATATAGGCCACTTCACCTGGCTCAATCGGATGAAATTGGAGAAGCTTCTCAAAAAGGAAATCTTGCCAGCTTTACAAGAGAATGGCACATCTAGGCCCGCAGCCCATAAAGTTGAAAACCATGGATCTGGGAACCCAAATGAGTAAAAAGGCAAACGTGAAAGTTTCGCATTCAAAAAGGTCGAACTGAGAGTTCATCACTTGATCAGTTTCAAAATAGCCGGAATTGCTTCGGCTCTCGCATGTTTGGCTCTTGACCACACTGCCTGAGGGACTTTCTTCTGATTAAGCATCATGCGTCCTGGCTTCTTGTACCTTTTCACGGAGTCAGAACACTTCCATCTGCCACGTGTTTGAATATCCTTTGCATCTCTCACTGCGTTGAAGGAATCAGAAGAAGCTCCTGAATGCCTGAGGGAATGCGGTGAAAGTCCCAAATGCTTCAGCCCTAACTGTTGAAGAGCCACCTGAATATTCCGACCATACTGAACTTGACCAAGAGGAGAAAGAAGAGAATCAGAGTCAGAGATCTTTCGCTTCGACAGACTGGAGATGATCATGTTAATATCAGATCTGCCAGGTGTGTCAAACAAAACAACATCGTCGTACTCACCAGCTTTGGTGGGCTTTCCAAGCTCTAGGAGGCCAATGATAACTCCCCATATAGCCTTTGTTCTGGAGGCTGACGGGGGAACCAGATGCTGTTTTGTAAGCGAAAAAAGTTCTGAAGGCCTAAGATAAGCATCACCTTGAATCAAAATGCCACATGCTGTAAGCCAATCCCCTTGTTGAACACAATGAAGTGCAACGACATCCCAAATGCTCATATCTATACCTGTCCGACTTTTGGGAGGGAACCGAGATCTCCACCCTTTCAAAGCCATTCGAGCAAATGGAAGCTGAAACTTGGAATCCATGTGTTCCTGTGATCTGAAAAGGATCCACCCAAAGACAACGTAGCTGCCCTCAGTGATAGAAGCCCCATCAGTACAAAGGTGTTGGAGATAGCACGACATGACTTCGTCAGTTTGCCTGTGTGAGGTCAACCGTCTTCGTTGGGCTTTTGCCCATTCTTCAAACCTACTCACAGCTTGCAAGTAAAGATTCTGTGTCCTAGATGAAATCTTGGCCACCCTGAGTGCCCGAGAAGCCGGCACTGCGACGGGCACGTTGAGTGATCTTTTCGTTCTCTTTCTTGACGAAGGCTGATGTTGCTCTTCTCCTGCGTCTCGCTTGCGCTTCGGCTGCTGAGTGCTGGCCAAAAACGACGAAGTCTGAGATCTCCGGGACTTTTCCTGAGACTTTGGTCCTGGGCACACCTGACGACTTGCGGGAGAATGCTTCAGAGATCTTGTCTTGGACTCCTGAAGCAACTGTTCTAAACTCTTCCGGATCATGCTGACTCGTTGGAATTGTCTTCAAGCATGAGGCCCATGCCTTAACCAATTGAAAGGGATACTCACCAGCCAATTGGGTCCTATTGACCCACCTCGAACCAACAGCATCGACAACTCGAGTTTTGCCTTTAAGCACTTCATCATGTCTCCGGTGAATGCATCTCCTTCCCAATGTATCGAAGACACTGGAGTTTGTCAAAATACGTGTAGACTTCTGATATGGCGTACCATACATACACATATCCAGATCGATAACATGAACACCAGGTAAAGAGTACACGGGATCAAAAAGAGGAAATTCCCAGATTCTCGACCCCCTAGGATTCTCAATTGTCCATGCTATACCGACCAACGAAGCCAAACAGCACATCTCTGCAGTGAAAGCCGCCAGTTCGCATCCAATACGTTCTCTATCTCTAGCCCTCATGGTATTGGTGATGTTTCTCCGAGCCCTTGAAAACACCGTACATGGAGTCCCAAAATGAATAACGTCGACCAGACCTTGAACTAGAATAGACCGAACAACTTCTTGGACACCAGGATGGCAAAGGTTGTGTGAAGCATCGTTTAAAATATCCAGAGGAGGAAGAACCAGGTGACCATATGAAGACCATGCTTTGGTCAGCCTCCCACTACCTGAAAATATCTCCCAGCATCGAAGCTTTCCACCTTTGGATTTCCCTGGCCGTTTCAGTCCAGGTGGCTCGCGCAAAGGCTGGCTGCTCTCGTCTGACCGGTCGACGACAGGCCTATCAGAGCAGCAAGGACTGGAGCCCTTCATGCACGAACCCCCTTCATTGCTAGCCTGTAACGCTCCCAAAACGGAGCCCCCAGAAAAGTCAAGACCAGGAGGAGGAACCAAATCAGATAGTTTAAGACTGACCTTCTTGCCCCTCGATGACATACTTCGGTTCATAGAGGATGGATCAACAAGATCTTCTGCAACATGCTCAGCGAAAAAATCAGCATGAGATCTTCTAGGTTGTAAAGGCGATTGCCGATGTGACTTCTCGAACCACCTCGATGGTTCGTCTGCGACATTTCTCTTCGTTTCCACATGCCTGATTCGCCACTTGACACCTGTGGCTCCAATAAAACCTGCAGCTCTCCGACACAATTTGTTGATCCCCCCAGAGGAGCTCCGACCTTTCTCAAAGCTCAATACCGATACCAAATTGTCAGAGAGAGAAACTTTGCGGTGACCAAAAAGAGAAGCTACTCGGCACGATCGCTTTAGACTGGAAAGAAGAACTCTAGCTTCCTTCAAATTGATATGCTCCGAAGGATTTTTCCACTTACGAGCCCATAACAGCTTGTACGAAGAAGGGTCAACCAAGTGGTTCGAGACAGGCTTGACCAATGCAGGCATCTCAACATCAAACCTTTTACGCTTCTTAGCCTTGTACTGCGAAACTATTGCTGAGGTTTTCAACCATGACCCTTCTTGGAGAGCTTGCTGTAACCATTGACCATACTCAGTCGAAATACCAACTCCTGAACGAACAAAAGACGACAGCGTCTCAACGTCGACTGACCGGCCAGAGTCTACCGCCTCCCTTGCCGCCTCCATGCCAGATTTGACATCCTCTGGGAGACTGATAAACCTCCATTTTTCCTTTACAGAACAAAGCTCTCGCAAATCTGAAAGTAGAGTGTGACGGGTCATGAGGGCATAACCAAAATCGGCTGAATCTCCCATATCGAGCTGCCTAATGTAAGGACCACCAAGCTCTGAATAAGCCAACCACACTAGATCAGACGCCAATCGAATTTCCGCTTTAACTGAAGGCCAAAACCAAACCCTGCGACCACGAGCAATCTCACAGAATCGGTAAATGTGGGAGAAGATGCTAAGGAAATGTGGAGCCAGTCTAAAAAGTGCAGTGACGTGACCCAACCATACCTCGACCATCTCTCCCCTGACCCGACCCCTTCGGAGAAGAGCCCTGGAGGCCAAGTACACCTTCCACAGCCTGAGTGGCTTGTTGAAAACCTTCTTGTTCTCGAAGTCGACAATGATTCCCACCGTCTCGAACCTTCGCATCGGCTCGGGGTAGGTCCAATTGACTGGAATGCCCTTGCTAAGCACAATACCACGCGATCTCCAGTATCCGACGGTCTTGGGGTAGTCCATTCCAAACCACTGAGCCATTTGGGGTACCTTGAATTGGTAAAATGCATCTGCTACATCGAGCTCGTTGCCGAACCCCACATCATCATTGCTAAGGTCAGGAAGAAAATGATTGATGGAATCCTGCGATAAATCAAGCTCACCAAAGTTAACTCCACTGCCCAACCTCGTAATGGGAGGTGCTCTGTGATGAAAATTGGGAATGCGAGCGTCAACAACCATCCGTATGTAGTTGGGGTCCTTCTTTTTGACGAAAAACAAGCCGACTTTGGATTTGATCCTACACCGAAAATCGACCACACCCACTCCGTACAACCCAGCAAAAAGTTGTTCTCTTGCAAGTGCATCTGTGCGCAAAACAGGATCCCAGTATGGCTTGACGGGACACACCGAAGGATCCTGTGAAAGATCATTAGCAACTTCAGCAGCTGTCCTCTCGATGGCAAACTTCCGCCTTTTAAACAAAGGTAGAACGTGGGGAGGCAGAAGGTCACCAAGCAACTTCGGAGTTACCTTTGAACTGAGGATCTTAAGCTTGCTGGAATCAAAAGAAACTAAATTGTTGGGCTCCCCTTCATAGAGGTGGTTCATTCTCACCAGGTCCTGTAATGCACTGTCAGGATTCATTCCATCAGGACAAGGCCCCGCATAGTCAACTGCTTGCCGGATGCGCTCAAGCGACAATCTCTGCACAGCTGTAGGGGGACGGTGAGAAGGCTGCTGTGAATTCTTTGATTCGTACCCTGCTAGTCTATTGAGCCCTCGGAGAGCTCCCTCCACAAGCGCTGGGCAACCATGCATGTCAGATAGTGGAAGTGGAAAAGGATCTCCGTGAATGCGATCCACCATCTTGTCACTGACTTGTAAAAAACCAAACGAGAGTGGGCCCCCTCAAAGCCAGTAAAAAACTAGAAGCCCACTGGTCCACAACGCTATGCAGTGGACGCGGCAGCACCACTCGCCGCCGCTGCCTTTGCTTTGCCCTTTCCTGCTCGACCTCGACCACGACCGCGACCAGGTTGACCCTCAGCATCACCCTTGCCACCCTGTCTCTTTGCAAATTCTTCTTTGTATAATCTACTTTGCTTCTGGATGGTAGCCCGCTCCTTGAGGCGCGCCCCGACCCATTCCGACAGCTTGATGACCTGTGCTTCACCTCCTGCACCCAGGGGTTGTTCCATAAGGACTTCAAGTCCTGAGTAATCCGGACTGGCCGGATTCCGGGCAGTGGCGGTTTCGATTTGCACAATTCTCCTCACTAAGATTTCTGCTCCTAAGCTATTGCTGATATCGATTTGGTCTACAGACAGCATGCATCGAAGTGAATCACAAAGAACTCTGTGCTCATGCACGGCTGCCCCATACGAGCTGATACCAGAATGCTGTGCCCAGTTTAAGTGATAAGTTGTCAGGTCGGATGATCCATCTCTCACCGCTCTCATGAACTCTGCAACTGAACGGGGACCAGCAAGGGCCCAGTCAGTGATCTCTGAGGTCCGAAGCTTATCGACGGCATCCTTGAAGGACAAAAACCGCCGACCTTGCCCATCTCGAAAATCTCCTAGAATCCTGATATCACCCTTCGTGCGATCTCGGTCAGACAACCATGTTGCTTTGGAAGAAGTTGCAACTCTCTGTACAAACACCTCTTCCCCATCCTTATCAACAATGGCAGAGTCTCTCATCACCACACCATCATCGACCAAGTCGTCATCGATAATAGAACCAAAATCGGCACGGGAAAGGTCAGCTACCAACCATTCATAGGAATCGACGCCCTCAAAAGCTTCATCATTGAACAAACCATTCATGACTTTAGCCCTCCGTCGAAACCCCTCTAACTCTGCCCTTGACATCTCATCAAAGGCGTAGACGTCAGCAGCCTGGGCAGGCGGGAAAGGTCTCCGCCTCTCAACCACTATGTGCGGGGTGACTGACAAGTCAATCCTTTCTAAGTCGCCATCCGGCGTGAGACCAATCCAAATGCCAGGAGAACATTTCTCAAGAAGCACCCTGTGGTGCCAGTAGTATCCCCCTGCGTCATGAGGGTAGTGCCTCAAAATCTGAGGCTCTTTTATATCCAGCGTTCTTGCGTCATCTGCATTCATTTCTGATCACGGATTCTCCTCAGATCTGAAGGACGTGTTGGTCCACCTCGCCCAATGATGGGCTTCAGCTGATCTCCGCTCGACTCTGCTTTGATCTGCAGAGGGGGCTCGTCCGTGTCCGAATCACTGCTATCCGGAACTTGTATCGATGGTTGGGGTTTTGGCCTACTTCTAAACAGAAACCAGACTCCCAGGATGAGTAAGAATTCCCCAACAAGGAGCACAGCAAACCTGGTAACCTCAACTCTAAAAGATTCCGAATTCAGACACTGGTTCAAGGCCCGGTTCGATCGTCTGAGAAGGTCCTCCGCTTCCGATAGTTCAGCACGGAACACAGATAATTCAGCCTGGACCAGATTCAAGGCACGTGTTCCGTCGTTGCCCAGGAGGCTCCGCACGACGTGAGAACCAAGGACTATGGCTGCGCTTGCTCGCCAACTAACAGCCATTCAAGGGGAACTTGAACAGAAAAAGGCCTAGAGAATGAGAGATGGGGCTTTGCCACATTCAGGAAACAAACCTCGCTAAAGCTGTCTATTACATACGAGTACCGTACATAAATCGTATGTAAACAAGAACTGTAATGTGCGAATATGCAAAAAATCAAAATATGATACACGTTGTAAACATATGCGTAAAGTAAGACACACATGAATCTTGACATATGAGTATATATGGGGAATCTATAACTATGATCATATATGGGAATAGGCCCACACCAATCCAAAAAAAGGGGCAGTAGTGATCAGTAGTGCACATCCCAATAGCTGGAATTTGGCCCTTTGGATGTTCATAACGGGCACAGGGGCTCACAGCAGATGCAGCCCCTCCCCTACGTGGCCCTGACTGGGGGCCCTGCCAACGGGTGGAAGCAAAGGTGGAAATTCATGCACGTTATCAGGTTTTTGATGCACATCCCCTGTGATATCCTAAGGTCATGTGTGATCTTCAATCTCAGAATTCTCGGATGTGGGTCCAGTAGGGGGCATACCTAACATCTGCAACACATCTTCGAAGGGAAACCAACATTCTTTGGGGGTACACCAGGGCCTCGTCCTCTGTTTCTGTTTCATCTGCGCTATCTTCCCTCTTCAAGTCAAACCTCAGAGCCGAGGTCAAATTTGTCGCAGCAATCCTTTTAACATCTACAGGAACCGCTGGTTTTTAGTCACGCATTCCCGGGATTTCTCCACCAAAAAAAAAGCACTATATGCGTTAGAGGGTTAAGCTCATGCTGGTGGTGTCCATTATTTTGTGCCTCCAAACATCCAACATCATGGGGAGATCATTGGTTTCTTACGACAGTGAAATAATCAAGCATGCCTTCACCTCCTTTGCCCATTCTCTGGCAATTCATGCTCGCACAAACACACGCACACACAGAAACACACGCACACATACAGTCATACATACCATACATGCCACATCTTATGGATGTAGGCAGCTATGCTATCTCAAGGAACGGATCCAGGTGATACTCGCTTAGGTCATCCCACACACTTTATTGTTGGGAACCTCAACTGGTTGAACGGAAATAGTAGCCCCTTGCCGCGGTTTCAGAATGAACCATTCGACGCTGAAGCATCATCTGGACACACAGACAGACCATCTTCCCTGTGTGGCGAAACTCCGATCAGTGTGCCCACTGTATCATCAAAACTGATGGTTGTCGAAGTGCAAATCCCTAGTGAATCAGGCGCAAACCAGCGAGATTTTTGCTTTATAACCACCACCAGGATTACCAGCAACCAGCGATTGGTCAATCGGCCTGTCCAGTGCCCCACGCCTTCAACAGGCCCCAGCTGATCACCAAACGCCTGAGATCTGAACCCGTTTTCGGCCGCACCGTACGACCTTCGTGAAAGCAACCCACCTGGTGCAGTTGCGTAGCTGACCAAGCCATCCGTTAACCAACTGATGCTGACTCATGTCCTGAGGTTCAAAGATGCGACCCTGGAGATTTTTCGATAACATGGGATTACATGGGATGATTCACCAAACATCACCCAAATAATCCATGGTTATTCACGGAAAAAAGCAAAAACAAAAAAAACAAATATATATATATATATATGTATATATATATATATACATACACCGAATTCACCAAAATAAGCAGAACGGCGACACTGCATTGTGTGTCGCAGTGTATCGCGCCTCGAAGATGTGCTTGTCTCAAGCACCCAATGACTGCCATTGTTGCAAAGGATGTGACAGCCTGGGACCATAGGATCGTGGACAGCCTCTGTTACGCCGAAAGTAAATGACCAACCTCACCAATCTAAAAAACTTCATGAAACTTCGACCATCGCATGCAATACGAGAGGAACAACAAGAGATGACCAGTCAAGGAATCAACCACAAAAACATCTCGGCAACATTTCAACTTCGTAGACCTCGGAATGACATCAGGATCATTCTGGAAGGCAAACCATGCAAATTTTGTCGACGTAATCGTTGATAGTGTGTGTTCCTGATCAGATCGGTTCTTGACCAAACGCACAAGTTTGCCAATGCATATTCACTCCAGTTGTTGGCTGTCCATGTTGTCCCTTCAACGCAAATCTTGCCACAATTCTGGCCCACATGGAGATAGGCTAGGCCCGTCTTCTCTAGGAAACTAACCCGGGACTTTGATGAGAGTTGGAAGACCAGTTTCTTCGTGGACCATCTTGGCAAGGTCTTCAAGGTCTTCCACTTGGTTCATGTTCGCTTTGGAGATGGTAGGCTTGATTTTCAGAATAAATACGAGGTTGCTGTCCAACATTGCAGTCCTTTGCTTTCTTGTTCAATGCTGTGCGTGCTTGGGAGCCCCCCAAACATGATTCTTAGTTTCATAACCCTTGGATAGTTTGAGATTTTGGTTTAAATTTGCACAGCGCACACTTCAAACCCACGACCTTCAACCACACACCCCATGCGCATCAGATTTGCGAAGGGACAACTCCGAAAAGGATGTCAAACCTCATCGGTGCCACCGTCTTGGAGGATGCGGGCGGTCTCTGTATGGTATCAAATGTTTGAGCCCCAAAATCAATCAGTACCAGCTTACAACTTATCATATTTGTCACCGACATTGCAGCACAATCTATGCATCAAGACATCAGCAATGGACAGTCAAGGGGAATCATGAAATCCATCCTCAGCTACATATAGGACATGATGAGATTCACAGATCAAGCTGCAGACCTAAGTGGTGCACTATTGGAGGCCTGACCAGCTTATAAGCCAAGCAACACCAACAAAGGGGCTTGGTTTGACTGGTTGATTGAGAAATGCCATGGTGAGGAGAGGTATAGCTTGAACTGCCAACATTGAATAGTTGAATGGTCCATCATTGAATTTGTAGGACCAGGTTTGAAGTCATAATTTGAACACCAATTGAAGTCGTCTGAACATCATTTATGATCACCTGAATGAGCATCAACAACCCATCAATCCATGATGACCTGAATGAGCACAGGCAATCCATCATTGGTTTATCACAACCACCAGCAACTACCCACTGCTTTCAGTGAGGAAAGCTGCAGCGAATTCTGCCGAGCATCTGCGCTTCATCTTCAAAACAAATTACTCGCCCTTGCTCATCTAAACGCCTCAGCTGAGTGGATCTTCTGGTGATCACGAGGACCTAAAGTTTTGAGTTATACCTCGACCATGCTTGACAGGAACCAGTCAAATCTTGCTGTGGCCACGTATTTTTGAACATATCAATGTGGCCTAATATGGAGAAGCATTACTAAGAAGCACCGGTCGGAAGTTCACATGTGACAACGCCAGCAACTTGGCAGCCATGGCACGTGCAGCAAATGCCTTTCTCCTTCTTCACAGCCTTGCAGGTCAGGAATGCTATCCTGGGAGATTACACTCTGCTGTTGGATGGTGCCGGTCCTGATTGGTCCCCTTCCATGAGTATTCGCAACTTCCCAGTGGTAGGTTCATGGCCACGGCGACACAGCGACACTTGATCTTGTCCATGGGTTGAACTGATGAAACACATCTTTCTTCATATAGAATGGACAATGTACTTGGGAATTGTCTGTTCTTATCATGACAATGCTTATCAAACCACTGCTTTTTCTGGTTGTGTTGATAAGCACTGATCATTCCTGATTCCTGCTTATTGTCTCAGCTAGTACTATCCAGCATCAACCATCTGAAATCACCATCCACGGATCAGAATGGAATCAGAAACGGTGGTGACCAATCATCATCCATTTATGAACTGGGATCTGAAAGACCTAGAACCTCAACAGCAATGAACAAATTAGTCATAGTACTTTCCACCAGAACCGTTATGGTCATTACTTACTGCGGATGATAAGCAACCAACAACCACTACTAGATGGTTTACCTGCTACTCAACGGTTTACCTGATTCACTAATACCATCCATTCATCAATCATCGATAATCATCAACCATTGAGTGAGTGTAAGAATCAGTACTAGAACCAATTGCTGAATGATTAGTCATAGTAATGATCATTCATCAACCATTGAGTGATCAACAACCAACGTGCCCAACGTGAAACAACGGGGGGCCGTTGAGCTTTGCCCAGGATGGGTGGCACCTCCAGCAGTAAAGAGGCCCGAGGCCAAGAACCACAGCGAGAGTAGCGACCTTGAGATGTCCAGGCCTTAGGGCTCCAGGTGGATCAAGCCTATCACTTGATGGTGAATAATGATATGTATCATCATGACGATGGCTTGTCAATGATGATGATGATGATGATGATGATGATGATGATGATGATGATGATGATGGTTAGTTAATGACGATGGTTCGCTAATGATGATAATGACATTGTCAATAATGAACAGTCAATAATGATCACCTTATGGTGAATGATAATGACAATGGTTAGTGAATGATGAATGATGATGATGACCGTTATGGTCGATGATGATGGTTAGTTGATGACTGTGAATGATAATGACGATGATTCGTCAATAATGGTTAGTCAATGATGATGGTGACTGATAATGACGACAGTCAGTCAATGGTCAATGATCATGGATAGTTGAAACTGATAATTTTTCACATGGTGGTGAATGGTTGGTAGTGATACGAGTACATTTAGAGTTCGTCAATTATGGTCAATAATGGTTAATAATCAAGCTGGTTTATTGTGGTTGGTTTATGATGCAAAAATACAATGAACACAGTAAACACTTGTCAATAACAGGTAGTTATGCTTGATCAGCTCAATGACAGAACTGAACAGTAACCAACAACAGTAGAGAATATGTCAACTGTACAGGGGTATTTGGGTACGATCACCCAAAGAGAGAATCCGTTAAAATTGGGGAACAACCATCATCGTGAGGCACCCCAATCTTCAAAAATCAATTTGAACAACCAATCCAACCATTGATCGTTTCGTGTTTCGTGATTCAACAATACATACAAACCCTTTTGAGCGCAAGTAATTCCCACCAACAAATTAGTAAGCATGTCATGCCTACTTGTAGCGGCGCAATCGACTTGGCATCGGGGATTGTATGGGTCTTGACCTACAAAGACCTACCTGGTGCATCCTCGTGCTACTTGGGACGATCATCTCCCTCAGGAGAGATGGGAAGGTAGCACAAGGTTGCCGGAGTGGTTTCCATTGGGGATCGAAAAGAAATGATCACAGCATTTGAAAGCGCGGACAAAATCCACAAGTGCCACTGCCGCTGGGGATAACGATATTCACCGCGAATTCAAACACCATTCATCACCTCCAAAGGGATACCGCCCCATCCACGACGTTTGTTTCACTGGTTGCTTGGTTGGTTGGCCAGTGTGGCAGGGCGACCACAGAGGTTCCCACTGCACTGGATGATGCTCTCTCTCTCTCTCTGATGTATCTACTTCTATCACCCCCAGCAAAAGCGACAGCAAAAACCCTTCGGATCAAATTTATGTTCGAGAAACCTTTTTGTTGGTCATGATTTCCACTACCGCTAATCACAGGGGATAGTAACCGTTGCAAAAAAAATCGTGATTAATTGATCAGTGTATGGCCTTGGGTTCATACCTCATACCCTTGATAGACATAGCATGAATGACCAAACTCATATTAGTTTCGATGTTCATTCATCCCTTCTTGGGATTATTGGTACAAACCCATACCCATATGGTCAACAATCTATACTGGTATGACTGCGGGGGTAGTATATGGGTTAGATAGGGTCAAGAAGTAAACAAAATGGAATATGGCTAATTCTGCCATATCTTATCTTAGCTAATATAATGAGCTAATTTGCTATATTTCAAATCGTCAATATGGCGAAGAATGTCTATTGCCATATATTGCCTCTATCGACGACCAAGTAGGCTCGAGAGCTGGGTGTTCATCATAGCTGTTAGGGGCTGAACTGCCATGGCCAGCCTTCGGTAATGGAACATGCTTGGCCTAGAAAATCACCAATCAAACCTAGGCAAATAAATTTAACATGTTTGATTTTCCAAGATTATATTGGGTTACCAAAGGGGATTGGATGGACTCCTCGGATTTCCGGACTTTGCTTGCTGTCACTAGATTTTCAAACATGTCAAAAAGCAAACTCAGCTATTAAATCCTTGAAGATACTATATGCTGAAGATCAAATGCCAACTTTGAATCACCACAAGGCAAAGTCGTTTCCGCGGGAAAACAGGCATGAACATAAAGATGCCTTTTTGTCCCAGAATGATCTTCTTTTCGCAGTGGCCGTGTTTTTTCATGGGTTAGTAGGTTAGTATATGCCACAATTGGTGGTTCCCAAGTCTATAACCACCAAAGTAAGAAAACTCTCAAAATAACGGGGAGTACATCACGGAAACAGTTGTCTTTCCAATCCACAGTCATGGTCATTTAATGTCTTTGGGACTCATCATGGCTATGTGCTCCACCATGGGGAGCACTTCTCAATGTCCCTTTTCGAGCTTCGTGATGGTTGATGATGGTTGGGCAACAGGGATTTCCGATTTTTCGAAGAACCATTCACCTCGCCAGGTCATCAAACTGCTCACACCCTGCTGA